>JAHLJT010008446.1:283095574-283116907 GCA_031308135.1 Acheta domesticus | reverse complement strand
GACAGTGAGAATAGGGTGATGGGAGGGGAAAGAGGGCGATGAAGGGCAGAAAACGTTCTGCCGAGTTTTCCCAGTTATATTCTCTAGTTCATCACCGTTCTGATCTGCCCTGCACCGTACTGAAACGGACCAATTGCCACTACTGCTCAATCCACCGTCCTTGCTAAGACCTGCCTCTCCAGACCCCTGACACTGTAAACCGTTCCCTGCCATATCGCCGACGAATCACTCTTCCTACCAGCATCGTTGCTACGGGCAGCGGTAAGCAGACGAATCCTTGCGCATCGTGAAAAGCTCCAAGAAACCTTTTGATCCGCAATTACTCAAAGCGTGATGGTACTATTTTAATGAACGAAAAAGCATTTGTTTTGAGCTTTAAGAAACGTTTAATGAACATCGATGGATTTCCTCCATTTTTGTCAATATATTCAGCAAAAACGGAAAGGATTCCTTACATTTTGGTTTAAGGGGTGAGAGGTAAAGAGAGATGAAGGTAATTTTCACGAAATCTCATACTGATAATTTTTCTCTTGTTTTAACCTTCACGGCCCAAATTGTATTAAGATCGGAATAAAACTCTAGATTTGTTTATAAAAAAAACAAACATTCTTATTTGCCATAAGAGAAAATAATATATTTTTTGACAAAAATAGGTAAAGGACGCAGAAACATAAAAGTGATTTTTTTTTAAATATCTAAATAAGCACATGATATACGTAAATGTTTATTTTTAATACTGCCCGGCACTCAATATTTCGTAATACAGAAAACAAAGGTATAAGATATCAGTTGTGATGTAAATTATCTTTAATTTTTACTAGTAATTTTTTCTAGACTAATTTCTCAACATTATTTCTTCACTTGACTCACAAGTAATGATTCAGTTATCTGTCATTTTTCTTGTGGTGACATTTGTGCATTTTAAATATTTTTAGGGCAAAAGGGCGTCTTTCTCTTATTAAACGAGCAAGCCGTTAATGTCCTTTTATTTAAATAAAAAGGATACAATAGAATACTCTAGTAATACGAGGAGGTGAAATTCATTCTCTCGACTACAACCTGGAGATACAAATATCTTACCAAATGGAGTGCGACAGAAAGAGACATACAGCACGCGATTAATATCCAGCCCACACTTAGCAATCAACTGCTGTTCCGCCGGCTGCTGTCTCTGCTCCTACTCCCAACTGCACGGGGCAAACCGGCGACCGGTGCCGCGCTAATAGTTAACGCATAGCGCAGTGGCCGCTTCATAAATAATACATGCAGAAACCAATTCCTCGCCAACAAAGAACTGAAACAACACCAACTAATTTGCAAGCCGGCCTCAGACACGGCCGGAGCCAACTTCGCCGCTCAATTTGCCACCTAAACAGCGGAGACTTGCCAGTGACCCCCGCGCTGGCGTCATGGTGGGGGGGGTCAGGGAGGGACAGAGTGATGGCCGAGGACAGTGTGGAGGGGGCGAGGTGCAACACGGGGCAAAGGGCCATTGCTCGGGCAGGCGAGCTTTGGAACAAGCTTTGGGAGAGACGGGGGCATCGGGACAGATAAGAGCGCGAGCGACGGGGCGGACGTAGTCACGGTCGCTGGTGTGGATGTGGAGGCGGGCGTGGAGGCGGGCGTGGAGGCGGGCGTGGAGGCGGGCGTGGAGGCGGGCGTGGAGGCGGGCGTGGAGGCGGGCGTGGAGGCGGGCGTGGAGGCGGGCGTGGAGGCGGGCGTGGAGGCGGGCGTGGAGGCGGGCGTGGAGGCGGGCGTGGAGGCGGGGCGTGGAGGCGGGCGTGGAGGCGGGCGTGGAGGCGGGCGTGGAGGCGGGCGTGGAGGCGGGGCGTGGAGGCGGGCGGGGGAGGAGGGCGTGGAGTGCGTGGAGGCGAGCGTGGAGGCGGACGTGGACGCGGGCGTGACGAGAGGGCAGCGGATCGAGGGGGCAGCGGGACGAGGGGGAAGCGGGACGAGGCGGGGACGGACGCGACGCCGCACCCGCAGCCACCGCGCCGGGATCGCAACCGGGCCCGGCGGAGCCCGGCGGAGTCGGGTAGGGCCGGGTCGGATCGCGCGCCGACGCGGCCCGGGACGAGGGGGAGGCCGGGGACGCGAACGGAGCGGCGGCCCGGATTGCTCACGCAGCGCTTTTCCTTAAAAAACGCCAGCTCCGTCTCTCTGTCGAAGGGAGAAAAAGCCCCGCCCCCTCCCCGCGCACCGCGTCGCAGACCCGTGGCGAAGCGAAGGGTCGGCGCTCTGGGCGGCCTTCGGCGCGACGCGAAGCCCCGTGCGCGAGGACGGATGGCCTTCCCGCCCCACATCCCCGCCTTTCCCTCCACCCCCCGCCTCCACCTCCCCCGCCTCTACAACCCCGCTTTCACAACCCCGCTTCCATCACCCCGCTTCCACCACCCCACTTCCACCTCCCCCTCCCCCAACTTCCCCGCCTCCAGCTGCCCATCCTCCACCTTCCCCACTACCATCACACCGCTCCCAAGTGAGCCGTACCCCGCAGGTGTCCCGGCCACCACTCCGCTCCCAATTGCTCAATCACCCCCGCTCCCCCGCCCCGGCCACCACTCTGCATTGCCCCCAACTGCGCCCTTGCCACCCGTCCCACCAGCTCTCCCTCCCCGCCACCTCTGCCCCGTCGTCTCCTCTGGGCCTACACCGCCCCGCCGCCACCGCCCCGCCCCTGTTGCTTCAAGGCCTCTGGGCTTCCATGGGCGCCGCCCCTGCTGCACGATCTTAAAATCTTGGTTCCAGACCTGACGCGATTATTCCTTCCTTACTATTTTCCTCTAGACCTCTACATGGAACGTTAGTCTGAAGTTTCATTGTTGGCGGAAGGAGGCAATAAAATTTTCACGTATTCCTTATGATGCAGACGAAATTTACATTTTACCTTACGAAAGATTATGTAGATTTTTTTAACGTAATTTATATTGATATAATAAAGAAGACCCCAAGTTTTCCACCGCGAAATACCTCTGGAAAACTTGCCAACGAAACTGGAGAGAAACTAAAAACAAACTCTCTCTCTTTATTCTTTTCCTTAATAACTTTTAGATTATGGATGTTGGCGGAAAAAGGTTATGATGAAATAGTAAATGTCGTGTATGTGAGCGACTGAAGTGGACGTGAACGATTTCCGTGTCTCTCGTTTCTGGTTTTAATCGTTCGAAGTCTGAAGGAGAAAACCACGACTTATTAGTTTAGATGTAGTTGAAGCCGATTAGGCAGTACGCATCTCTTGGCAAAAGTTGTTTTCTTTCCCGTATCATACGATATCTTTTTTAAAATTTTTGAAACGTCAGATATGCCCTGTAGGGTGAATGCTAAGTATTCATAGATTACAAACGTTCAGCATATGCCGTATTAACTACATGATCGCGGGTTTAAGACAAAGTACATAATGTGTTTAACATGTGAAAAATATAGCATTCTCAACTATAGTAATATATCATACAGGGATATTGAGCGATACTTTATATGCAAGAGAAAATTATTACCCTATGTTCGAAGGAGCAAGTGAAGAAATTGTATCATGCAGATAATGTATCGTTATCGGCGTGGGCAATATTTTATTTGATTTAACAAACTTTAAAATTTGTAATCTTAGACAACTTCAGGTTAAATATTTTTCATACGCCTCAGCCACTGCAGCTACGAGGCTCCCAAGCTCGTTTATGTATAAGTAGGTCGCGTAATTAAATAGTTTCGTACACTACTCTGGAGAGCAACCACAAGAGTAAAGTTAAAAAATGATCTCCCACAAAGCTTGATTGATTGATAGTGATTTCGTCGCGTCAACTACTATGGTCATTAGTCCCGTAGTGCGTATTTTTGTTCGGGAGGTGACGGTAGTCTTCACCCGCTCTATGGCGAGATCTGGCGCCGACATACCGTCGGCTAGCGAGGATTTCCCTCAAACCGGATATCTCCAACCAGCAGGGCACCGCCCAGCCGGGACAAGCTCTAAGCTCCCGACCGGTCTCCCGGCATGAGCGGTAGTATAGCGCATGTTAGTAATGTTAGTGTGTGTGTGTGTAAGGGGTTGGATAGGACAAGGAAGAGGTAGGAAAGATCGCGCGCGGTACGTGTCGCGTTTTACTGCTGTCCGTGGCCCGTGGTACTGCTCCGGTATTCCCTGGGTGTTGATCGGAGAAACCACGGAAAACTACCGATCAGAGCAGCCGGTCGCTAGAATTCTCCTTCAGACTGCGACGGACGCCGACCTAGCCTAGACAAACGAGTCGAAAATCCTCCCGCCGTCAAACCTAAGATCTTCCGGTCAGAGGAACTGCAGTGACATCAGCTGGTGCCCTCACCATCTCCTCCGGTTCCCATAAAAGCTTAGTATACCAAACATAACACTGAACATAAGAAGAGAATTCAAACTCGTGATTAAACACTTTTTTTTATTTTACGTCAAAAACAGTTAAAAACTGTGAAGAGTTATGGGGAGAAGTGAATTCTGCGCAAGTTTTCATAATTCTGTGATCTCTATGCTAAGCCATATTCTAGTCGAATTTTGTATAGAGAAAAAAAGCGTTTTTTTCAAGTTTTGTAGACAAAAATATTCGCTCCTATATAATAAAATATATTTTCAAAGATAAATAAGCTATAAATTTGTGCCCTTAACCCTCATCATGTTCTTCATGAAAGAACAATACTTTTTGCCGCGACGATATGGAACACGATAATTTTGTATTTCGTGTAACTATATTTCCCACTGAAATTTAGAAGACAAAAATAATGAAGGTACATTCATGTCCAGCAAAACAAGGGGCCATCTCAGCATTTGCGCAAAGGATCAGGGAAACTGGACGAAAAACCTGATCGAGATAGGGCCATCAACCCAGAAACTGTAGTACAATACTTGTTACAGGTTCTTTAGAATTATACAGTCCAAATGATAAATAAAAACATTAACGATCATTGTTAAAATGAATGTTACGAAAAACCTGATCGAGATGGGGGTCATCAAACCTGTTTGTCCCTTTATTTGCGTCTTTCGAACCAACGTGAACCTTCGCCTCCACGCCGCTGCCGCCACCGCCGCCGAGACCAAATTCGCGTTTTTCTCGGAGCTCGGCGCCCCCCCTGCCCCCCCTCCCGGCCGCCATCATTGCGGCGCAGCAGCTGACGTCTTTCTCGACGGGCAGTTGAGCGGAAGAGCTCAGCGCAGGATTCTGCCAAGGCGCAGCCCGCAAGCCGATACATGCAGCCCTTTATTACCAGAGGCGAAACGCGGGGATGCCAGATACGAATGCCTTCAACGCTGGTGGAATCCAAGAAACCGCGTATTTTTGGTTGAGCTGCCGCAAAGACAACGTTCATGATAATGTAAGTACGAATATTATGATTTGCTTATAAAGTCTAACAAAATTAATACATATTAAGTGTACGTACAGTTTAGAGGGAGAGTAAAGAAAAGAAGGGTGATACAAAGCAAAGAAAGGTACGTACACAAAAATGGATGGGCAACGGATCCTGAGTGAAAAGGTTGATTTATTGATTGATAGACAGTGATTCCGGGCGCGTCAATTACTGAGGTAATTAGTTCCGTAAGTGTAGTGCGTGCATTTTCATCGGGCATGTTTTGGGTTTTCTTCAACCAGGTATCTCTCACCAGCGGGGCACCGCCCCAGCCGGATCAATCTCTATGCCCCCGTCCGGTCTCCCGCCATGTGTGGTAGTGTAGTGCATGTTAGTGTAAGCGTGTGTGTAGGGGGTGAGGCTAGGACAAGGAAGAGGAAGGAAAGCTCGCGCGCGGTTCGTGGCCAATTTGCCTGGGTACTGCTCCGACATTCACCCGGTGTTGATCGGAGGAAACACGGAAAACTACCGATCAGAGCAGCCGGCCGCTAAAATTATCCTTCAGACGCCGACTGAATTCGAAGTAGTTGACAAAATAGGGTCGAAAATCCTGCTACCGTTGGGACACGAATCAAGGGCCTTCAGGTCAGAGGGACT
Organism: Acheta domesticus; assembly: GCA_031308135.1. Classification (NCBI taxonomy): domain Eukaryota; kingdom Metazoa; phylum Arthropoda; class Insecta; order Orthoptera; family Gryllidae; genus Acheta; species Acheta domesticus. The sequence goes on along the minus strand of JAHLJT010008446.1, from coordinate 283,110,946 downwards.
GCAGTAACATCAACTGATGCCACCTCTCCCGGTGTGAGTGAAAAGGGAGAAGCGTGGGGGCGGAATAAGTACAGGGAGTGAGAAAGCCTGTGGGGAGCGAAAGAAGAGTGGAGCGTATGAGGAGATTGGAATACTGTTTATTTCTTTCTTTATTTATTTATTTGTCAAAAAACAGTAAAAACTTTATATGACGTATGGGGGGAAGAGATTATATGCGCACATTTTCTTGAGGCCCAAAATTTAAAAAAAAAAGCGAAATAAGCAACATTTGAAAAACTAGAAAAAGAATTTAGAAAAAATATTTTTTTTCGAAAAATAGAAATTAGAAAAATGTTTGTGCCCGCGTTATAGAAAATCGATTTCAACGGTAATTTAACTGCTGATTTGATTTAATTTTTCTGCATTGTTAACAAAATAGTAACGAACGTCAGTTCTACTCCTACCACTACAAGCAAAAGGAGTGCTCAACAACACGTGCGCGCAGTGAAGCTACATTTACGTCCAGAAGCAAAACAAGGTGCGATCTCAATATTTGCTCAATGGATCAGGGCAACTGGACAAAAACCTGATCGAGATGGGGATGTTGGATGGGGATGGCGATGTTTTTCGCATCGCAAGTGGGAGAACGACAAAGGGAAGAATAAGCGGGAAAGTGTGACAAATCGAGAAAAGATAAAGAGAGGGTAGAAGCGTGTTTGGGTCTGAGAAGCGACGAAGAGTAGTTGGGGCGGGGAAGTACGCTGATAGGCGCCAAGCACATAGGCGTGGGTTGCACAGATCGGAGAACGAGAACTAGAACGAGAAGGCAAGAGTGCGCCGAGGTCAGAGAGCGCAAAGATGACACAGAGGCATAGCACAGAAATAAGAGGGCACTCAGGCAAGAGAGCGTAGAGACGAGAGAGAGCGGAAGTGAGAGCACGTCGAGGCCAGAACTCGCGGAGTCCACACATCGCAGAGGCGAGAGCACGCCAATACAACACAGAGCACAGAGACAAGAGAGCACAGAGACGAGAGAGCGTAGAAACAAGAAAGCGCAATGAAAAAAAACGCAGAGATAAGAGAGAGCGGAGACGAGAAAGCGCAGGGTCGAGAGAGCACGCAGGCAATAGCACAGCGAGGCCAGAGATCGTGAAGGGCAGGATCGCGAGGGCAGAAATCGTAAGGGGAGTTCCATGACAGGAAAGAGACAGAGCACAGAGATAAGTAAGCGAAGAGGCAAGAGAGACCTGAAAGGAGAGAGCACAGAGACAAGAGGGCGCAGAGAAGCAAGAGAGCGCGCAGGTCAGAGAGAGCAATGACTGGTGAGCGAGGGGTGACGGGATGGCGCGCCGGATGGCGACGGCCGCAGAACGCGTGTGAGGCGACGCGAGGGGGCGTGGCGAATGTAATGCGAAGCGGTGGTGACGTCACAGCTGCGGCGACGGCCCCACCACTGCTCATGCCGCCGCCGCCGCTGCCACAGCCGCCGCCACCGCCACCGCCACCGCCCCCGCCGCCGCCGCCGCCGCCGCCACCGCCGCCGCCGCCGCCGCCGCCGCCACCGCCACCCCCACCGCCACCCCCACCCCCACCGCCACCGCCACCGCCGCCACCGCCACCGCCACCGCCACAGCCACCCCCACCGCCACCCCCACCGCCACCCCCACCGCCACCGCCACCGCCGCCACCGCCATCGCCACCGCCACCGCCACCGCCACCGCCACCGCTGCTGCCGCTACCGCCACCGCTGCTGCCGCCACCGCCATCGCCACCGCCATCGCCGCCGCCACAGCCACCCCCACCGCCATCCCCACCGCCACCCCCACCGCCACCGCCACCGCCGCCACCGCCACCGCCACCGCCACCGCCACCGCCACCGCCACCGCCACCGCCACCGCCACCGCCACCGCCACCGCCGTCGCCTCTATCACCGCCGCGGCCACCGCCGCTGCCGCTGCCACCGCCACCGCCATCGTCGTCGCCGCCGCCGCCGCCGCCGCCGACCGAAGAGCGATGGTGCGGATCGCGGAATCCGCCTTTGAACGAGCGCTCTTGCAAGTCAATGCCTCCGGAAAAATAGATCGAGTTGCGAAGTTTGCCTTGCGAAGGATCTTTGGGCCTCACAGGGAGCCCGCCGGAGAACAATGAGGAAGACGGAAAAACGAACGCACGGCGTGTATGAATAATGCTTCGCAATCGATTTCATCTTATCGATTATCTTAAGCGCGATTTTGAGGAAGATCCTCGAAGTCTGATTGAAAGGTGTCACGTGACAAAATTTCCAGATTTGTTTTCTAGGTTCCAGATAAATGTGGAAACAGCACCTTGGAAACAATCTAAAAAAGTCATTGCTTACTGTCCGGCAATAGCATAGGTTTACATCATTTTTCTACAGACACGATTTTTGTTCATCAATCTCTGGTTTGTGTTCTAGCGTTCCATAAAAGCATTTCAGTACTGTCACCTGCAAGTACTACATAAATATTTAAATGTCGCATATTACGAAGAAGCGGAGTTTTTCATTCAGTGTTGCCTATGAATTTCTTTTATAATTTACCCCATGACTACTGATAGCAATAATTGGATAATAGTAGTACAATATTTGTCCGAGAAGCATCCGAAATTATTCAATAAAATAAAAACAATGCTTTTGTGTATTTATTTCTTTAAAATTCTTCGAAATAATTTTTTGCTTTATCTACACAGCGTTTACAGCTGGCCTACCTCGCTTTGTAGTTCTGAACTGAAATGGTGAAATGGCGGGCATTAGGCAGTTACGATCCTCCAAACCGACACCGCCTTCCCGTCACGCTGGATTTAAGTTTTAGGAGCAGAAAGAAGTCGGGCAGGGTCAGGTCCGGGCTGCAGGGAGGTTGAGGCAATGGTGCATGCTGTGCTTGGCCAAAAACACATGGGGAGAGACATGCTACTGGGCGCATTGCCCAGGCGGAGGATTAAAGGTTCGGCGGTCTCCTTTCGCTATGGAGTAGAGTGAAAGTTATGTAATGCTACGCGAAAAAACGGCGTATTTCGGCAGAAAAACTCTTATTACAGGTCCCTTGTAACGAAAAAGTGGATACATCCAGTTGCTAAATTTAGAAAAAACTCCTCTAATACGTACTGTAGCCAGAATCCGAGTTTTGCAGAAATATCAATGGCGGCAAAACATACGTCTGCCCATCCGTCCGTCCGTCCCTGTGTCCGTCTGTAAACAACGTTGGCGTCTAAAGCGTTCAGCCGATTTTCTCCAAAATTGATATTCCCCAATCGATATGGCTAATACTGCCGCGACATGGAATTTGAAACCGATAATTTAATTTTGGGGTGTACTTTACATGAAGTCTCTGAGACTTTTGTAAAATATTCAAAAAATATTCTTAATCGTTTTTGATTAAATTTTATTGTTGGATAGTGTGAAGGCCGTTTAAGAGAATGGTGCTGATCTCATGTTCGTCCAAAACTGCGTTTTCGAAAATTGCAAAAGTTCAAAAGTTTTTCGGAGCCTTCCCACATCTAAAGTATTAGAGATAGAGACTTTTTCCCTTAATGAAATCTGTTCCTCAAAGATAGATTTTGAAATAAGGTCATGTTCAATTTTCAAAAATTTAAGTATTTTTGCGTAATTTTGCGTGAAAATACGGGCGAGAATGTACATGCTGTTTTAGCACCACTACTTTTCCCAATGGTTAAGTGTCGCTAGTCCTACTGCCCTGGTTATGGGAAGAGATGGTTGCCGGTTTGTCTCCAGTCTTGATTGGCTGTTAGTGTATATGTGATTGCCATTCATGAATGAGAAATCTAACTTTTTGGGGCGTGGACCATCAAGATGACAGAAACGTGATTTTTGAATTATATGCTGAAAAACATTGCTATGTATATTCTAAATACATTCCAGCTGAATACAAATTTGACAAAATTCGTAATGCATAATTTAAGGGTACATTGGTGAAAATGTTTCGCCCCGAAGAAAATTGCATATTAATTTTTGTTCTTGTAAATCTCGTTCAGGCAGAAATTGAGCAAGTTTTTACAAGTTAACTTAGTGGAACTACACATTTAAAGTAATGCAAATTACATAAAATGTTTTTCAATGGCCGATAGAGCCATCTTAAATGAATGGAGCAGGTCTCTTTTACGTTGAACTCTCTAAATTAATGAAAATTGCACATTTAGAGATAATATGAGAATATGTGTGCTATTCCAGAACCAATAGTATTTATCTTAACATCGGAAAAATGTATCAAGAATAAGTGATGTTATTCTTTGGATATCATAAAGCTATTAAAACATACAATGATGGTTTTTTGTGTTTATTAATTCTTCAACTAGAATAGCATAGTGTACTGTAATCAATAAGAGTAACTATTACCAGAATACTAAAATTAAATAGTTTTCAATTTCTTTAAAATATAATGGAAATGTGTATCTGATATCACCATCATAACAGATTAAAACGTCAATAGTTTTTGGATATTTTAAGTACACATGTGTGCGAAATTCAAAATTAGACGCCAGAAAATAATAAACGTGGCAATGTATCATGCAAAATGCACCAATAAAACATTACTTTGCGCACCACTTTGAAAATCAAATATAACTTTAAAATACATCATGATTGTGTTTTTACATTTTTTGCGTGGTAGAATGATTACAGAAGGTTGGATGAACGAAGTAAAGGTGGTAAAGGATTCAAACGGAGAAGCAGGGTACTTTCATTTGCCTAGATGTCGTACCTGAGAATCTTTAACTTTTACATTAACGTCTTTACGAAACTGCAAAAATGTTTATTGCTTAACTGGATTAATATGGGAATGAAACGTGTTACAGAAATCTTTTGCTCGCGGGTAATCAAAGTCCATCCAGAGCTCGTGGAGTGTGCTGATTTCATTTGCAGACCTCCCCAGAGATGGGTGGAACGAAATCTCTAATTTTCTTGCTAATGGAAAGGGTAATCAAGTTTGTGTTCGAAATTGTAAGGCGAAACGAGTAGGCGAGAGTCTTCTTGCGACAACCTGAGAAATATTGTGTCTCACGCTTAGAGTTGCTGCGACTGGAATGGCGCTATTTATACGTCCCTTGGGGGAAGGCAAAAGGGCAGGGTAACAAAGCGAGAAATTTGATTTGAGAAGGGCCTCTAACTTTGAAACAAATTTCACAGTAGCATCAATGCGACGACCTATTGCCAAAGGGAAAGTAAAATCTATAAACGCTTTTAAAGCTTCCTAATTAGATGAGATTTTAGCTATACTTTGTAAATTGGCATATTGATTTCGATTATTATCACATTTCCTTTATTTAACAGACTACTTATTAAACATTACGAACTTAACATTGTTATATCTGGCTATGTTAATAAAATCTTTCACTAGAATATTTTACAAATATCGTGCGTTTCCATTTATTTTAGGTGAGCGATTTTTTCCGAATAAACTCTTGGCTTTTCCTTTCTGGATATTGTATGGATCCACATGTCTTTGATACATTTTGCTGACAAACGCACCACTAATATTCTATAACTTTTTTAGAGGTATTTGATCATTTGGGACTGAAAATGAGAAACGCTGAGTGCCATAATCACTCCCTCGGTACATTCAGCAATCGAAGGACAGGTTACGAAGGAACATAACACAATTCTACCTCCATTTAAATAATTTTGTCAAAGGAAACGTACTTTCCTACATTTGGAGGTTTCCTCGAAAAATTTAAAAATATGCAATTTTGGTCCTTTCGGCGTTTCCGATTTTGAGTGTTCAACTGAGAACAGCTGATCAAATCGGCATATCTACGAAAATGCTGTTACGTTCTTTATTATAAAAAGTATTTATTTTCTTAATAGGCACGACAAAACGCCAAGTTTTAAATTCAGTGACGAGATCAGAGGGACAATGCAGCTGTATCTTCAACGTTCGCATCCCTTACGTGTTGGAGAGCTGAATTCGAAAATGTATTTCAAGAAACAAACACAGACAACTTATGTCTCAAGAGAGGGCCCACTGCAGAATAAATTGAATCGTTCGGAGTAGAAGGGCTAACCCAACATTAGTTCATTTTCACTTTCTCGCCATACTAGATACATACGTAGTAAACGGAATGAACTGTAATGTAGAGCAAAAATCTGTGATTTTGCGACAGATATCTTGTATAGTGCAGCTGTGCTAAAAGTGGACAAATGATGTCCCTATATGTAATAAATTAATTCCTCAAGCTCGTAGCGTAGTCAGAATTCATGTTTTGTGAGCCCTTGATACCGAAAAATTAGTTGACGGCAAAAGTCTCTGCCGTTCGTGCTCATCGCTAGCTCCTAAACCGTTCAGATAATGTTCTCTGAAATGGATATTATCTGATCGATCTGGCCGTATTCTAAGAGTATGTTATACGAAGCCTCAGAGAGATTATCAAAACTGTCTGCAAAATGTCTCCTTATCCTTTTATTAATTATTACCTCGGATAGAACAAAGAACACCTAAAAATGGTACATATCTAATTTTCGTTGAACTCTAGGAATTTTTGGAATATTGCAAAAGAAGAACGGCGTCTTCCAACAACTACAATATTGACATTTTTTCACGTTCTTTATCCCGAAAATATAAGTAGTTTTCGCGTAATTCTTTGTGACGTTGAGGCAATTTTTATACAATTATTTTCTCAAAACCGACTCCATTTTTTTTTCCTTGGATGAAGGAAAGTCCTCTGAAAAAATTAATCCTAATTTCGGCAAACTTCATATTTTAAAACTTGCTCAAAATTAGTATTACAAAATTACAATATTGATTCAATTTTCCATTCATGCAAACTTTCTAAAGAATTAGATAACTACGAGAAGTCATGTTCAATTTAAAAAACAAATAGTTTTCGGGCAATTTTCGTTTGAATTAAAGCAAATTTTGTTCTTACGCAACGCCAACTACTATTTAAAAAATCCTTAACTTTACTTAAAGATTAGTTTATTACAAATAATTCATAATGAAAATAATTTTCAATATCAATAGTGTACTTTTGCAATGATAATAATTCGCAATTTTCTAAAATAAAGGTCATTAAATGAAAATGAGATCTGTGCCATTTTTAAGTTTCCTTTTAAGCTTCCAAGAAAAAAAATTGAAAGGAGGAGCATTTTTTAAGAAAAAATATACATTTTTCGCACTCAACACGTCGCACATATGCCCATGCCCATAACCCGTGATTATGCCCCACATCCAGTCTATAGATCCCCCTCCCAAATGCCGCGCCTACGCTCTATGCCGACCCCGCACGCTCGTGCCCCGCACACAGACTCACGCCCCGATCTCACTTCCACGCCCCGGGTTCACGCCCACGCTCATAGTCCGTGACTGCGCCTACCCTCGTCGCCCCACCAAGAGATGTGGCTCAGGGCATCAACTGACGTCACTGCATGCCTCTGATCAGGAGGTCCTAGGGCAGACCTGCACAGCATTTTGCACTTTCACTGACCTCAGGAGCTGCGTGCGGGCAACTCGGGTGCAAATGAGAAAATCGATGAAGGGTGGGGATGAGACCCAATCTAGGAGTGGGGTCCACCAATCAGAATGCGCAATTCGAAAGATAGCGCGTAAATTTAAAGAGCAATCGGCAAGAACATGACGGTCATAAACAGTTCAAGTAATATAGTCTTTTGTGTTATATTGCAAATGTTTGTTCTCGATATATGACAGGGCGAAATATGAAAGTACAACGAAGTATACATATTAGATTTCGACACCAAGTATTATAATTGCTTGTAGGGCTTATAATGTAATTCGCTTTGCTACGATGTGATCACAAATTTAGTGTTGTGCTAAACACAAAATTGTGATACTGAATTGTTTTTGTTTGATGATGACAGCGATAAACTATTTTAATGAATTATGATGACGGCAATAAACTAATATGAAAATGTAAAGCCCTTTGCATTCTATTTAACCAATACCCATGATTATCTTATGATTGTCCGTAACATATCGTGACAGAAGTTTGCTCGTTGATCTCTTTTATTCAGTTTCATAATGGGAAAAAATGGTCACAAATGTGCTATTAAACATTACCCTTCTTGGAATTGCCACATATTCTATTTTTATGTCAATCTTGATGTGAGAGATTGCTCTCATTATCTTGTTCATTTTCCTATGATTTGGAGATTATACCATTGCCGGTGAACAATCAATTATTAAATTGCAATTTTGTGTTAGAATTAAATAATATTTTTCTCTTATATAGGCATATATTTTAAAGCTATTGCTTTAAAATAATGCTTAAGAGTTACAATGAGCATGTTATTTTCTTTAAAAAAAATTAGAAAATGAAAATACATACAGTGGTGGATACAAAGGTGGATATACAGCAGTGCACAGAACGTAAACAGTGAATTATGACCCTGGTAACTTGAAATACTAGACATAATCCATTTAAACAAATGGGTATTTAATTTTGAAGCATGGATCATTATTAGACGCCCAGGCATTCAATCTATGCGCCGCGTCGTGCTACGTCAGACTTCTCCCCTCCCCGCAAAGCTTCCTACTCCCCACTACTTGCACTTTCGGCGCTGCCACGGGCAGGCGAGCGGCTCCCAAGTGCAGAATGCCCGCGGGAGCAGGCGTTGTGCAGGTCTGTCCTAGGGCTTCACCCCCAAAACTACCTAGATAGCTAGGTCGAATTCAGCCGCTGTCTGGAGGAGAATTCTAGCGGCCAGCTGCTCTAACGATAGTTTTCCGTGGTTTCTCCGACCAACACCAGGCGAACGCCGGGAGCAATACTCTAACAAACGGGCCACGGACCACGCGCATTCTTACCTTCCTCTTTCTGCCATATCCTATCCCTAATTTACACACACACATACACTAACATGCGCTTCACCACCACACATGCCGGGAGACCCGTCGAGAGCTTAGGGCTTGCCTCAACACGGACGGTGCCCCGCTGGTGGGATATACCTGGTTGGGGAAAATCCCGCCACCAACGGAGGTCGACGCCGGATCTCGCCATCTAGAGGTGAAGATCACCGCCATAGCCCAAGAAAAACAAGCACCACACTTACGGGACTTATAACCTTGGCAAATTACGCGCCCAAAATCGCTAACAAGCATTGTTGCCCCCTCCTTCCCTCCACAGTTCATGGAAACGGCCACCTCGAGAGCCCACGCGCCGCTCTCACCACTCGGGGCAGGGTTCCCAGGTGCCCTACGAGCTCTTTCCCCACCACTGCTATGAAATTTCCCCAAATAACCTCTCTCATGAAACAAAATTCCCAATCTTTGAAACTAAAAATATTCTCCAAATTATGACAAACAACATGAACCCTCCCTGGCGATTCCATTGGCACTTTCCTTAAATTCAAACAATCAAAATGAACCAATCATAGTTCTTTGAGATGCTGGAAACCATAGAGGAGGGTCCTCTATGCTCGAAACTCTATACTATATTCGTGTTTCGTTCTCTATGCCAGTCGTTTATTTCTCTGTTTTCGACACAAATATGAGAGAGAGTAGCGTCTATTATTCCATTTTTATTCGTAATCATTGAGAGAATAATATTTCTATCTCGACTCCGGATTGAAATTATTTCCCCAAAATATCCCCAAACATTTCCCCGTCCGTTTAATTTCTCCATTTTGTTCGCAAAATGAAAAAATGTCCATTTTGGGGACATAATTCCCCAATCCGGCAACCCTGGCTCAGGGCTCAGGCCTCACTTCCACGCCCCGCCCCATCACCTCCGCCCATTTTTCTCTCGCCCCCGCCAATCTCCTTTGAATATCACAAGCTGCGGCAGTTCAGGGCATCAACGGATGTGACTGCAGTGCCCCAAGGGTTCCAGTACCGACGATGGCAGGATTTTCGACACTAGATAGGTAGTTACGACTAGTCTAATTCAGCCGTTGTCTGGAGGAGAATTCTAGACACCAACTGCTCTGATCGGCAGTTTTCCGAGGTTTCTGCGATCAATACCAGGCGAATGCGGGAGCAGTACCCTAATAAATGGGCCATGGACCGCGCGCTATCTTCTCTTTACTGTTCCTTGCCGTATCCTCACCCCTTACACACATACTTCACTACCTTACTTCACTACCACACATGTCAGAACACCAGTCAGGAGCTTAGAGCTTGTTCTGGTTGGGACGGTGTTCCGCTGGTGGGATATACATGGTTGTAAATGAGGTGTGATTGTGAGAGATACCTGTCGGGAATACGCTACAAGCCGACTAGGTTGGCGCTGGACCTCGCGATTCAGCCGGGGATGATTACCGCCACCTCTCGCCACGAAAACATGCACTGCGCTTTGGGGAATAACGATCTCAGCAATAGAAGCACAAACCAATCCGGAGCCCTCATCAATCCTCAGAGGTAGAAACAACAAACAATGCTTTTTAAATTATTTTAAATATTTTATTTTTTTACTCAATGTTGAAGAGCATGCTTCCTTTGTTTTCCCTGTTTTCCCCCGCCGCTTAAGGTAAATGCTGGGACGTTTTTTCTTCAGTTTGTGAGCCCACGGGCAAGACATATATGTAAGTTGTAATTTATTTAATTTACTAATGTACTGTTCAATTTTTATCTATAAATTAATGTATTACGCGGTTAGGCGGAAGAGCAGGCCTGATGGTCCGAGTCTCGCCACATAAATAAAGTCACTATTATTATTATTATTATTATTATTATTATTATTATTATTATGAACAATGAATACTTTGAATCTCACTCCCTATTCCCCTGAGCCTCCGTGTCCGCCTGCCACGCCCCCACGCGCAGGGCTCCATCGCAGCGGCGCCCTCACCCGCGCCGAGGCCGCCGCTCTCAACCGCGCGCTTTTGAGCGGCAGACACTCAACTCGAGCTTCCTTTTGGGCGGCGACATATTGTGCCATTAATCTCCCGGGCGGCCCGGGTACAGCGGGATGGGGAGGAATGGGGGCGTGGCTGGAGGGGCGGGACGCGGCTCCCGTCGTCGCAAGCCGCACCCTCCCGTCCCCTACGACGCGATTCACCCCCTCACCCGCGCCAACGACGCCACCGTTACGCCAGTCGCAAAATGAGACGCAGGTCCGTAACGTGACGCAGGGTGACGCATGGTGAGTTCTGATAACAACTGCTTATTGGACCCGCGCCCGTGCGTGGGTCCAATAATCAATGGTTATCAGAAACTCATCATGAGACACTCGTCATGAGAAACTCATCCCGTACGAGCGCAGGTCCAATAAGCAGTGGTTAGCAGAAACTCACCATGAGACACCCTGCGTCACGTCACGGACCTGCAACTCATTTTGCGACCTGATCTCACCATCGACGCAACATCCTTCGCCATTACCACCAACGACGCCTGCCCTGCTAGCGCCTCCTCCACCAATCTCAACGGCGCGAACACCACCATCCTGGTGACCCACATGCCGCTCTGTTTCTACCGCCATCTCCGTTGCAGACCCATGTCTCTTCATTCTCTCCAGCGCAAGCTCCGTAGGTACCCTGTCGCTGGTTTGCACATGCGCATCTCGCACGAATCGCCCCTGTCGGCATCACTAGTCTTCCCCCGTCGCATTGCTGCACATAGCGCGTTTAAAAACTTCTGGCAACTTCCGCTGATGACCCCCGCCACCGTCGCCTCCATCACTTGTCACAGATTTATCACACAAGCCACTGCGACCGCTGCCGCAACCAATTTCCGAGAACACGAGGGACAATAGGCGATATCGGCCTATTATGGTGGTCTTCGGTTTCCCTCTATAGGTATTTCTTACAGCGGAGTGCTGCCTCAGCCAGGAAAGGCCAACGCTCCCGATAGGTCTCTCAACACTTGTTGTAGTGCGGTACATGTAGTACGTGTGTGTGGCGGGAGAAGAGGGGACACAAAAGAGGAAGGAAAGATCTCGTGCGGTCCGATGTTCACTTGTTACGGTACTGCTGCGACTTTCCGAGATCCAAGGAAAGGAAAACTCTCGATCAGAGCAGCCCACCACTAGAATTTTCCCCGAGGCAGGGGCTGAATTCGTCCTAGCTATCTAGCTACAGTCGAATATCCCTCATCGTCGTTATTCGTCCCCTTGGATCTCCTGCCGCCCTCGGCGCCCTCCGCCGCCCTCGCCGCCCTCGCCGCCCTCGCCACCCTCGCCGCCCTCGCCGCCCCCCCCCCCGCCGTCAGCCACCGTCAACCCTCGCCACGTATCAATCTTCACGTCTGAGTAACTCCTCGTCTAGCCGCCCTGTTCATTTGCAATAACGCGCACGCTAATGGTTTCGTTTTGCATATAAATGACGCATGCAAATTATAACCTCGGCGGGCGGTTGCCAAACTGCGAAAATCTTACAGTCGAGTGGATAAAAAAAAAGTCGGTCAACTGGAACAAGGCAGCGTTTGACGCGCGCGGAGGTTCACAAACCGCCTAACAACCCCCACTCTACCCCGCTCCCCCTCCCCGCGCTCCGTCGACTTGAGCGGCAGGGCGTGATTCCCATCTCGCAACGACCCGACGCTCTTTTCAGCAGCGTATTGGATTGCGGCTTTGAATGTAATTCGCCAGCTCCATTGTGCCCTCATCGTGGAACTATTAATTGCTCGTGTTAATTTTGTTTCATTACCGGGGGATAATGTGATGACGTGGACGTGGCTGGCATGAGAACGGGAGGGGAAAGGAACGAGGACGGAAAGGGAACGAGGCGACTGGATCCTCACCGAGGACGGGGCGAGGACGGGGCGAGGACGGGGCGAGGACGGGGCGAGGACGGGGCGAGGACGGGGCGAGGACGGGGCGAGGACGGGGCGAGGACGGGGCGAGGACGGGGCGAGGACGGGCGAGGACGGGGCGAGGACGGGGCGAGGACGGGGCGAGGACGGGGCGAGGACGGGGCGAGGACGGGGCGAGGACGGGGCGAGGACGGGGACAGAACGGGGAAAGAACGGGATTAAGGGGGAAGAAGGGAGACGCGGGAGACACCGAGCGGAGTGAGACAGAAACGGGAGGAAGAACGGGGCGAGACAACACAGGAATAGTAGGGGAGACCGGAATTGGTTGGCACTCGCGTTCCTACATCGGCCACGTAGCCTCCATAAGCGCTACCTTTGTGTCAAGTGTTCTTTCGACCTACCCAACTTACTACAAAAGTCTCAGTATGATCAGTGAAACGATAGAACTGTGATTTCAAATGCGTTTTAGAGCTTGGAGAATACTATTTTCTTAGTTCGTTAACTATCGGCTGTAACATCTGAAAGGAGATATTTTGCTTGTCTTTTCCTGGTGAAACCTTCAATGTTGCCGCGGCAGAAGTACATTCCTTCAATAAGCATATGATGAGGGATAAGAACCCAAATCTATAACTGATTTGCCTTTGAAAATAGCTTTAATTACAGCGGAGCGAATATTCTGACAACAATTCTTGGCAAAAGCGGTCGTTTCTTTCTGTATTCAGAATTTAATTCATGTATGGTTTAGGGTAGGGATCCCAGAATTGAGAGAACGTACACTGAATACACTTTTCTCCGTAGCACGTTACACACGGTTTTTAACTGATTTTGCAATAAAATAAATAAAAAATTAAATAAACAAAAATCGAACTCTTGATTCTTGTGTATCAGTTTTTAGTTTTGAATTTCATTGTCACCTCAAGGCGCATCTTTAATAAATATCCCGTACGGGTCTGGCTGCCATTTTTTATTTCGGATTGTTTGGCAAAATGTCAACCAGCTCCATCCTCTGTCGGGCATGCAGCTCCAGAAAGCAAAACTATTTTTTTCTAATATTTTATTCACAACTAAGTTACAAGCACAGGTAGTGGCGAATTTAAGATAATTTTCTCAAAATTCTTGCGCAAGAGTACGTCACTAACGTCACTATCTGAAACCCATTGAGATATTAGTATACCTCTTATAGAAAAAGATACTTTACTTAAGAAGGGCAATTTTTAATTTGTTGTATTTTTATTAATTTATTATCAAACCCCTATGTTGGGCCAGTAGTGACAATCTAAAATTATTTACATTTGACAGTGGTCAGATATTAGACTCAGTAACGACAAATCTATAATCTAATCCTGAACGTGTTTGAGTCCAAAACAGTCGAAGAAAGTACCTCTGTTATTACATTATTACCATGTCAAATAAATAAGATGTTTTCCACCGATATTTTAAGTATAAAATAAGGGGAAAATATATTATCTTTATTCCAAACCTCGCTACTACAAGACGTAAGGTTTACGTTGGACGAATGTGAAGCCAGAGGGAAGCCTCCAGTCCTTATTTTTCAAATTTTGTTCTTGAAGTGAAGAAATTTTGTCCTTGAAGTGAAGTACTTACGTAGTGGCCACTACGGGTGTCGTTACCCTACTACCTACCATTTTTATTAAATAAAATTTCGTATCGTTCCTGACTCATTTTCGAAATCGGACACGTCTTTTGACAAAGTACCAACGATTTCATGTATTTCTAATTAGGTGCAGTGCTGTGGGCCCGCCTTTAGGCCCACCGTACGGGAACCCAATGGACTCAATATGTGTTTTCCCTCGCCGTTCGTGAGAACACAAGCTGGCGGCTTTTGACATAAATGTAACTTCATTATCTGTGCACGACGTCTAGAATTCAGTAGGAAATATCGTTCTTCCAATTATCGTTCTCCATGTTGTCGCGGCAGGAAGTATTATTCCATCACGAAGTGCATGATGAGGAATAAGAGCCCAGATATATAGCTGAATGAGATTTGAATATAGATTTTATTACAGCGGAGCGAATATTTTGTTCACAATCCTTGCAAAAACGTTCATATATTTCTATATTCAAAATTCAACTACAATATATTCTAGTTGAACATCGCTTAGGGTAAGGATCACATAATTATGAAAACGTGTAAAAAATTTACTTCTCCCCGTAGCAAGTCACACAGTTCTTAAGTGCTCTTGAAGTAATATAAAAAAATTGAAAAATAGAAAAAATAAACCGTGGATCTGTGCTTTTCTAAAAAGTTCTCATCAGAGGCGTAGCTACGTCTCTGAAGCTCCCCTGCAGAAGGCTAAAATGGGGCACTCATTGCCACTGCCAGTTTTATTGGGCATAGGCGGGTGTTTTCATTCGGTGCCCTTGGTTTCAGAGCCCCGGTGTCACGCACCGGTTGCACCCGCCTCGTTATGCCCCTGGTTATCATCAATTTATTTTCTTTCTTTGCAACTGACACCTGCAACAATGCATTGCTCTTTTGTAGCATGTTTAATTTCTCTTTAGCATGGAACTTGAAACAATTAAATAAAGTTACAAACTCAATGTTCGCAAACAATCCATGAAGGATTTCTTTATCAAACAGAGGTAAGAGACGGATTAAATCAAATTAAGACAAGAGAGATTTTAAGTATTTAATTTTGAAAGCACTAAGACTGCTGTAGTCGCCAAAGTGAGGCTGTTCTGCCCAACCAAACGTCGTTAA
>JAHLJT010008446.1:283070904-283095474 GCA_031308135.1 Acheta domesticus | reverse complement strand
CGTGGCGGGAAGACCGGAGCGGGATGGAGGCGGAGCGAGGCGGGGAAACTTTGCTGCGGGGGAAGTATCCACGGTGGGGCTAAAATGGAATTCAGAATAGGGCGGGAAGTGGCGGGGACATCGCAGTGGGATGAAAGCAGGGCGGGGAGGAATAGATATCGGTGACTGAGTCAGAGGGGGCGGGGAGGGGCGCTTTGGTGCGGGAGAAGTAATCCGGGGCCGGGCTAAAGCGGAATTCAGAATAGGACATGGGAGTGGCGGGGAGATCGGAGCGGGGTTGGGGCGGTGAGGGGATAACAGGGGCGCGGGCGGGGCCGGAGGGGGAGGTGTAGTCTGGAGCGGAGCGGGAAAGGTTGCTGGGAGGGCGAAACGAAGGAGGGTGCAGAGCGAGGAGGAGCGCAGAGCGAGGCGGGACGGCGAATTGGCGGTGACCGGAGCGGGGCGGGAGCGGGACAGGGGCGGAGACTGAAGTGAGGAGGGCGTGGGGCGGGTGTGGATGTCGAGTCCGCAGCGGAGTGGGCTTGTTACGGGAGGGTAATCAGGCGTGGCGGGGCAGGGCGGGACGGGGCGGGGACGGGGCGGGACGGGCCGTGTGGAGCGGTGGCGGGGCCAAAGCGGACGCGGGTCGTGCTGAGGTGGCGGACATCGGAGCGGGTCGGCACGGAGATAGGAGGGATCTATGCGCGTTGACGGGCTGGCGTCCGGAGCGGAGCGGGCCGGGTCGGCGGAGTCCGGAGCGCGGGGGGTGCGCGCAGAAAAGGACGCGCGCGCGGGCGGGGCTGGGAGAGGGCGTGGTCGCGGAGGCGGGTCCTGCCGGCAGCCCGCACAAAGACACACACGAGGGGGCGAAGAAACGCCAGCCGGGGCCCGGGAGAGAGTGACGGGAAGGCTCCGTCGCGGAGCGGAAGTTCCGGAGCTAGAGCATCGAGAGGCGGATGATGAGGATGATTGATTCATGATTCCGGGCGCGTCAACTACAGAGGTCATTCGTCCCAGAAGTGTAGTGCGTGTTTTTTTCATCGGGAGGTGGCGGTGATCTTTTCCCCGCAGGATAGCGAGATCCAGCACCCACGTACCGTCGACTAGCGGGGTTTTACACTCAACCAGGTATCTCCCACCAGCGGGGCACCGCCCCAGCCGGGACAAGCTGTAAGCTCCCGACGGGTCTCCCGACATGTGGTCGGGTAGTGCATGTTAATGTGTGTGTGTGTAAGGGGTGAGGATAGGACAAGGAAGAGGAAGGATAGATAGCGCACGGTCCGTGGCCCGTTGTTAGAGTACTGCTCCGGCGTTCGCCTGGTGTTGATCGGAGAAACCACATAAAACTACCGATCAGAGCTGCCGGCCGCTAGAATTCTCCTCCAGACAACGACAGAATTCGACGTAGCTGACGCGAATTGACGGAGCTAGTGTTGAAAATTCTGCTGCCATCGGGACTCGCACCTGGGACTTCCCGGTCAGGGGGACTGCAGTCATAGACTGATGTGCTGAGCCACCTCTCCCGGTGGGAGAGGCAGAATGGCATTTTTTTCTTGCGGAATGTTTCATCCGGGGCTATGTACGAAGCCAGGCATAATAAGACACTTTGATATTTAAATCCCACCTGATGTGACATGCCTTACGCATTCGAATAATCTTCTTGAAATCCCAATTACTGCTGGTTCGCGGAGTTTTCCGTTTGCAGTTGGTTCCTGATCCCGATGACTTATGCATGAAATACAAAAATTCTCGATGCATGGCATCCGGGTTCACGTTGAATGTCACGAGAATAAATGTCGCTAAAGGAATATTTTAGACTGGCCAGGGTCGGAATTTCAGTCTTGCGAGTATTTTCGTTAAATACTTAATTTATTGCAGGATACACGGGAATATATTATTTGTGGTTATAGAGTTAAGCGTGGGCTACTTTTTGGGAAACCATTTTGTGGTTTTGTTCAGCAGCATTTTTGCAGCTCTTAATCACTAGATTTGAATTTTTTTTCTCTTGAACACATCAGTGTCCATTCGTCTATTTGATTGCATTGTTCACTAAAGAAGTGAACTCCCCACTCCTCTCGCATCTGGCCAAATGAGAGCTGAGGAACACAGGTGCGCCGATAGTGCGTACACAATGCCACCGGAGCAAATGAAGAGCCGGCAGGCAGCGCTGCGGACGAACAAATGCCTCCAGCAGGTGCTCAGCACAAACGAGCGTCGCGCGCCGCAATTACGAGCTTCGCTTCCTCCTCCCGTCTCTTCTTCTTCTTCACCCCTTCCCCCTCCCCCTCCCCCTTCTCCCTCTTTCCTCTATCCCATTCTCCCCTTCCCCTCTTCCCTCCTCCTCTTCCTTCTTCACCGCTTCCCTCCCCCTCCTCCTTCTCTCTTTCCTCTACCCCATTCTCTTCTTCCCCTCTTCCCTCCTCTTTCTTCTTCATCCTTTCCCTCCCCCTGCCCCTTCACCATCTTTTGCTCTTCCCCATCCTCCTTTTCCCCTCCTTGCTCTTCTTCTTCACACCTTCCCTGCCCTCCCCTTCCTCCACCTTTCCTCTCCCCATCCTCTCCTTCCCTCCCTACTTCCTCTTCATCACCCGTTCCCTCCCCCTACTCCACCTTTCCTCTCCGCCCTCCTCTCCTTCCCCCCCACTCTCCTCTTCTTCACCCTTTCCCTCTGCCTTACCGCCTCCACCTTTCCTCTCCCCATCCTCCCCTTCCATTACTTCCCCCTTCTGCACACCTCCCCTACTCAACTTTTCCCCTCCCCTTCCTCCCCCTTTCTCACTCCCCTTCCCCATCTTTACTCTTCTTCTGCCTTTCCTCCTCGTCACCCCCCGAACGTCCTCCGTTCCCACGCGAGCCTGGCGGCAATCCACAGCGGAGGCTTGAATTCGTCTGAGCAAATTACCGTCGGCAAGAAAGAAAGAAACCGCGCGGAATTTATCTCTGAGCGAGAGCCTCTTTGCAATATTCGTTACTTATCTCCAGGGGCTACTTTTCTCTTCTCTGAGAACTTCCTGGGCGCGCAGGAAGACGCAGCGGACCTGAAGGCGGACTCCATTATTAAATTTTAATTGGAGCCGACGATGTTCTGCAGTGAAAGGTAAATCATGTTTCGACGAAACCAGGAAGCAACGCCATGGTAACAAACAAAACATTTTTTTAAATACATCAAAGATGTGGGATAAAATGAGTTTTGCTTAAAAGGAAATTTCATCAAAAGAAGTACGCCTGACTGAGTAAGGGGATAATAAAATATCGTCAGAAAATAATGTTGAAGGTGATTGCAATTCGGAAAAAATGAGTTGCTTTGGCTCTACGGTATTATTTTGCCTCAAACATTAAGATAATAGAACTCATACATTCTCCGACTAATTGTAACGGTTAAAAAATGTAATTTTGCAACTTCTTTCTTACTGACATGCCCCCATTCTCGTGAAAAGCTCTTTAATTAAGCGATTCCATAGAAAGTCAAGCAAATTCTTATTTTTGATTTCTAAAAATTCAAATAGCTTTCATAAACGTGGTATTTCTGCAATTGAATTCAGCGGCACTCTATTTTTACAAAAGTGTTCAAGAAAAAATTCACAGGATAGAAATGGAAGCAGAACTGAGTGATCTAAACAAACATTATGATGGAAGTTCTAAAATTTGAAGAAAAAAAATCCCACGAGATTATTTAAAGATGTAATAATGAGAAACAAGTTACATTTAGATAGAAATCTTACGCTCCAATATTGAAAGCGTAAGATTGGTTCGCAAAATACAAATTTTTCACGAAATGATACAAAATTACACGAAATTTACCTTTTTGAAAACGTCAACTACATAAAATATTTTAAAGATTTATTTATTGATGAATACAATACACTAAGTAAGAAACTGTATTTAATGGGGAAGTAGTAGGAGTGTCGACAACATTTGGAACATTGGCCGTATTGTACCTGTTTCCAACTGGGGTCCTCTTGACTCAGGGACCAGAACTTTCAAGCAAACGCGGCCCGTTGGCGTCCCTTGATACACCGGGGTGTGATGCTCCCTTTCTCCGCCAAGTTCGGCCTCAGTTATCTACATCCGAACTGTCTGGACGGGAGAACGCGAGATCTCGTTAGGACATATTGCCAGAGGGATTTAGTTTGCCGTTGTTTACATGCCATAAATGTAACATGGATCACACAGGATTAGTCTTCCCTCGAAATTTCAAACTCGAGACCCGCAATCAAACCGACGAACTTGAGAAGAATAAGAAGGGGATGGTAGGGAGGAGATAATGGATGACAGGTATAAGAAAGTAAAAAGGGAAAACGACGAAAGAGAGTGAATAAATGCTGTTGAAAAAATGGGATAGAAATATGAAAAGAGAAAAGGTTAGTAAAATAAAAGCGAAGAAAGCACAAAAATTAACAGAGGAAGGAATAAAAGTAATAATACAATTAATTATATTGTAATAATTTCATGTCAATGGAGGCAACTTAACTCCCCACTCCTTGCGCTTGTACAAAAATGTTTCATTTAATTTATTTATCGTGAAAATATGTGACGTATAGGATTGAAGCACAACGGAAAGAAATCGGTAAAGGAGCACATCGATTCGAGGAGAGGCAACGAGAGTCTTGGCCTCCCTTTGCCGCGGGCGTGAGAACGTGTGGGCGCGCAGGAGGATGAGCAGGGACGGTGCCCTTCTCAATGCAAAGGCGACGGAGGTCGCATGGGGCGCGGAGACTAGATGGGGAGGTCGGTGGGTGGTGGCCAAGGGTAGTTGGTGGCCAAGCGGGGGGAAGGAAAGAGGGCGGGAGGGAAGGAGAGCGGGTGGGAGGGAGGGAGGAAGGAAGGTAGGGTGGATGGGGGGAAGGTAGGGTGGGTGGGAGGAAGGTAGGGTGGGCGGGAGGATGGGCGGGAGGATGGGCGGGTGGGTGGGTGGGTGGGTGTGAGGGTGGGAGGGTGCGCCAGCGGAAGGGAGGGAGGGCGAGAGGGAAGCAAGGAGGGCGTTTGGGTGGGATGGAGGGCGTTTGGGTGGGATGGAGGGCGTTTGGGTGGGATGGAGGGCGTTTGGGAGGGACAGTGCGTTTGGGAGGGACAGAGGGCGTGTGGGAGGGACGGAGGGCGTTTGGGAGGGACAGAAGTCGTTTGGGAGAGACAGAGGGCGTTTGGGAGGGACGAAGGGGTTTGGGAGGGACGGAGGGCGTTTGGGAGGGACAGAAGGCGTTTGGGAGGGACAGAGGGCATTTAGGAGGGACAGAGGGCGTTTGGGAGGGACAGAGGGCGTTTGGGAGGGACAGAGGGCGTTTGGGAGGGACAGAGGGCGTTTGGGAGGGACAGAGGGCGTTTGGGAGGGACAGAGGGCGTTTGGGAGGGACAGAGGGCGTTTGGGAGGGACAGAGGGCGTTTGGGAGGGACAGAGGGCGTTTGGGAGGGACGGAGGGGTTTGGGAGGGACGGAGGGGTTTGGGAGGGACAGAGGGCGTTTGGGAGGGACAGAGGGCGTTTGGGAGGGACAGAGGGCGTTTGGGAGGGACAGAGGGCGTTTGGGAGGGACAGAGGGCGTTTGGGAGGGACGGAGGTCGTTCGGGTGGGAGGGAGGGAGGGTGGGTGGGTGGGTGGGCGAGCGGATAGATGTGCGGAGGCGGATGGTGGCAAACAACCTTCCGCTTGAGAAATCCCGTCGTTTTGCCGCGGGCGGGCGCGCCGTCCGCCGCACCGAGACACGCAGCGCCGCTACGGCTACAGATCCTCCACGCCGCCCACCCCGATTGCTCTGGCCAGAATTGTGTTTCCTGGCTCATCAACTGCTTTCGCCCGAGTTCACGTCATGTGTTAGCCTGGACATGACGTGTTGGTCTTCCCCGGAATATGAAATCCGATGCCGACCTACTCGTAGGCGTATTTATTTATTTATTTGTCAAAAAACAGTAAAAACTGTATATGACGTGTGGGGAAAGAGATTTATCTGCGCACATTTTCTTGAGGGCCAGAATTACAAAAAACAAAATAGAAAACGAAATAATGAATTTACAAAATCAATTTCAACGGTAAATGAACTACAAGCAAAAGGAGTGCTCAACAAAACGTGCGCACAGTGAAGCTACATTTACGTCCGGAAGCCAAACAAGGGGTCATCTCAGCATTTGCTCAATGGATCAGGGAATCTGCACAAAAGCCTGATCGAGATGGGGGCCATTGACCCGGAAGCTGAAGTACATTACTTGTTACAGGCGTATTAAATATGGGCGTAAAAATACAGGCGTAATGGCTGGCTCCTTCAGGTATCTCTCCCAGCGTGACACCGCTCCAGCAGGGACAAACACTAGGCTTCCGATTGGTCTGCTGATATGTGTGGTAGTGTAGTGCACGTAAATGTAATGATACGAGAAATCAAGAAAAACTACCGAGTCCTGGTTTCCAAAAGGTGAACGGAGACGAGAAGAGAGACATTTTTCTTGCGGTTTTCGATGAGGTCTATTTTCAAATTTGAGGTTTGTTCGGTCGTGTAATGGTGTCAGTGATATTAAATGTTGGGTCACGGAACTTAGAGATTCAAACAATCACGCCAACATCATGACTACTTGGTAATATTAACATTTTTTCTTAAAAAAAATAACCGCATTGATCTAGCATTAAGGAAACAGCCAGTGTTTCCCTTGCAAAGCTTACAATACACAAGATCAGCAATATCGACTGTACTGGCCAGTTTAATTGACAGTATATCTGTGTTTAAATAACACTATCAATTTTCTTCGTGTTTAATATAAGTCGCAGCTAACTTTCCTTCTCTAAAGAAACACGAACCAGCCGCTAGTGAATGGTAGTGTATTAATATTCGATATAAATTCGAAAAACCGTGGCTTTTCTGTGAAACTTACTGGTTTCTGAATCACACATTTCACACTTATTGTAAAAAAAGTTCAAATTTGTAGCATTGTCTGTGATACTAATAACACAGATGAATTCAATGTTATGTCCCACTCACAAGTACTTTTGATGAGAAAGAATTTATTTGGGTATCGCAATATTCTTGGTTTATATTATTCTTGATTTGTCGCAGAAACAAGGTTCATAGGCCAAAGTACGATCTGAGATATAGCGCATTAGAGAAGAAAATATTAATATGTTTAATGTGGAGCCCGATACAATATAATTCGCTACATTTACGAGAATAAAATTGACATTATTTTTTTCATTAAATATTTTACTTACAATTCCAATTGCTCAGATAATATTTTTACAAGATCCAAGTAGGAATTATTTACGTAATGAATTTCAGTATCGCTTTCATTTACAAAAGTGCGATTTGGTCACGGTTTAAAATACAAATGCTTTTAGTTATAAAAGCTTTGAACAATAATACCACTAAATTGTATTTACCTTATTTATACGATTCGTTGTACATTTGCCAAAAAATGTCGCAATTTTTCCACCTACTGATTATCATAAAAGAATTTGCAGACTGCTAATAGTACATTCATCCGTCCCCAAAAATGTCATTTCACAGCGATTCTATTTACTTACTGCTGCAGTCAGCAACACAGTGTCTGTCGCTAGGATGCGGAGGAAAATTACATTGTTTCCATACGCACAGCACAAACAGTCTTATCTTTCAATAAATAAAAAAAATCTGGTCGTATAACTCTACTAACACGGGGGTCACGGACCAAAATGAACATTTCAGAAGTTGTTACGGGAATGTAGTATTTCATACTTAGACGATGCACGACTTTCGTAATACCTCATTGTTTATAATAGTTATTTACGCACCAAGGGCGTTATAAGGGTTCTAACGAACGAGGTATGACAAAGAGACCTCGGGCATTTTGTCGCCGTTCGATTATTAGAAGCAGTTAACGCCCGAGGTACATATACAAGTTTATTTTTTACCTAATTTTATAGATTCATATTCACTTATTTACTAGTTAATTGGATTCTAACTTGATTCGATTTGTCTTTTCATATCACCATCCTATAATTTCCTTTCATAATTCCTTCCATATGAGCATCATCATAAGTAGCATCATTCAACTGTTTTCATATTTCCCTCGTAACTGCGATCCTTTCGATCCAGGTAAGTTACGCTCTGTTGTATCGGGCCCCGTATCGAAGGCAATAACAAGCTATAACGTATCAGTAAAAAATAAAATAAATACTTCTCGTTCCGATACTAGCAGCTGTGTCCAATGCTACATTTTGTGAATTTCCTCTAACAGTAAAAGACATATTCTTGTTTTGCACCTGCGCTTCCGAATAGAATTCAATAATCATTTGACGCCGTGTATGAAAACAAAAATAAACACACTAGTACAATATGTACGTTGAGTGATAGTAATGGCAGGCATGTCAACGGACAAGGTCATTATTTCCGTAAGTATAGTGCATGTTTTATTTCAGGCGATGGCGGTGATTGTCCCACGCTAGATGGTGAGATCCGGCGCCGATCTACTCCGCCTTGTGGGCATTTTCCCCAATCAGGCATCTCCCACTAGCCTGGCACCGCCCCAGCCTGGACAAGCTCTAAGCTCCCGACTGGTCTCCCGGCAGATGTGGTAATGTAGTGCATGTAAGTGTATGTAAATAAAGAGCGAGGATAGGACAAGGAAGAGGAAGGGAAGATCACGCGCGGTCCGTGGTCCGTTTATTGGGATACGGTTACGAAATTCGCCTGGTGTTGAAGGGAGAATCCACGGAAAATCATCAATAGAGCAGCCGGCCGCTAGAATTGTCCTCAAGCGTCTGAATTTGACCTAGCTCTCTCGCTAACGTAGAAAATCATGTCACTGTCGATATTCGGCACCCAGGACCTCCCGGTCAGAGGCACTGCAGCGACATCAGTCTATTCCCTGAGCCACCTATGCCGGTAGAATATGTAGATTTGCCCTACTTTTTACCCCTTGGATAATATTCCCTCTTAGATAACGTTAAGTAGCTGTTGAGTTATGAATATATTTTCGGAACTCCATTACCCTTCTCTGAAGTCCTATACAACTCCTCGCCTAATACGACGGAATCTTTCTCGGAATCAGTTGCATTCGCATGTGAGTGCAGCCGATTGCATATCTCGCAAACTGCTCCGCGGAGGAGAGAAGTGCGAGCGAAGGAAAGGTAGGGGACACAAATGTCGCGAAGATGTAGATTACAAGCAGGAACGGACGCTTTCTTAGAACGCGCTACCCCGATGTCGATGTGAATTCTGAGAATTGACATCGCAGTGCGTTCTTGCACAATTTACATGGCTTCGATAGATGGTACAGTTCAGAGAACGACGTATATTTTTTTCTTGAGAATACTATTGAGAATTTTCACATCAAAATTCTATGTGCGAAATCGTTTCTAGGACCCCAACCGACGAAAAGACTAAGAAAATAAAATCTACGACGGGGAACCGAGTGCTGGGGATATAAAGGAAAACTAGCATTTCGTGAAATTTACAGGCTAGCACGAAAAGGCGACATTTATAGTCTTTGAACCTAACACGTTTCAAAATAAAAGTGAAGAACAAATAGAGCATTCGCAAAGAAAAAGACGAAATGATTATCGCACTAAACTTGGACGTAAAATAGTCGAAAGTTAACAACCCTCTGTTTTTTAATTTGTTCATTACATTTTTCACAAATAAAGTAAGTGTGCGTAGGGTTACTCTCTTACGCAGAGCAAAGAAGAAAACTGATGTCGACTATTCCATGTTTGGTAACGAAAAAAGTCAATTCAGATATAATATTGATATTAATTCTCTTAATGTTGAAAAAATTGAAGTCTTAATTTTTTTATGGTTTACTAGTTCATTGCGGTGTGTTTACAGACCTGAAACAAAACACGTAATGGTATACTTAATACCCTTGCGGGCATTTCTGATTCTATATGCCCTAGGGCCTTTTGAATACTTTATGGTCCGCTCTAATACCAACAGAACACGCAGAACATAGTTATGAATTCGATTTTTATAGTTAAGATGCAAGAAAATACAATAAATAAATGGCATAATTCTTAAATGAGTAAAATAATTCGTTATAAACGTTATTTTGTTTAATTGATATGCAAATTGCAATTTTGGAATGATCCTGTGAATTTATAATTGCCATCAATCACTCGCATTTCACTGTTACGTATCACCTTTTTTAGAGACATAATTATATCCTTTTTCAGTAGCAGTACTAGTAGTAGTAATAATATATATATATATATATATATATATATATATATATATATATATATATATATATAAAAGGCACATCGGCAAACATCCTCGAAGTGTTATTTTTTGGTGTTATGACATATTCTAAATAACGTTTGACAATGACGCTAATAACCTAAAAGTATCGTTTCATCAGCACAATTTACATTGTTATTCACACGGGTAAATGTCAAATACACCATAAATAGTTTCATATATTTCTCAACATTTTAATAGGCTACTCCTAATTTCTGTAGGAACTTCACAATATTCTTTCATTTTGTACGAGAAAATCAGTCCAATAACGATTATGCAATGCTATTTTCTTTATCTGACGTCATATTGACAAATGACTATTACAATGCGTTTTTTCACTTTAGACGCAAGAAATATTATAGAATGTTTCGAATTCTTGTTTTATTCAGCAACGAACTAGTAAACCATAAAGTTTTGTATGCACCACGGGCATTACTTTTTTTTTCTCCTCAGGCGACTTCCAACCCCTCGGGCCAGAGGCCCTCGGGCTTGGAAGTCGCCCTCGGGGCAAAAACATCTACTTAACGCCCTTGATACATAAATAACTATTGTTGACTTCTTTCATCAAAATAAATATTTTCTAATGGCCCTGCTCCAATCCAACCACAAACTTAAATCTCTAGCTACGCCGTTTCTGGTTTTATCTTTATGCCATCATAACCATTATCGTCTTCAAGGTTTGCCCGTAGCTAAACTACAACAAATATAATTTTCGTATAACTCAACACAAAACCTCTTACTGCCGGGCCCTGGTAACGAAAAAGTGGATAAATCTTGTTCCTACATATAGTAAATTACTTCCTCCATGTGGGCTCCAGATTGCAAAAAATCGATTGACAGCAAAAGTCTGTCTGCTCGTCTGTGGTCAACGCTAGCGTCTAAACCGTTCCAACCATTTTTTGCAAAATTGATAACCTCCAATCATCTGAACAAATTCCAGTCCCTGCTTTCACATTTTCAAAATTTTCTCAAAAATGACTCCAAACTTGTTCTCTGATTGATGACATTCACCAGTTCTATACCCTAGTGAACATTCATTAAATATTCGAAAACAAATTTTCGGAAAAGGAAAGTTGCAAACAAACAAGATCTCAATAGAGTGTTACTCAATAAAGTATAACGAAATTCCTATCCAAAAATTACGCACTTGTATTACACAAATAAATGAATAATTACGCAAATAACTGTACGCACTTGTGAAAAGCACGTCAGGCCGCCTTTCGGGATATAACATGCTTTTCGAGATTTTTGGTTTGATTTGGTCAAGAATCAGTGAAAACTGTATATGACGTATGGGGGAAAATATTATTTGCGCACGTTTTCTTAAGTTCTACAATCAATAATTTAACTACACTTACGGGACAAACGATACATGATGTTGACGCGCCCGAAATCAATTATCGCTCACTCCAAATCCTGGAGCAAGGCTTCTTGCGCAACGACAAGTAACCGACTCACTCGTTCACTGCTCGAGAGATCGCCAACGTCCCCCCCACCCCAGCCCGCTCGCTCTCGGGGCTCGGCGTGGGTGGAAAATCAGTTCCCTCGCGGAGACCACCAATCTTCCGGGGTTTACGTCGCATTCCTCTATCGATTGCAGGTGAAAGGGGGGGCGGTGGGCGACGGCGGACGGACGCCGGGCGGGAGGGCGACTTCGGGCGAAAGCCCGGGACCATCTCCCGCCTCTCGCCCGCGTTGCCTCTAACATCTTAACACACTCTCTTTAATGAACCGCTCAACTCGGGTCATGCTGCACACCGTGTTAAGAAAATTGGATGGTCCGCGCGCGCCAGCCCGCCCGCCCGCCCGCCGAGAGGGAGTTTTGCCAGCCCGATCGCAAACGAAGATAAAGTAACTTACGCGTGAAAAAAAATAAAGGAGAGGGAAAGGGAGAAAGAAAACGGATTTGGGGAATTTCGTCTACGCCGCGTTCTGGCTGTTGGGGAATATCAGAACGACGAAGAGTAGACAAGGGTAAATTGTGTATGAATCTGTTTATTAAGTCGCATACTAAAGCCAGTCCCATGCGCGGAGAGCACCAATGGGCGGTGGGATAATCTGCGGGCTCTAGAATAAGCAATTATTTCAAAATAATTGAATTACAAAATAAATGAATATGCAAATTATACATTTTTTTCAGCCAATGGTACATGTATTTAGCAATATATTACAAACTCTAGTACAGTCGACTCTAGTTATACTGAACTCTGATATAATGAACTCTCGCTTATAGTGAACCTAAGTTACTGGTCCCGTTTCATTTACATTACAAATAAACATAAGAAGATTTAGTTATAGTGAACGTGAACCTCGGCTATAGTGAACTCAGAAAATATAACGTCCTAGAAATTAATTCCCTGCTGTATGTGTGTGTGTGTGTGTGTATATATATATATATATATATATATATATATATATATATATATATTAATTAGGCGATTAAAAGAGCCTTTGGAGAATGGGACAGTGTTCCAAAAGCGCTTGAGGTATTGAAGGGTGTCAAGCCTGCATTGCGGCACTTAGAGATAGTCTGCCTGAGCATGTCTGCCTGTATGAGAACGCCGGAATTTCCAGACAGCGATTGCACATGGCGACAGTGATTTTTTTTGTTATTTAAAGTCGCATGAACTGTTAGGTCATTAGCGACCACTATTGGATGTAACGTTATGGTATGAGGATGAAACGACATGATGATGATGATGATTACAATGATAGGGGGTGAAAGGAAGAACACATACAACCATGCCCGAGACGGGACTCGAAACCATGAAACCCCCGGTCGAAGATCACTATGGCACGAAATCTTAGCGATCTCGGCCACGGGGCCGACTAATGAAGAATTGTTTTGTGAAAATTTCGTAACGGCAGAAAGTCGAAACTTCTTTAAAGGTAAGAAACATTTTAATAATGTATCTCTTAAACAATGAAACTGGTCATTTCCTAAACAAAAATGGATTAAATTGCTACACTGTTGTCCATCGCTGACGCGATCTACATCTGTTTAAAAGGTTGTGAGTGTGGCTCAAAAGTGCTGTGTTCGTTTGGAGAGACTTAACAGAATTAGCAAAACTTTTGAACGTGATCGTTTATTTACTTCTCCCTTTATCCGAGGCTTTATAGTGCAGTGCCAGTCTTTTATTGGTTCATTAAATTTTTGAGGAATACAGTGCTCATTTTGTCAAGTGTTTTTGAGAGTTTATCGGGAATATTCCAGAGACGATTGAGTGAATTTAAGGTTAAAAAAGAAAGTTATTTTGTAAACGAATAATGTACACCACTAATGCATGTTTCTTTAATATATTATATAAAATGACTTTTAATCCTTGAATCAAAATATCAACAGGAGTCACAAGAAACACAACTGGGCTGTAATAGTTCAATATATAAAATAAATACTTCGATAACTTGTAATACTACACCAGCACATGCTTTTAGCATTAGTTCTAAAATTTGCGATTTTCGAAAATTCAGAGAGTTTAACGAAAATCAGAACTGCGCCATTTTAGGTGACCTTTGCTCTATCCAAGGAAAAAAAGAAAAGGAAAGAAAGAAAAATGTGTCGGCCTTTTTCAGAAATACTGAAAATTGCGTTTACTTCATACAGAATTACGCAGACTGCTCGGTATGATCTTATTTAAGGATCTAATTTTTAGTAGAGACTATAAGAAAAAAATATTTATTTTCACTTCTGCTTCTTCTTCGCGAATGGGCAGTTAGGACCATGCGGAATCAACATTTTCACCTTCTACCTAGCACAGTAATCTCGTACGCAACGAATGGCTCTGCTTTCTTTGTTCGGACCATATGTTTCGTTTGACTTCCTTTTGCACCTCAAAACTCGGCTGTTTTGTAATTTTTCTAATTATATCTCGATCTTGTAAATTTGGAGATCCCAATTCTCTGTCCTTTTCTGTTTTTCTGTACCACTTCGGTTGGTAGCTTTACTTTTCGCAAAGACATGGATTTGTTTTGGTAACCTGCTAGCATTCGTTCTTTCTAAATGTCCCATAAATTGGATTCTTCCTATTCGCATTGAATCTGTAATTTTAGGAATTTGTAGATTTATTCCTTTAGTTTCGGTTAATATATATAATTCTCGATTTGTTTTAGGCCAAGAATTTTTCTGTTAATTTTGCTTTCTTAAACTTCTAACTAATGTTTGAAAGTTCTATGTTGAAAGTTAAGAGTTTCTGATGCATAGATGCATAGAGTACTTATGGTTTGATTACTATCTGGTAATGGTACTTTTGAAATGTTAAATTTTGCAATATTGAATAATACAGAAAGTTCGCCGAAAATGGGTCTCCATCAATTTTTTACTGTCCTTTACTACATGCCAGAAAAAAATAACGAAAAGTTTTAAAGCCTTTTTTAGAAAATAATATTTTAAAAATACCTATATTTGATGCAAAATTACACGAACACTACACAGGATCTGCCTTTTAGGAACATATTTTATTAAGGAAAAAATATATAACTTCAATATTGTAGTTATATGAAGACACCGAAATCATTTTTTAACTTTTCCAAATTTAGAAGATTTAGGGTGGTCAACGAAAATGAAGCCTACGCCATTCTTGCCTTCTTATGCAGCATACAAAGAATTAACTTGTCATTTGAACTTGTTTATCGATTTTCAATTGTTTCATATTCGTTGTTAAATAATTTATTTACTTAAAGTCAAAAAATATGTATGACATACAATGGGAAGAAATCTATTCTGAGTACTTCCTTTAGTTAAACGTGCATGAGGGTGTTTCCACTTGGGCTGTTGACACTGACACCTAATAAGTTTTGTTCTTTCTATGCCATTGTGACGTACTGAAGTAAATGACACAGACAACTGCGTTGAAGATAAAAATACATACATTTATTTACAAAGTAACCTAAAAAGTAAAGTAATATACAACTACTGATTAAACCCCGCCAATCTTTTTCTTCCCCTTAGCCGCGAAATCCCCGCGACCGTTCCTAGGCCTACAGCCCTAAAGCAGTAACAACGCGTGATGCGATGCTATCGGACGTTAAGTTCCCGGTAACCAACGTATTTACATAGCCTGGCGTCAAACCAGTCTCCGCCCCGGAAACCACGTGCTTGAGAACACTAGCGATCCCACCCAGCCTTTCGGCTAACAACAAGCTCTACGAATCTCTCGAATCTCCGCGAGCGCAGAAGGCGCCCGCCTTATATACACCTACGTCTTCCTCACCCGGCGCCATGCTGTCGGCGTCCGGAGGCTCGATGGCAAGCCAATTCCAGGGGTCTTGCACAATCGTCCCAGACTTGCCACTAACCTATCTCAACACTTATGTTTGCGTGTTTGTTTTTTCCTGGAGCAGCCATATCCTGGCGTCTCTTTATTTTTAGCTCAGGTGCGCCCTTCCAACACAGCTTCCGGCTTAGGCATGCAGCCCGCTTGAAAGCGTTGCCACGGCGCCACACCCGGCGCTCCAGCAAGCACAGGCAACTTCACCTGAATCCCCTCTTACTTCCCCTCATATTCCAGAAAGGGGTGAACACGAACAAGCCGAAGTCGCGCGAAGCATGGAATACCCGTTACATACCAAAAGATTTTTGCCTGATTTGTTCTATCAAACATCAGAGATCTGAATGATGGTTATATTTTTTACTATTAATTACTATTTGATGTTTATTTGCTTTTTAAATTCAGACTTGTGTAAACATTTTTGCCAAGTGGCAAGAATATGTTTAAAAGGCCAATTCTTTCTGCTTTCTTTTTATGTTATATTTTATAAAATCATTCAGTTATTTGTGAATGTAGCAATGTGATATATTACATTAAGAATAAATATCTAAATGTTCACAATTCTAGCTTACGGAAGGGCAGCTCGTTTAACTCGCAGTTAAAGATTGGTTAAGATCGAAACTTAAACGTAGGAAGTTAATGTTATCGCTACACTCATTAGTAAATATATTAGAAATGATGATACATTCGATTCAAAATGTTTAATTTCTCTCTCAATTGATAATTTAAAACCTGACTGATGTGTTATTACATTTTAATGGATCACGTCTTTGTTTTGGATGGGGAAAATGATAATAACATTGCAAAATTTGGAGCAATAACTGTTAACAGACTTCTAGAAAAGACTGTCATAAGTCAATAGCTTGTGATGTACCGATATCCATGAGAGATTTGCACAATCCTTACTTTTAAATCTCGCGCCAGTTCCTCGGGTCGCAGTGCCGAGCAGAGCAAGTCTGTAAGATTTTGATTTCTGATTAAAGTTTCCATTGAAATATTGCTGCAAACATTCCCAGATTTTATAGTTATTCCGATTCCTTCTGCGTAAATCAATAATGGATTGAGAAAAACAAATCAAGATGAGTGGTCCCTGCAAGGCAAACGCTTCTTCATTTCCCGTTTTGTAAAATCTGTGAAGATCAGCATTCTACCATATTATTTACTAGCAAGAACCTGGAGAAGTGAATGTTAAATTCAATAACGTAGTACATCTATAAGTTCCCGATGAAAAGAAAAAGAAACTGGGATGTTGGTTAGTATTTAGAAGTGATAACCCGGTATGAAGAAATTAACGTTTATCGCACGTTTTACACCTGAACATGCTCTGTATAATAAAGCCTGACAGCAAAGTAGAGAACTGGATCTCATTCCGTTTTCCAATTTGAATTATACAATATTTCATATCATTTACATTATTTAATTATTTTCTAAAAGAGAAATCACGTTATAATTGATTGCTAATAATGAAAGTAAAATAAAAAAATAAAATCATCAAAAATATTTTTAACATAAACACTACGGTTCTTCTGAAATTTAGTTGTGTAGATATTCTAGGTCCCTTACTGTGCGCAGGAATACATGCTAATAGAAAAGTCAGATTTGAATTATATTAATATAGTGTTTTTCGGTTGGAAAATAAAAATCAAAATGATTATTTTTTTACATTGCTCTTAAAGACGGATGAAAAATCAGAATGCTGAACATTCATGTCTGCTCAACCCTTTAAAAGGATTATTTTGACAGGAAGTAACAAATTAAAATTCTGGCAAATAGTTCTTTATACCAATGCCTTGAGGCAGGCATCAAGAATGGTAAGTGCAGATGGTAGTGATAAGATGATACAAAGTACTGACGAATATGGAACTCTGGTGGAATGAGATGAAAAGGGTGGTCAACAGACGAATGTTAGTGTAAAGCACATGTGCGTGCGTGTGTGTGAAATAAGGGGAACAGAGTACAAGGAGGAGGAAGGATAGCCCTCTTGGAAGAATGCACGTCACTCAAACGTTCCCACACACGCCACGCATGTGTCTGTGAATTTCACTAGGACTCACCCACAAATTTCGCACTACATTTCTCTGCTCCTCACCCTCAAAATGTGGGAAATTTGCTTGCATTTGTGACCTAAAAATACGATAACATGACCATAAGCATGACTTAAAAATTTTTGGCTATATTTTCGAAACCGTAAAATCCTTGCCGATGTTTAAATATGTTATATTGAAAAAAATACTTTTAAAATCTAGTACATTCACAATTCACTCCTCCTCTGGCGCTCCATTAAGCCAATTTTAGCTGCTAAAGTTAACTTAATTTAGTTAAGTTAATTAATACAAATTTGACAAAAAAACAAATATTCATGGAAAAATATGACCATAATATGAAAAATCAAGGGGAAATGACAAAAAGGCTTAAAAAGGCCAAACTATGACTATATCACACGTGCAAATTACATAATTTTAGTCCTAATAAAACCATGATTAAATGACACTTTCCATTGAAATAACCCAAAGAAAAAAAGACACGTCAAATATCCGGGTTCTAGCGATAATGATGTTACATGAATGACGACGTGCCAATGGTTGAATGAGAGGCACGAGGAAACCGGAAAACCTCGAAAAAAAGCGGCTCTCTTTGTTCGTCCCAAATTCCACATGGATCGGCCAGGATTTGAACCGGGGCTTTCACAGGTAGAGAGCGCGCGAGCGCTCGGCCCCCACCTCTCCAGCGGCCGCTTTTCCGGCGCGGCGAGCGATTATTCGCGGCGGTCGGCCGCACCACGGCGCCGCGTGGGGTCACGGGGCGGGAGGGGGCGGGGCGGCGGCGGGGGCGGGCGGCGGGGGCGGGCGCCGCGGGCGGGCCGGGGCGGCGCGCCCATCCGTCTCCCGCAGCCGCCGCCGCCCGCGCCCCGCCCCCGCGCCGCCCGCCCCTGCGGGAAGCGCCATAACTCAGCGCGACGCCCGGCGCCGCCGGCCGCCCCTGACGCGCGGCCGCCGCGGCGCCGCACGCCCACGCCCTCCCCCTCCCCCTCCCTTTCCCCCTTCCCCCTTCCGCGCCCCGCCCCCACGACCCCGGCCGCAGAGCGCCGCCTGCCCGCGCGCCCAGCCTCCCTGGCCCAGGGGGGAGGGAGAGGGACGTGGCAGGCGAAGGGGTAGCCGAGAAACGATGGCACCAGGCCTCAGGGCAGACGATGGCCGAGACGGCGAAGCGGGAGGTCGGGCGTGAAGTTGTGTTCACTTCGAGGAGGAAGGCGGCTTAAGTTCGAGATGCGTGCAGATCGGATTCCGGGGAGGTACGCTGAGGTGCAAGTAGATGAACGGACCTGTGCACTGGGGCGATATGGACACGGTGATTCTAGGTCCAGGTGAGATTGGTACGGGTCGAGTGTGAGTTGGAGTACGGATAGGGCACACGGGTGAAGTGGAATCGAGAGCAAGTAGTCATTGAATCAAGATCGAGTCGGGTCACAGTCCCGTTACTGTCGAAACAGTCGATGAGTGTCGGATTCCAGCAGAGATCGAGAGGAAGTGGAGTGCGGATAGAGTAGAGATCGACTTGACATGGAGTCGAGATCGAGTCGGAGTCGACGAATCGGAAACCTGTCGTGTTCAATTGGAGAACAGGCTGGGTTTCGGCCTAGTTTAGATCAGATCTACGCACAGAACGGTCGAATTCGGATCGATTTCGGCTTGGTTCGGATCGGAATCCTATGAGGCTAGGAGTGGGAATGCAGATGACGACACGAATGATTTGCGAGGTGAACCTGATTCCGCGCCGAATTTGGCCGAAAACACTTGTCAGACGCAGTCCGTCGCGGAAAACACGTGACCCAAACATTCCCTCCTCGCATTCGACGACACGCCTACTCCCTTCACCGTCGTCAAATCCAGTGGTCACATCCAATCACAGTCACGGAATTGAATGACGCACAGTAGTGTTCATTTTAATGCAATATAAATCTATGTATTATTATTTTATTTAACACCAACTTAACAGACTAAAAATGCAAGTCCTTAAATGATAAAACTATTGAATTACACCGAACAAATGACCTGCAGCACCGAACTAATGACCCGCATTGATTTCTATTTATTTGCATTACTGAAGCATTGAAACACTCCAGAAACATATAAGTTGTTTATTATTTACAAAAGAAATGAATATATTTGTTCAGAAAGAAAAATTAAGCGAGAAATAAAGCACCCAATTTACACAATTCGACTGCTTCTTATTTCTGGCTTATTTTTTCTCTCTGAGATAATATATTCATTTTTGTAATTAATAAACAATTTACATGGAGCATTTACATGAATTTACATTTCTGGAGTGTTTCTATGCTTCCATAATGCACATTTTTGCCTAGAAATCATTTTTTCAAACCTCATTTTGAGTGCTCATTGCGGCCCAACCATTCGGAATATCCACGAAGTTTATTAGACAAAATATGCTTAGAATTGTCTTAAGAACTTACTTTCGACGTTTCGTCCCCGAACACTCTGTATATACATATACATACAAATACACACACACACACACACACACACACACACACACACACACACACTACCCGTGCGAGAACTCTTGCATGCTATACCCCACCCTCTTCCTTATTTTTCCATTTCTATATTAAGCCTGTAATGTATATTTTTCTTCCAAGATTATCCTCGGTCACTTGTTCCATATGTCACCCTTGAAATTCATAACACTAGAATACACCCTTGTCAATTCAAACTATTCTTATTTAACTTCATTATCGAGCAAGACGTATATTATCGAGCAAAGAGGGTGCAACCCGTGAAATTCAGTCCCATATAATATCAAGTAATTAGTAATTTCACATACAGTTGCAGATTCTGCAGGCTCTGAACAGGCAGAGTAGAATGGAGAAGCGTCGTACCAGCAAAATGTAATAGAATGGTCAAGAAGATCTCATCCTGTTAGATAATGATTTGAGGAACGCTTCTTTGAGGTTCTTTGGCCTCAAAATTTTAGTTTTTAAGGCTTTAGAAAGCTTCGTTTAGGAGTTATTTATCGATATAGAATTGAAAAAAGCCTCACGTACGTTGGGGGTTGCATCTTACATGAATACTTAAATGCGTTCTTTAAACAAATCAAAGTGCATTCTTCACGTCTCCGTGAAATTCTCATTCTTAGAGACCTTATTTATAAAGATTGGTTGCGGGTGAGAGCCGCAAAGGGAAGATATTCTACTGAAATAATATAGGAGACGATATATATCTTCACATATTACCAAAGAATATCAAGAGTTGCTGTTCTGTTTCGCAACACGTGAATAGCAGGTATTTAATGGCGTGAGGCCTCCTCTTCGAAGCCTTCCTGGTGCATAACGCCAGCTGTGACGTAAAGGGACGCCCAGAGTACGAGATTCAATCAAACGCGCAGTATGAGAACAAGGGGAATAAAAAAACAAAATAATTGCACTCAGTCAAAATCGAATCTCTTCATAAGCTTTCGTATTTTTCCCGAGTTGCTAGGTATTTAACGAAGTCATAGACAGTTCTGATACGGCTGGAGGCTGCAAGTTTTCTGCGAATTTCTCTTAGCATTGGAGATTAGTAATACAGATTATCAAGTCTTTATATTTGTTTAGCACATTACTGAAAAAACTGTTCGTGTCACCAGCATTTCTGTATCAAGAATAGCACGAATAGGTAATACGTATATATTTGTACTGCATATTATTTACTTCAATATTTTGTATCTAGAAAAAGTTATAGTGCGTACATATAGCTACTTGCATATTCATATTCTCTTATAACGCCAGGAAAAATTTCCTAATATTATTATTCATCTGTCCATCCTCGCGGACTGATTAGTCACAAGTACCATCTTTCCTTTTGTATACATTTTCATCAGATTGTTAGGAATCAATTCAGGGGAAAAATAGATAAATATTGTTCAAGAGTTACATTCACGTAGATCATCTAGAGAGCATGAAGAGTTGATGACAATAGCTAAGCTATACAGGATGCAATGGAGGTAGAGTAATTTCCATGCAAATGTCGGAAGCGGAATACTACAATACGTGTAGATTCCAATTAATTGTTCTGCGTGTGCGTTCTCCAATGAAGGAAACAATAATAATTGAGGTTCATATCAAAGCACTTTATGTGCAAAGCAGATAACTTCCAATTCATGTTTCAGACACGTTGCTACGAAATTTCTGATCCTAGTAAACTTAATTGGATCTATCACGTAATGGTGTTTTCACTCTCTCTGTACCACATAACAAGGTTCTATTTTATTTTGGCATTCCTTTTGATATTATTATTTAATAGTTTTTGATACGCTTAATTAGAACCACATGGCTCCCATGTCATGCATTTCAAGTTAAATGTGGTAAACATTATCGGATGTAAATCCACGAGACTATTTCGCAAGTAACTAATGAATTTCAAAAGTATATTTCTGGCTTTTAAAAAATGGAAGACATATTGTAAACGGATACATGCGATTCCGCGGCCAAAACCTTGCTTTTGGAGATAAATATAACTTCATTATTTGTCACGTCTTTCAGTGGGAAATATAGTTATTCAGATTATCGTTTTCCATATTGTCGAGGTAAAAAATATTATTTTTTTCATGAAGAACATGATGAGGGTTAAGGACACAAATTTATAGTTAATTTACCTTTGAAAATAGATTTTATTATATAGGAGCGAATATTTTGTCAACAAAACTTGAAAAAAACGCTCTTTTTTTCTGTACTCAAAATTCGACTAGAATATGCTTAGGATATAGATCAACGTATTATGAAAACGTGCACAAATTACTCTTCTCCCCATAGCTCGTCACACACAGTTTATATTTGTTTTTGACGTAAATAAATAAATAAAGGTCGTTGTATTCTTGGCTGTCCGAGATAAGCCGCGTCTCAGTGGATGGAGCTACA
Source organism: Acheta domesticus (assembly GCA_031308135.1). NCBI lineage: Eukaryota > Metazoa > Arthropoda > Insecta > Orthoptera > Gryllidae > Acheta > Acheta domesticus. The sequence continues at coordinate 283,073,127 of JAHLJT010008446.1, read as the reverse complement.
ATTGAGACGCGGCTCATCCCGGACAGCCAAAATACATATTGTAAACGTTTTAAGTCCCATTCCTAGATTTCATTCCTCTACATTGACAACAGCGACTATATAATATGATGAAAGCTCATTTGAATTTGGTGCTAACTTTCACATGATATATTCTTGTACAATATGACACGCCTGTACATAAAATACTGTGCAGTTTAGCTTATTATAAATGAAACGCCATTTCATCAAGGAAACCCGAAAGTAAAAAAATATCAAAGACTACACGCATACTGAATAATTTTTGTTTTATAGCCAATTCACCTTCGTGGTATGTATAAACAGGAGTAACAAAATCTTTTCGGAGCATTAGAAATCACTTTTACAAGATGCTGCGTGCGCCCTGAAGCAGATAACGGTTTTGTAAAATTTGCATTTACTAAATTCATCGTGAATTAAGATCAGCACGTGAGGATAAATAATGAACAGAAGTAAAGTGAATAGATAAATGGTAAATATAAAGAAAGAAATGCTCACTTTATTTTTACAATCTCTAAAAACTCTTAGCACAAATAGATCCAAAATATGTAACGACAGGTGTTTAGATAAAGGAAGTTGCTAAACCACAATATGTAACAAATAAACTGTTTTTTCGGAAAGAAATACGGACACAAAACCTAGTTCTCAAGACACCGATAGAATGATCAAAACGAGTTTTTCCAATGTTTATACATGTGAACTCTTTTAATATATATATATATATATATATATATTATATATATATATACACATTGTATAGAATCTACTAGAATAACGTTATTTAAATATAAAGTAACGTGTAACTTGTATTGGAAAATCTTACTTCGCGCTATCACATGTCCGGTGAAATATAATTCGTGATACGTACTACGTGTAAATTAGACCAAGGAAAATCCTTACTAATATTATTCCATAACGATAGCAAATTTGCTTGCAAATTAACTGAAAGGTATGAGATTACAGAATATTAATTTCCGTGAATTGTAATAAACGAAAATAGAACCGCAGTTTCATTATTTTTCTCGCAGATATGAAATTAGTCTGTAATTTGAATTGAATTTCTCGTCAAAATGTTGTTTAATTCGTTCCTTTAATTTCATTCCCCAACGCAATAACGCTAACGGTACCCTCATTAGCTATTACGTCTACGTAAGGATAAAATCTTATCAATTCATCAAAGCAAGGAAGCTACTGATGACTGGAATTAGGAATTTGCATATTTCAAGACAAATAATAGCTTTCCTAATTGCATTTAAAGTACCTGCACATTATCATAACCAAGATCTAAAACTGTTTTGAGAGATGCTTAAAATCACGTCTGAGAGTCATTCAGCTCGTGGTAGCGTCAGGTATGAATATAAAATTTCTTCTGTGCATACGGTCATGGAAGGCCCATTAAAAATGAATTAAAATTCATGTCATGTCTTTCAGAACATTATTCTAAAACTGTACTATCCAACGCATTCAAAGGTTTATCAATGACAACTTAAATGTTCACATGTATTACCTCAGTCAGAAGGTACCATGACGATATTTTTTTTACAAATTCAATTCTTATAAATTCAATTTTCAATCAATTCAAATCACTACATGTGAATAGCCAGTGCATACAACAGGAGTTAAGTATCCAACATAATATTGTTTAACTGGTTTCACCAATTTTGAAGCCTCTACGAGCCTCCAGCTTCCCGTGGTATGAATCCGGGTTCGATTCCCGGTAGAGGCAAAAATAGTTGTAGCTTTCCTTTAAAGTCGTCTCAATTTTCGCAGCTGTGTGACAAAGAAAAGCTCAGGCACGCGGCGTTTGCTCGTAACGTTGAAGGGAATGTATCATGTTCCCACATATCTCTCTTACCCCCCTAAACGTGGGAATTAAACTAGGCCCAGTCATGGGGAAAGCGATGTATCTAGCCGGCAAAGTCGCCAATCTAGTTGGCAAAAAACACAAGATTCAGAAATTCTAATATCTGTTCAGAAGTTATAAATGGCAGTTTACGATAACTTACGGAAACCGTGTCTGACACTCAACTCAGCAAAATCAAGACCCTCTCGTCCATAAACCTCATTCGTTTCCTTCGCATTTAGCAAGCACAAAACTAAGCAGAATACGTGCAAGCATAGTCAATTATTCACAAGACAAAATTAATACTATTCGTATAAACTTTACTATTCGTAAATTTAAACACTGACTATCCTAAAAACCTAGTT
>JAHLJT010008446.1:283051279-283070804 GCA_031308135.1 Acheta domesticus | reverse complement strand
CTGCCGCCGAAATATCTCCAGCCCCGTCCTGTCTATACTCCATTCCTTCCCTACCGCTCCCACTATTACCGGCCTGCACCTTCCCGCAATCCACTCGTCACATCCCTGTCCCGCCCAGTCCCAATCTGTCCCGGTTCAGTCCATGGTTGTTCGTTTGCATCGCCCTGCCGCCAGCAGCGCCCGCGCTCGCTCGTGACGCGGGACATCGGGCGTGGCGGCGCTGAGGGGGCGAGCGCGTGTTGAATATGCACCAGCCGCGCGAATGTGTAATCGTTGCTGCGATTCCATATGCGACGGGACTCCGGGACGCGGCCACCGCCCACGCGCATCCCCGCGCCGTTTCGCGCCGCGTGCGCCGCCCCGCCCCGCCCCACTCCGCGCCGCCCCGCCCCGCCCCGCCCCGCCCCGCCCACGCGGCCCGGTCGCTCTTTGCAGGAACCGAACCAGCCCCTGCTTCCCCGCGCACGCCGCGCCAGGCGCTGCCACGCCCAGCTGCCCGCTGCCCCGCTCCGCCCGCCCCGCCTCTCTCGCTCGACCACGCCGTCTGCATGAGGTCCCGCTTCCACCACACCCTCCGCTCCCGCCGCCCGGATCCTGCTCGTTGCGCCCAGCACAGCTCCCTTCGCCCCACCTCCACTCCCTCCACCTTGCTCCCGTCTCTCCGCTCTCTCCTTTTCACCCAACTCCCTCCTTTGCGCTCCCTCCTTTCCGCTCCGCTCTCGGCTCCCTACTCCGCTCCTGTTCTCTCTTCACGGCTCCGCTCCCTTCTCCCCGCTCACTTGTCTTTGCTCCGCTCCTTCCTCTTTGCTCCGCTCCCTCTTCTCCACTCCGCTCCCAGGTTTCTGCTCCGCTGCTTTCTCTCCGCTCCGCTTCTTGCTCCCCACTACGCTCTCTCCTCTCCGCTCCGCTCCCTCCTCTCCGCTCCGGTCAGTCCTCTCCGCTCCGGTCCCTCCTCTCTACTCAACTACGCTCCGCTCAGTTCCGTTTCCCTCCCTCCGCTCCGCCCCGCTCCGCCCAAACCCCACTCCATTGGACTTGACCTCCTCTCTTTCACCATCCCTCTTTCTCTCCTTGGCGATTCCCAAGTGCCGCCACGGCCCACTTGTCTCCACGCTGCGCCGCGGCCTCTCCCCCCCCCCCTTCGCCACGCTTCATTCGCTCTCGCTGTCTCAAGCAGGCCGCGCCGCTCCCACCTGCTTCCGCCGGCGGCGCCACGTGTTTATCTGCGCCCGCCTCATCAGCCTCGGCTGAGCTCCGCCCAACCCCCCTTCCGCCCGCCCGCCGCTTCGTCACGCTCTATTCGCCCCGCGTCCGTCCCGCTGCGACTTGAAGCTGTTTGCTGCTTCGGCGCCGTCGCTTCGTCACGCTGTGTTTGGCCGCAGGTAGCAAGGAGGCGAGCGCTGACGTGAGCGAACCTGCGATTTTCATTTCGATGTGAGATCTACAACATCACTAATGTTTCTCTGGTATTGCTTAATCCTTAAGTAGTCGCATGGGGCGATTTAACTTAACCTTCGTGCGCTCGCGTGTTTTACTATCGCTGCCCGGCCCCCAGGCGGTACTTCCTTCTCTGTTCATATCACAGCACCTTTTTTCATCGTGAGTCATGGAGTCGTTTATTAAATAACGTCGAGTACACGTAGTTCAAAGTAAACAAATTTAATAAAAAGTTTTAACCGTTCTCTGTAAGAAAATTTTTTGTACAAGAAAATTGTTTGCAAAATCAGTCTCTGAAGTTTTATCTTCGAAAATACCTATTGTCATAATATGTAATAGCAACAGAATAAAGCAATACCAGTTTAAGAAATAGTGGATTAATCACTCTACGAAGTCAAACAACATGAACCCTCTTGAAGAAATCCATAGTAAATTACATTCAATATGTAATAAGCAATGTCGTAAATAATGAATTACCTGCAAGACAATTTAGGAATTCGTTTTTATTAAAAAGTAATCAATATTCAAGAATACCATAAATTTATGGTATCAATATCATTTTCAGAAGCTACAAAAACACTTACTGTATCTTCTGTAAAGGCTCCATGGTTATCAGCTTCGGGGGTTGGGCAATACCCCCACACAAAATTTAAATTTTAGTGAATGCCGAAAATGTTTCTTAATAACGTGTCAGCCGGTAAAAAAAAGGAGCTAAGACAAATATAGTTGAAAAAAGTATTGAATAATTAATTTTATTTTATAATTAATATATTGTAAATGAGTTGGTAAGTCATTAAACGGAAATTGTATCATTTAACAAGATATTGTTTGTATTATTTAACTTGAAAAATACGTTTACACTATTCATAACTCACTCTTTAAAAATTATCGTAGAAGTATGTCTCTGCAAAGACTGAAGAAATGTGTCGCGCGTGATATATGGGATGGTCAACTAAAGGGATAGAATCCCTTCATAAAATGTTATTCTATGGTACAATTACACAAGTTTCCCAGAAACCTGGTATTTTAAATCTAGGATATTGTGGACCCCTTTGTGTGACTTCGAAGGGTAAGTGAAAGAGGAGGATTTGCAGATTTAATTCAAAGATTTTTTTTCTCTAGTTGAACGACTGGTCCCCTTTAAAGAACATCCCATTAGCGTCCTTCCGCGTCCGCCATGTGTGTGTTGATGGAAGTTCTGATTTCTATAAAAAATATCGCAATATGTTTAGTTCGTTTTGTTCTGTTATTTATAAAAAAAATAATTATTAAATGTAACCTTCCTAGCCAGGTCAAGTTAAATGGAACCACGGAACACGTACCAGTAAGGTAGTCGTAGGCGGTTGATGTAGCCTGATGTGAATATTTTCTTCCACTGCCTCTCCTGCACATTTCGGCGCTTGTCGCGTTGTTCGTTCGCACGCTTCGCTTGTCCTTGCCTCGGGCCCGCGCCGTGCCCCTCTTTCTCCGCCGCGTTCGCCATATGCCACTGCCCGCCGCCGATTCACGCGCCGCTGGGCTCGGCCGGGCGTCGAACCAGCGGGCAACCGCCCCGCCCGCCGCTGCCCCGGCCCCGCCCGCCGCTGCCTCGCCCCGCCCGCCGCCGCCCCACCCCGCACGCCGCCACCCCGCCCGCCGCCGCCCTGCCCCCGCCGCCGGCCCCCCCTGCCCCCCGCCGCCGCCCCCCTGCCCCCCGCCGCCGCCCCCCTGCCCCCCGCCGCCGCCCCCCCTGCCCCCCGCCGCCGCCCCCTGCCCCCGCCACCACCCACCATGCCCCCCGCCGCCGCCCCCCCTGCCCCCGCCACCGCCCCCCCTGCCCCCCGCCGCCGCCCCCCCTGCCCCCCGCCGCCGCCCCCTGCCCCCCGCCGCCGCCCCCCCTGCCCCCCGCCGCCGCCCGCCGCCGCCGCCAGCTGCCGCCGCTCGCCGCCGCTGCCCCCGCTGCCACCACCGCCGCGGCGTCGGCGCCCCGCCGCAATCGCCTCCACCCTCCCCCCTCGTTGCGCCGCTCGAGCGGATTCGGTCGTTTGTCGCGCGGCGGGTTCACCAGTTTCGCCCCGCCCCTTGTGCTCGGCGCCTGGGAAGGTCCGCGCGAACCCCAATGCGGTGGATGGCGATGGTGTGCTAAACCTTTCGTTAGCAGGGGAGCAGCCGGGCCATGCTTTGTAACGAACTGGGGCGAGTGGGGTGACTCTAATCAACCCTCAGTGAACTAGCTAAAGCAGCACTTACTTTACCGCCCGTGTTTTCACGCAAAATTAGGCCGAAAATACTCAAATTTTCGAAAAATTGTACAGGAACTTATTTTAATATATATCTTTAAGGAAACGATTCATAAGGAGAAAAATATCTTATCTACATAATTGTGGTTGTAGGAAAACGCCGAAGAAAATTTTAACTGTCGCAATTTTCGAAAAAAAAATCAGGGTTTCCGTCATGCGACCTGCACCATTCCCTTAACCGTCCTTCAAGCCATCCAACAAATTTAATAAAAAATGAAGCCATTTTTTTGAAACATTGACAAATGTTTCAGGAGCTTGATGTAAAGTACACCCCAAAATTAAAATATCGGTCTTAAATTTAAGGGGCCACGACAGCATCCACATCGATTGGGGAATATCGATTTTGGAGGAAATGGGCTGAATGGTTTTACCGCTAACATTGTTCACACACAGACGAACGGAAAGACGTTTTGCCCTCATTCGACTTTTCCTTAACAAGGACCAACAAAACATGGATTCTGGCTACACCGCGTGTTAGAGGATTTTGTTTCTAAATTTTGCAACTCGATTTATCCACTTTGTCGTTATCAAGGCCCTGTAATACGAGTTTTTTGCGTAAAAGTCGCCGTTTTTTCGTGTGCCATTACATAACTTTTTCTCTACTCCTTAGCGAGAAAGTAAAAAAACACGAAAATAATGAATATTAAATTTTTGGGATAAATCCATATTTGTTTTTAAAGTTTACATTCATGAAACTTGAACGGTGAGCTGATAGCTATGTGCATAGAGAATCCCTCGAAAGGAATTATCAAGCTCTCAAAATATTATAAATACATCTCAAAGTACAGTGGGTTCCGAAACAGTGCTAGGGCACTTGATCCCCCCGCGCGATCACTCCGGGGTTAGGCGAATTGCAAACAGCAGCTCAGTCTTTTGTAACAGGGCCAAGACTTAATATAACAGTGTAATAATGAACTACATTGTAATTATTTTTGAAAAATTCTAGTATTCACTTCGTTTAGACTGAATTCAAAGTATAAAAACAAAAAGGAATAACTGTAAAGAAATCACAAAATGCCATTGAACGGGTCATTTTCTGTGCGACACTTTGTCTAGTTTAAGTTCCTCTCAAACTCCATTCGCCTGAGGATGGGATGATGGGAGATCCTTCGAATGGACACCAAATTCGAAACATTGTCGCAATGAAATTTCGTGTATCTGCCAAACACCAGTGCAGGATGCGTCGCCTAAAAAGCAGAGAGACGTTTATCTCATGGGTGTCTTCGTTCTGTAAGATTTCCGAATGCATTATGCAAAAAATTACGTTTTCACACATTCAGTGCCAAAAAATTAATATCTTCGACGCCCTACATGCCTTAGAAGATTGAAACATTTATTCTCAGACATTTCCGCTCCTTGTTAAGCAGTATCATCCCAACCTTTGTTGTGGTGCTTATCTTGTGGAGAATATCAAAATGAAATTGTAATATTCTTTCAAGTGCAGCAATCACTGTGCAAGGCGTGGATTATTGCGCCTCATAACTTCTTTCCCTGTTCCAATTATTAGTTTGGCAAAGTATACAGGTACAGTATTATCAAGAATAAATCTCCCGAAAAGTAACGAAGACGATGAATATTAGTAATTTTCTTCTATATTATTTCAGTTGTACACCTTTCATTTGCGGCTCTCACAAAAACGCAACGAATCTTCGTGAATGAGGTCTCTAAAGAAAGAGAATATCACAGAAACGTGACGAATTGCGCTTTGACTTTAAAAATATGAAGAATTAAAAAACTCACCTAAATATTCATGTAAAATGATACCCGCAACGCACGTCAGGATTGTTTTAATCTACATCGTTAAATAACTCCTAAACGAAGCGTTCTAGGACCTTAAAACTAAAATTTTGAGGCCTCAAAGAAACGTTCCTCACACCATAATCTACAGGATGAGATCTTCTTGACCATTGTATTACATTTTTGCTGGTTCGACGCTTCTCGATTCTTCCCCAACTGTTCAGAGCCTGTAGAATCGGCAACTGTATGTGAAATTACTAATTACTTGATATTCTATGCGATTGAATTACACGGGTAATGTTCGATAATAAAGTTAAATAAGATTAGTTTGTATTGACAAGGGTGTATTATATTGTTCTCAATTACAAAGTGACGTTAGAACTAGTGACACAAGATAAGAGAGTTTTGAAGAGAAATATGTATCACAGGCTTAATATGGAAATGGAAAAATAAGGGAGGGGGGTGGGGTTATAGCATGCGAGAGTTCTCGCACGGGTACGCTAGTATACGCATGATTCAGTGGAGACGCAGTGACCACGCAGTGACCATCGTAACGGTGCGCGACCTTTGGAATATTAAGAAAAGCTTCGGCCCTGAAACTGGCTTTCAGCTCCTGAGGTACGCGTCCTGCACCGGAGGAAAGAAAGCATCCGTTTAAGCAGCAACGGAGACCCCGCTGTCTGCGCCTTAGCCAGGCACCGCAACAGTTTCTTCGGCTCCGGGCGATCGCGGAATTGGGTCGTTCGCGTCCGATCGCTTCGGGGTTCTTCGGCTTTGGGCCATGCGGGGACGCTGGGGGGTGGGAGAGTGGCGGAGGGAGAGGGGCCGGGCGCGGAGAGGCGAGGGAGGGGCTGAGCTGGGTGGGACGGGGCGAGGGGAGGCTGAGCGAAGGGGCACGAGGCGGTGTCGGGGCGGGGCGAATTGGGGGCGAGGCAGGGGCGTGAGGGGCAGGGCGGGGCGAGGGCGGGGCGGGGGCGGGGCTAGGTGGTGGCGGGGCGAGGCAGGGGCGAGGTGGGGCGAGGGCGGGGCGGAGGTGGGGGAGGCAGGGGCGGGGCCGAGGCAGGGTAGGATGGATGCGGCGGGACGGGGCGGAGGAGACCGAGGCGGGAGGTGACGCGGGAAAAAACGGGCAAGCCTCGGGAGCTGCTGTGGCCTATCTGGGCGGGGTTGCGGGCGCGGGACGATGGAGGATTGGGGCCGTCGGCATGGCGATGTGCTCGCAACTGACTCGAGACGACTGCTGTCGATATCGGTTGCTCTCCCCCGCGCCCGGCCGAGAACGTTTAGTTCGCTGGGCGCGGCGATTCTCCGCTCACCAGTGGACGGGACGTTGGAGTTTCTTGGGCGGAGAACTTGCGGACCGACTGGCCACTGCCTGGATTAACCTACACAGATGCAAAGATCTCTTTTAAATTCCACTTCTGAATAAAACTGAAACGTCCCAGTTATCGAACATTCTGATAAATATGAAAATATAATTTCCCATTTTCCTTGTGTTTTCTCGGGGGCATGCGATCTTTACGGTGAGAAGGTATCTTTTCTAATCACACACAAAATAAAATGAACAATAATAATATATTTTCTGAAACCAATCAACATGAATGCTCTTTTACATAGCTTTCGTAAAGCATAACACTTTCAAAATCAACCAAACTGACCTGTTTACTCGTTAAAACAACGGTTGGATGATTCTGCTTCCATGAATTCCAATACCTCAAAATGCGGCTCTTTGGCTATGACGTAACATTCATCTAACCATTGCAATTCACAAATTCCTGGTATTTACATCAGTATGCATCAAGTCAAAAAAATCAACATAAAATATTAGTCTTTTGTAAATTATATTCTCCTTTCATAAAATTGAATAACTCAAAATGCAGTTCTCTGCCTATCAGATAACATTCTACCACATCATAATACATTCACAAAATTCCTTCTATTTACAACAGTAGACATAAAGTCAAAATCAAATCAAAATGCTATGCTTTTGGAAATAATAACTGCACTAGAAATCCTAACACTTTTTCAGGTTGTCTGCAAAGTTATCGAACATTCTTATAAATATGAAAATATAACGTAATTTTTCGAGTAAGTGAATAATAATTCATAACTGAAATAATAATTCATTAAGTAAACAACATAATAAATTTTGTCACACACTCCATTACCAAATACTGATATTTTGGCACACATTCATTAGTGCACCTAATAAAATTATTATGGTCAGTGTGGCAGTTAGGAGTTTCAAAGCCTCAGCAGTACCAGGTAGGACTGATTTAAATAGTTCTTTTTAAAATCACTCATAATCTTTATGATTTGTTTCAGAACATTTTGTACCTGAGAATAAATGCTTATTACAAAACTAATGAACATCAATTTTAGGACTTAATGATACTATTTAACCGGAGGTACTTAAAACAATTCATCTTTTAAAGAAAGTATTATTTTGATATCTCGAATTTTTGATAAGTTGAAGAAATATTTGACTCCGGAGACGCTTCGAGCTATCGAGATTCGACTGTAGCGATCTCGGCTATCCGCAGCAGCCATTATTATTTATTATTATTATTATTATTATTATTATTATTATTATTATTATTATTATTTTTCGCGACTAAAGATGTTATGAGTTGGTTGATTATAAAATCTAATCCAGGTTGCAACCAGCATCCAAAGGAGCAGGTCTAAGGACTGTCACTGCCTCCACAATACTTGCCGCAAAATGTGGTCTGTTTCAAATCAAGCAATGTCTTGTCCATTCCAGTCTTTTGAATGACCTGCGAGTTTAGCCAAGTTGTTGTTGTTGTTATTATTACTTGAATTAGGAGCAACCCATAGCACAGAGGTTTGTTCGCTGTACTTTCGAACGCCGCTACGCGAGCCAGGTATAGAAGATGGGATGACGCGGCGGAATCTCCTGAACCGATTCGCTGCGAATGGGAGGAGATGCAGAGACGTGCACTGCACGAAACAACACCGCATGTAACTGCTGATTAATATTTAGTATTCGGATCTTTAATTCTACCAATTTAAAAATTGGGAGCGCCAGGCAGTATAGCAGCCACCGTCAACAATGAATTAATGATTTTGGGAGCGTCAATTGCTAAGGCCATTAGTCCTATAAGTGTACTGCGTATTTTTGTAGCGGGAGGTGGCGGTGATCTTCGTGGTGCCGCCCTATCCACCGGCATTCGGGTTTTCCTCAACCAGGTATCTCCCACCAGTGGGACATCGCCTCAGCTGGGAGATGCTCAAAGCTCCCGACTGGTCTCTTAGCATTTGCTAGTGTAGTGTACGTAAGTGTGTGCGTAAGTAAGGGGTTGAATAGAAGGAAGAGGAAGGAAACATCATGCACGGTCCGTGGCCGATTTGTAAGGGTACAGTTCCATTTTTTGCAAAGTATTGATCGAAGAAACCGCGGAAAACTTCCGATCAGAGCAGCCGGCCGCTAGAATTCTCCGCCTGACCGCAGCTGAACTCGATCTCGCCGAATTTTAGATTCATATAGATCCCAATTGCCCGACCATTTTCAAAGAATAGATAGTTCGCGCATCCCTCTTCAAACTTTTGAATACAGACCCCTAAGCAGACGAAATGTGGGACGTCCACGACTACGATGGATTAACCAAATGAAACTCCTGGAGACGGAACAGGCCTAAAGGAATAATCCATGCTGTATATGATGATGATAGTAATAATAATCATAATAATAGTAATAGTAATAAGCCATCCCCGTGGCGCAGACGATTGCGGCAGCCGTCGTCTGCGCCGAGGAGACTGCAGGTTCGAGCTCTGCGTAGGGACGGTCGTATTTGTGATTGTCCCTTCATCCCTCATCATCATTCTAGCACCTCATAATTAGCACGTCAAGGCGTAAGAACCTTGTCGTAGCGAGGGATACAGCTTAAAAACTGATCCTAAAAGTTACACACGTTAATCGTGTAGCGTGGTCAGGAACGGCCGATACGCCAATAATAATAATAATATCAATAATAATAATAATGGTGTAGTGGTGTTATCGATGATAATATTAAATATACAACGATAGCGTCGAATACTAGGTAAGGAAGCAACCCGCGTATCGTGTTGCACATGTATAGATTTCCAGTTGCCTGCCTCCTCCGCGCCTCCGCGTTGCGAATCGGTTGAGCGGTTTCGGCCGCGTCGCCGCCCCCGCCCCCGCCCCCACCCCCGCCGCCCTCAACGCCTCCACCGCCCCCACCGCAAACACCCGGCCCGCGCGCCGGCATTAGGACAGTAGACGTTTTTCATTAAAGTTAAGAGCCATATTTCACCCCCGCGTCGGCGCGGCTTTCCCCCTTACCCCTCCCCTTCCCCCATCCCTCGCCCCCCCTCCGCCGCCCGCGCGCCGTCTTCCCGCGGAAAAGAAGTCCCTCCGCCCTCGTCGCACCGCTGGAGAGCTGTTACAATATTTGCCGGCGCTGTCCTCACTCTGAGAAATGAAACATCCTCCCGGCGAAGACTTAAGAGAACTCGGCGCCCGGAGTTGCTCAAAACAGGTCCGACGACGGCGAGATTTTCGACTCCAGCTAGACAGCCAGGTCGAATTTAGACGTCTGGGGGAGAATTCTAGCGGTCGGCTGCTGTGATTGGTGGCTTTCCCGTGGTTTATACGGTCAATAGCAGGCGAATGCTGCAACACAGCGAATAACGGCGCTGTATCCTCACAAATGGGATGTGGACAGCGTGCGATCTGTTCTTCTTCCTCGCCCTGTCTTTATCCCTTACATACACTGACTCTCACGAAATTATTACACGTCTCGGGAGACCAGTCGAGCTTAGACCTTGCTTCGACTGTCGGGTGGGGGAGTGTTTTGCTGGCGGGGATAACCGGAACGAGAAAGTCCTACTAGCCGACCTGTAGGTAGGTGCCAGATTTCGCCACCCAGCGAGGCAAGAATATCGTCGCCCCCCCTGTAATAAACGTTTGCACTCCACTAACGTGACTAACGACCATTGTAGTTGATGCGCCCTAAAATGCGAAATAATCAATCAATCAACCAATCAAAAGAGAGTCTGAGGAATTCGGCCCGCCTGGTGTGGTGTGGACGCATATTTACTTTCGGCTGCATGATGGGGCGACGTCTTTGTGACACCGCAGGTGGTTTGTAAACCCTACAGTAATCGTGTTGTGCTTTGGAACGTAAGAAGTCTCAATCTAATTTCATTTATTTCCGTCAAAGATAAATACAAACTGTATGTCAATCCTTACTTCTTTTGACTACCAAGATAGAGTGATCAAATTCTGTAAAGATATAAATATATTTATTAAAATTAATTCAAAAGTTTATTGTGACCTATTGAAGTATGAATGTTTTCTAGTGTGTAGTGTATATAAATTGTATTCAATTTGTTTGTATTATTTATTAAACAATTGTGAAACGAATGTAAACTTTTGAGTCGCTAATGACCTTAGTTCTCGATGCGACTATAAATAAATGAAAAAAACCTGTATGTGACGTGTAAGGGAAAAGAACAATTTGCGTACGTTTTCTTGACCTGCGGAATATCTTCACCATCTATGGCACAAATGATCAATAAAAGTACCAACAAAGCAAGTTTAGGAACATTTGGAAACTAGATATTTTCTCTCCGCGGTTACAGTAAAATTATTTGCTTCAGTAAACGAACTACAGATTTGACGTTTTAGTAGTGCTGGCCTAATAGTAACTTATACCCCCAGCTTGACTCCTTCCACAACTACCAAAAGGAGAGCTCAACAAAACGTGCGCACAGCGAAGTTACATTGTGCGCTGTAGCGACTATGTGACTTCTCTACAGCTGCAACAGCTACACTGTCGGAGGGGAGTGGAAGTTTGCAGGTAGCAGGGGCGTAGCGTCCATGGATGTGGATGATGTGTTACATACCCTGACAATATCGACTATTTTTATTTTCAAATGATTGTAAGTTGTCCATTTGTTATTTTCTTTTTCTACTACACAATATTTCATTATATTTCAAACATTGCGCCGTTGAGAATTTGATTCTTCACAAAGATGAACGAATCAGTCTGAAATGCCGCCTAGCCGGCGCTGTGAACCTGAACCGCTTGTTACCAGATGCACTGTGACCCAATACATCCACCGTGCACACGAAGAAGCTGTCGTTTTACAAAACTTCATTGTCCTCTTCGGTGCTTGTAAGAGAATGAGATTAATTAATAAACATTGTCGTTTTATTTAAGTTTTATTACCGTATTTTAATACATTTAGCAACTATATATTTGTAGCCAATTTAGGTTAGGGATTGTGCTGGTTGAATGCACAAGGGTATGTGACTGTGCAATCCACATCTGTGCTCTGGAATGGCGAGCAGAACGCGATCCAGAATGCCTATATAATTATGGAATCGTATTGTTGTGCCATGGACAAATTACAGCAGTTAAAAATATTTGAAAAAGATATGAGAGGATAGGATTTTGTTTAAATAGCAAACACAGGCTATGTTGAGCAATACAACAGTGATATAAGAGAAAATAGAGAAATTCTGTCACACTTCATTCGAGTTGTATGCTTTTTTGGGAGACAAGGGCTTGTATTTTCTAGCCTTAATGAAAATAGGGATCATCAAATAGAGAAACTTCATGGAATATAGAAGTGAAATAATGAAATATGATAAAACTGACAAGGATGATATGGAAAATTCCAGTGTTTCCTGCAATCTCGCCAGAAATTGAGATTGATTGGATTTCAAGTGATCATGGTAATGTTCCATGAAATTAAAAATGAAATTTTTAAAGCCTATTGTTTCCTCGATACTGGATGAAACCCTTGATGTAAGCAGCAAAGGACTACTGTCAACTGTTTTTCATTACGTGTCTGTAAATTGATCGATTTTCTTTTTCCTATTATATTTTATTATAGATCATTGCTTTCCATTTTATAAATTATGCCAGGTCTAATGGGTTCGAAATGAATTGAACAATTTTGAAAATCATCGGTTTTGATAGTGCTCTTATTATTAAAGTATGAGGAGACACATTTGTATTTTGCTAGATAGTGACCTTCGATCAACTTTTTCTAACTTTAAACCAGTAAACTACATGAAGTACGTGGCCATTACTGCTTTTACTGGATCAGATTTATTTTAAATATACAAATTATTGTGTGCTCTAATTGACCAAAGTGACGGAATGGTATTAGTGAGTGAGGAATATTTAAGAGTTTTAAAAATTTTTCACATTTCTCAAGTTACATACCCTAAGCCAAAACGCAGGCTACGCCACTGGCAGGTAGCTAAAGGCGAAATAGATTAGCTATATGAGTCCATAGAAGAAAGTAAGCCTATAGAAGAAACCTATACTGAAAAAAGGTTCGGCGTAAAAAAATATCGCAAAGTTAATAGAATAGGAGACGAATTATGTAATTTGTATCAATAGAGATTGAAAGATTTTAGTACCAGATTTCATGAATTTCTTTCTCAACAATTTTTAACAAATAAAACAAGATTGTATGAAGTATACAAAAACTGTATACCACATTTAGTAGTGGACACATTTTATTCACTTTACAGGCATTGCCATTATCTTTTTTTTCTAAACAAATTCTGAACAAATTTTGTATTGTATTATTATACATAGCAGTAGTGTTCATTGAACTACGTACCTATCCCCGGTACCTCTATTGTATCTCTATGCCATTTCTCGAAATGTGGCCCTTCGGACGCTCAGAACAACGTACGACTGTATCCATTGCTCTCTGGCACCAGTGCACCATTAACTTGGACGGACGATATGTGGTTGCTTTCCTATCTTTGCCTCACTTTAGGTTCTTGCTCACAACAAGGAGGGCAAGAGAGCTCCCAAAAAGGCGAGTAGTTTCACTTATGGAAACAATCGTGTCACCACATTCTTAACTGTCAGACTCGGATAGATTGGCCGTTTTGTCCATTTTCATGCTGATACACTTCTTTGGCAGAGCAACAAGTAATCTTTGAAGCTGCTTGTAGACACCGTTTTGGCAGTGCGTTGGGTCAAACCCTCTGCTTATACTTGAAATCTCTACGTAACTAATTGCGACGTTCTTATACGTGCAATCTCTACTCAACTAATTGCGACGGTTCTATACGTGCAATCCATTCTAAACTAACTTTGACGTTCTTAAACGTGCAATATTCTATTAACTACTCGTGAACTTGCGTAAATGACCGATCAACAGCATTGGGATGCTTACCCGTCTGAATTTTGGTGTGCTACACAACTATTGACAACTACCAGAACTTCGAGTATCTTCGTAGAACTTCTAGACCTCTAGTATCTGGGTAGTGCCGCCCACTCGTCTAGTGTTGACGTAGAACTGTTTACGCCTCATCCAGGATTTGCTGCGAATGCCACTTCAGGCATTCACACTCACCACACCCAAGTAAAGAACGACTGTGAGTAACAAAAAACAACTTTTTTTTAATTGAACATATGGTGATTATTCAATAAATGAATTTCTCACAGCAGTAATTTGGATTGCAAATTTAAAATAGTATTCTTCAAGTAGTAATCGCATCACAACCAAACACCTCTATCAACGAGCAACTTCATTGGTGAAAAAAAACTAAATCTCAGCTATCTTTATTTGTAATTGATTCATTGTTTATTATCAATTGCTGCTCTTCATTCATCCTCATTCAATTATAAGTTACATAAAAGTTTTATTATTGTATTATTTTGCATTTCAATTCATTAACTAGTGAAAAGATTTCAATCTATTTCTGAACTACCACTATCCACTCGCTCATACGCCTGCAATCAGGCCCGCTGGGCAGAATCCCTTGCCCGGATAAAACAGTGGTCATAATGGATTTCCTCGTTTTTATAAAGACTGCTGGTACAAGAAAAGTTATCCTGGGTGTCAGTGCACTGTACATAACAGGGAACAAAAGCGCTCCGCTTAGGAACTGTATACATGTTAAGAATGGACGAGTAAAGAGCCCATTTTGCATTTCTGATGGTAAAGGTGGGCTCTCGGCAGGTTTTTTCGCGGTTCTCCCTTTTTTCTTTCCTCTCATTCCACCATTTTTCCAAAAGAATTCACATTGCCAGCGATGACATCTAGGTCAGCAAATCATCACTTCAGGATCTCAATGACTAGTTGTTTTAGAGACTGTAAACCACAATAAGTACACAAATAAGGAGCAAAGTGTTATGCCTGTTTCCGAAAGGAACAAAGGAGACATCGAAAAGCAAGGCATAAAAAAGACAAAAGCGGTCTGTGCTGCTCCAGTTAGACACACTTTAGGAAGGTACGTGAGGTAAATGTCTTCAGCGTAGAAACTGACCACTGCTCTCGACATCTACTGTGCTTGGTGTCGCCTCTAAACTTGAACCGCTTGCGACAAGTGGAACAAGTCAAACTGCTGTCGTACGAACTGCCTTTCTTCCTGTCCTAGGGGTTTACACGACGGCAGTCACTGCCTATCGAGTTCCTAGCGGCGTAATCTGCGGCCTCGTGTAAAGGTCGTTTTATGTGGATGTTTTTGCAGTACCTGCCCCGCCACAAATACGAGCTAGAAAACAGCTGTGATACAACATCACTCGTAGTCTAAAAGTTTCCAATTTTTGCGTGTCAACCAAAACCTTCTTCGAACCCTCAGCTTAAACCTTTTTTTTTCGAAGTCACTGTTTTCATGATTGCATATGCTACCTTCCATTTAAAACTACAGTTTTCAACGCATGAGAAACATTATAATTTTTTCTCAACATTTTTATAATCATTTGCGTAATCTGCCTGTGTTTATACTCCATTAAAACTCTTCTGTTACTTTTAATGGATAACAAAAAAACTTCTAACAAAGTATTTAAATTTTTTAATCCAACTTTCAGAACTGTTACTATTATTTCCCCCCATTCTTAAAAAAATTTCCTTAGATATTTAATTTTTATTTAGGATCATTACCATATGGATGATTGTGGGACAGTTGCGATTTTCAATTCGTAGTAATGACCTCAGTAGTTGACGCGTCCGGAATCATTAACAGTCATCAAGTTTAACATAACATAAGGAATCCATGAAGAAATACCGAGATTTTTACGATCTTATTATAGCCTTTTCCAAATATATCAGGCAAGCATAAAAACATCTGCTACGATATCATATTCGAAAACCAAATTCTCATTCCCGTCACTCCAATTTGCCTTCGGTGTTGCCCTTTCTCGGCCCACACATGGAGCTAAGAGGTTCTACACTTTCGCTCCTCGGAGGTCGTCTTTAAACTCCCCCGCCGCTCTGCCCTTCGTCAAGGAAATGAGAAGGGCCCCCCCCTGCCCTCTGGTCGGGCTCCTTGCGAAATGTTGCATCGGTGGAAGGAGGTTGAAGGTGGCGGATGGAAGGTGGTGTAAGAAGGACGGGGATAGACGGAAGGAGGGCAGGAGTTGGAGGACGAGGAGAAGGCAGGGAGGTCACGAGAAAGGAGGACATCTGACCCGGGGAGGTGCCATGAGGACACAGGTCGTGTTACACGGTGTTGTGCGTGCTTGGCTAACAGCGTTCATCGTTGGAGAAAGAGTCCTTTTCTGCTGGCGAAACGGAGCGTGGCGAATTGCGTTGGGCTTGGAGAACGTGTATGTTTATTATAAAGATTGTAGAGTGTATAAATAAGTGGTAGGAATATTGTGCAGGTTAACTCTTAAATAAGAGAAGTTTAATATGGAATGGAAGGTACAAAAATTAAATAACATATAGAGTAACAATGGACAAGAAAATCTTCGAAAAAAAGGAAAAGATTGCTCACAGCGAACGATATTCCGAAGAATACAAGAAAGTAATTTGTCAAATGTTTTTCCGAAGTTTTTCCCATAAGATTGCGGACTCGTGGGTAGTTAGAAAAGGATTCAAAGAATGGTGAAAAATGTGTGGAGAAAAATGGACAAAAAATAAGTTATGTTCTTAGACGAATAGGAGAAGAAAAGAATCCACTCGGTTTAATAAACTTGAAGACGACTTGGATAGGCCGTATTTTTGTCTCTATGGCTTCTAAAAACATAATGCAAGGCAAAATATGCCAAAATAAATGGAAAAAGATAATGAAGTATCAGAAAGATGGGTTATCCTTAATGATGTGAGAAATGGAAGAAGTAGAGAACACAGATAAAATAAAACAATCAGGATAAAAAAATATGAAAAGTATTCCTTCTGTGGAAGACACATTCACACACACACGAAGGGAAGGAGATATAAATCATTGAATTATAGAGGGAGTATATTACGAATTAATGTAGTTTTCCCAAAAGGGTTTTTGTTTAAAACTTAAAACTCCAGTATTCTATCAACAATTAAATTTGGGAATTTCCTTTGACAAAATTATAATTCTCAAAACATGTCTTGAAAAGTCTAACGTACGAAGAATTACTAAAGAAATCGATGTATTGTAATATTTATTATTTTTCACTAAAAGCAACAGAAATGAACACTACTCATGTAATTAAAATGAGCTCAATGAGGTGGTTTGCATATCATGCTCATGTCTTTAGGAACTATGGGAAAGATAATAAGGACTGAGGGAAATAAGGGCTGAGATCACAATAAGGTCAACTCGACTGACCGAGATGAGGTAAGTACGTTTCTAAAGCCTTCACTTTTAATCTTAGGAGAATCATTTCGATGACCATCTGCCGCGACACTAAATTGGCTTCTTCGCTGCCCACGCACTCAGTGTCCTTCCGTGGCTTCGCCTGGCCGCGTGCACGCCTCGCGGC
Organism: Acheta domesticus; assembly: GCA_031308135.1. Taxonomy (NCBI): domain Eukaryota; kingdom Metazoa; phylum Arthropoda; class Insecta; order Orthoptera; family Gryllidae; genus Acheta; species Acheta domesticus. The sequence goes on along the minus strand of JAHLJT010008446.1, from coordinate 283,053,646 downwards.
CCAGGGCTCCCCGGTCACCGCTCGCCCCTGGCGCAGTTTCCTTGAGGCGCCTCCGCGGCTTCCCGCAGCACGCCCTCTGCCACGGCCTCCACAGCCTCCACTGCCTCCACCGCCGCTCTTGCTCTCATTCAATCCACCCAGCAACCCCCTGCCGTTCCTCTCCACCTACCTCCCATCATTCCTTTTACGCCCTTCTGCCTCCCTTTCCTCCTTTCCCCCATTTTTCCTTCCCTTATTTCTTTACATCCCTCTCTCTGTCCCATTATTCACCGATCCCTCCGCACACACACACACACCGCACCTTCCAAGGCCCCGCCTTTCCGCTGCGCTTTCTTGACCCAGCTGTCCGCATAGATTCCCCGCCTCGCCTTCTTCGCTCCGCCTTCTCCACACCACGTACCTCGCCTCCACTTTCCCCCACCCTTTTTCTGCACGTCTCCTTCCCTTTCCGCACCACTCCTTCCGCCGCCTTCTGTCTCCCCAGCCGTTGTCGTCTCCACCATCGCCACCATTGCGGCGACTCCGTGTTCCAGCCACTCTGCTCCTCCTCCCCACCTTTCCTTTATCGCCCATCTCTTTTCCTTTCCCTCCTGTCCCATCCCATCTTCTCCTTCCTTGTCACTTACCATCCCCCCTCCATCCCCTAACCTATCACTATCCCATTATTTTCCCCTCCTTCCGCACACACCCGCTCAACCTTCCACACTTAATTTTCACTCACTTCCCCTCCGTCTTCTCGGCCTCGTCTACCTCTCCTCACATTCTTCATTCAGTCTTCTCCGCCCCGTCTTCTCCGCCCCGTCTTCTCCGCCAGCCTTCTCCGCCCCGCCTTCTCCGCCCCGCCTTCTCCCCCCCGCGTTTCTCCCCCCGCTTTCTCCGATCCGCCTTCTTCGCCCAATCTTCTCCGACCCGCCTTCTCTGACCCGCCCCTTCTCTGACCCACCTTCTCCGCTCCGCCTTCTCGGCCCCGCCTCATCCCCGCCTTCTCCGCCCCGCCTCGTCCCCCGCCTTCTCCGCCCCCGCCTCATCCCCGCCTCCTCCCCGCCTCCGCCCCGCCTCTGCCCCGCCTTTTCCGCCCCACCTACACTGCTTCACCGCTGTTTCCCTACCCTTCTCTCCCCTTCCGCACCAGTCCTTCCACTGGCCCCTGTCACCCCGGCCGTCGTCCCCTCCCGCACTGCGACCGCGTGCCCCAGCCGCTCCGGGCGCCGGCGCCGAAACGCGCCCTCTCCTGCCCCTCCCCCCTTCCCCCGCACCCTTACCGACCCCTCCCTCGCCTCCCCCCCCGCCTCGCGCCGCCGCGAATCAATGGTCGCGCCCCGCGGCGGGGAAACCGAGCGCGAAAGGGTGGGGCGGAGGAGGAGGAGGCGGGAAGGAGAGGGAAGGGAAGGGAGACGTCGCAGGTGGACGACGGGCCGTCGAACGAGGCGAGGGCTCGTAAGACGGCAATAAACGCAGCAGTATGACGACGGCGTAGAACGTTAGGAGCGAGAAGTGCGTCGCCAACGATACGGCCTTAGCACAAAACACTCATCATAGAAAGCGATCTGTTATACTGACGAGTTTACACATCGGACCTTGCCCGATAAAATATTATTCTCTGGCCAGCAACGTTATTCGTGTGGATTTCAGCTAATATTCGCAGTGACAAAAAGCCCATTACCCAACTAGAACTAATTCTTTCTCTCTGTCATCCTCCCACTGTTTCGCTGGGATATGCTCCTTCTGTATTACCATACAGGGACTGCCTACTTATTTATTTACATTTAACATGAAAAACGGTTAAAAATCTATATATGACGTAAAAAGGGGAAAGTGTTCTCCGGTTATCTTTTCCACTCTTGAATTATGAATGAAAGTAGTTCTCTAAACAATGGACAGTGAAAATTGGTTGTAAAGAATAACTTCGAATAAATTCTGAGTGGAATATGCAGCGTGGATTATGAAGAGAATAGTATTTACTCAGAGAAATGATATTAGTACCATCGTAGGTTAAGTAGTGCTAGTGAACATGCTAGTGAAAATGGTTGTGAGCATAAAACCTCAGGTAATAACATTTAGAAGTAGCAATAGGATCATGACCTGAAAATGAAATACATACGAGTATAATTTTGATATCAATTGTGATACAATAAAGTCCGTCTAAACCGGAACCTGTACAAGTCGGAAAACTGCCTTAACAAAAAAATTTCTCCAGCCCTTGAAGTTAAATGTCAATTTTACCCAGCGTAAAACGGAACCTCTCCAACGCTTTTCATGTTCTGCAGGAAAAATGCTTTATAAAACGGAATTCCTGCGAATTTAATACAATTGGCAGAGAGACGTGAGCTGTTCTTAATGAAATAAATGCGTCAGCAAACTTGTTTT
>JAHLJT010008446.1:283025806-283050279 GCA_031308135.1 Acheta domesticus | reverse complement strand
AAAAAGCGAGGCGCATGTAAAAGCGGAACACGCGCGGCGGAGCGGGTGGCGAGGCTGGACTGGACGGAATGAGGCGGGGCGGGGGAAGCGAGGTAGGCGGAACGGGGTGAGGCGGAAGTAGTAAGGAGCGAGGTAGGGGCGTGGTGAGGCATGGCACGGCGTGATGTGGCGTGGCGGTGAGGTGGGTGCAGTGCGGCTACAGCATGGCTGGAAAGGGCGAGGCGAGAGGCGTGGGGGCGGAGTAGTTACGTAGCGGGCAGGGCGGGGCGTGGTGAGGCGTGGCGCGGCGAGATGTGTGCGTGGCGGGTGAGGCGGGTGCAGTGCGGTACAGCATGGCTGGAAAGGGCGGGGCACGGCGAGGAAGAGGCGCGGAGGCGGTAGTAGTCACGTAGCGGGGCAGGCGGGGTGAGGCGTGGCACTGCGCGATGTGGCGTGGCGGGTGATGTGGGTGCAGCGCGGTACGACCTGGCTGGGGAAGGCGGGGGCGCGGCGAGCCGAGATGCGCGGGGGCGGAGTAGTACAGAGCGGGGCAGGGCTTGGCGTGGTGAAGGGGATGTGGCGTGGGCGGCGAGGCGGGCGCAACGCGGTACGGCATAGCTGGGAAGGGCAGGGCACGGCGCTGTAAGGCGAGGCGTGGGGAAACGAGGCGAGGAGCGGGGACGGGGTATTGGGCGGGGCGTGGTGGGGCATGGGGACATGGCGGGGAATGATGGGACCTAGTGTGTCGGACTTGTGGCGAGGGAGGCGCGACGGGGCGGGGAAAGAGCGAGCGTGGGGGGAGGGGGCGGGTAGGGCACGGAGCAGCGAGGAGAAGTGGGACGAGGCGTGGCTTTGAGGTGCGCGAACAGGCGGGGGGCGAAGGAAAACGCGACGCCAGCGGGCCCCGTGGGGAAAAGGAGCGCCGTGGCCGGGAGGGAATGCAGAGAGGTGTGAGGATAGCGGAGCGCTCTGGGATCTGCAGGGTACACAGCACCCGGCGCGATGGAAACGGTCCGATCTGCGTTGCTTCTCGTCCTCCCGCTTCTCTTCTCCTCGTTCGAGAGCGCCGGACTCTCCCGCCGGGGCGGCAGGATTTTCCCACACTAGATCGTGTCAGCTAGGTCGAATTCAGTCGCTGTCTGGAGGAGAATTCTAGCGGCTGGCTGCTCTGAATCGGTAGACTTTTCGCGGTTTTCTCCGATCTACACCAGGCAAATGCCGGAACAGTACTGTAAGAAAGGGGCCACGGGACTGCGCGCGATCTTTCCTTCCTCTTCCTTGTCCTATTCTTCAACTTCTTACACACAAACACACAAACATGCACTACACTACCACACATGCAGGGAGAACGGTCGGGAGCTTGTCCGGCTGGGACGGTGCCACGCTGGTAGGAGATACCTTGTTGGGGGATCTCGTTGGAAGAGGAAATTTGCAAGGCGGCGTTTAGGTCGGCGCCGGATCTTAGATTCATCCAACGGTGAAGATCACCGCCACCTTCCACGATAAAAAATGCCACTACCGGGACTAACGACCTTAGCGCTTGAGCGAAATCACTAGTCAATCATTCAATTAAATCAATTATCCGCCCCATGATCCCTCGGCGTTTGGGCGAGATGGATCTCTCCTACAATCGTGTCGATGTCTCTACTCATTCACTGAGTTGCCAATATCTTTTCATTGCGTCCTTTGCCTTTGTTTAGTATCTCGTTGATATTAGTAACCTTACTGCTTTGTACACGCCTCGTTTCATCTGTCTTGTTCCTGCGTGAGTCTCAGAAAAGCAGACCTCTGCCACGTGATATTTATTGTCTCACTTACTCATCCATGTGATGTTAGTTTTTAATCACTGTTATTTTAACTTTCCGTAACTGTCTCACCACCGTCTTCTTACCGTCTCGTCCTGCTTTGTTAACGTTTCGTCACTTGTATCATATCCTTTCGTCAATGCTGTATCGTCTACTCAATTGTTATTGCATTGTTACCACCTTATCTGCTTTAATTTCTGTAATTACTCCTCGACCGTATGTTTACTATTCTGGAAAACCTCGTTATCTGGAAGTTACATACTCTGGAGTAGAAAACCGACTAGCTGAGCGAATTAAGAGTATATTTAGGAATTCTCTTGTGGTTTCTCAGTGTTGAAACGATGTTGTTAATAATAATAATAATGAATAGTAATAATAATAATAATAATAATTGTGATAAAATTGTTTATATTGCCTCTGACCTTTTTAACAAGACATACATTTATTTCTGCATAATGTTATGGCCAGTTGTAACTTCAGATGATATTGCTATATCTCACAACATAATGTATTGGTAGTCTGACTCCACAGTGGCCGCGACAATTGTCTTCCGTAAACGAAATCCTAAAAAAATACATGGGTTGGAACGTTTGTTAAATCAACAATTTTTAATTCAGTATATAATTTAATGTTTTAAACTACTTGATTTACAAAAATAGTATGGTGAAAATGAAAAATTTAGATAGATAGATTTATTTAAACTGCAATTGGGTATAACCCGTGCATCTAATTACAAAAACATAAAAATACACAGTCTCTCAATAACAGAACACTAATACCAATAATATTAATAATAATAATAATAATAATAAGGTAATATAACTAGCAATATATATACTAATTATAGTAATAGTAATAATAAGAATGGTAAAATAATAAAAATAATGGTAAAATAATGATAATAATTTAAAAACTGACTGATTCATTAAATATTAAATTACATTAAGAGAGAAATGAAAAAAAACTTCTATACTCTAACTTCGCACTGAATGTTTATACAATTAGGATCACATTGCACTTCACTGAAACTACATAATTTGCACTGAACTATATAATATTGTATTTTCAAAAACCGGTGACACCGGCTATACAATATTGTACGACCAACAAATTCAAAAACGGAACGCACGATAGCAGCAAACAAAACCGGATATTGTTTATCTGAGATTTGGAGAAAAAATTGTCTACTTGTAGATGTTGAGGTGCCCTGTGATCAAATTGTTCGTAATCAAGGAAACAGAGAAACGTCTTTACTACAAGAGTTTGGAAATCGATATCAGCCGAATGTGGGGCGTAAAAGCACAGGTCGTCCCGATAGTTATCGGATCTCTGGGATTTGTTCCCCAAAATTTGTGTAAGAACTTGTCTAAACTTCCAGGTCATTCAAAAGACTGGGAAGTGCAGGAAATCGCTTTATTTGGCACAGCCCACATTTTGCGCAAAGTATTGTAGAGGCACCGACAGTCCCTAGATTTGCTCCTTAGGTAGCTGGTTGCAACCTGGAGTAGATTTTAAATGTTTGTTCACTAGCACATTAAAATCGTTATTTATTAATCCAACTAGTTTAATTTTGCTTGATTATACTTGACACTTAATCATTTATATTATTCTTTGCAATTTTAGAGAGCAGAAATTATCAGTAACTTGCGACCTGCTAGATATGTGTAGAAGTATGTTTGAAACATGGATTTGTATTGTCTCTTATTAAATGCAATAAGCGCTAACGTGCATGCAATAAGTACAGAACAGTACGAAACCAACAATGCAATAACCTAACTGAGCTGTTCATATATATTTCTGACATCAAAATGTTGATATATTAGATTTAACTACTATTGGAAATCGAATAATATTTCTCCTTGAATTCCTTTGATAAACAATTTTACCGCTCACATCGTGTCGCTAAACAAAAGGAATATACTTTTCCCCCGGCGTCTACAACGCACTCGGAATGCACCGTGGGATATTTTCCGGTCTCGCCCGTTTCTGGCCTTTTTTAACTCCTCTACTCTTCGCCCCGGAAGACAGGTTTACAAGTCGTGAGAATTGCAGTTTCTTCCGCCTGTCCTTTACAACATCATTACACAGCCGCCTCCGCCGACGCCGTCTCCCGCGCACCCTAACACCCACTGGTCTCTCCGCCGGGAAGGCGGACTCGATCACTCCCGAGGAAAATACAGCCACCCTCCCCTCTCTCCCTTTCACCCCACTCTCCAACCCCTCCCACGTCCAGCGAAGCGAAGCGTACGAGAGAAGAGCCTCTTGCCCAACACCGGGGCCTGCGCACGGCCTAATAAAAAAAATTCCGAGCTGCAGAAGGCGGCCCCTGAAGGAGATGTGGGGCACTTTGGGGAGAGGGGCTTGCTCGGCGGGGGGGAGGGGGATGTTTCGGAGCAAGGAGGGCGAGGGAGGACGAGGGGAGGGGAACGGGTGAAGTTCTTTCGTCCATTTCGCCGACCAGTGGATCGGAGGCGCCCCTGTCGATGCCGGTTCTAGACGGGGCAGTGTTTCCAAGCTTGTGGCGAGGTGTCGGTTTTATTCGGGTGTATATTGGAATCATCAGAATGACAACCAACAATCGCAATGCTACTTAAATATTACATTTTGATTGATGTAGATGAATGTGCTTCAATTTCCAATACGCGTAGGAGTTGGAAGAAAAATATGCAGTCTGCAGCCATGTGAAATATGTCTATGGTTTCGTTAGTTATTTTATTTTTATTTATTTAGTCAAAAAGAGGAAAAACTCTGTGACGTATGGAGGAGAATATCATCCGCGCACGTTTTCTTGTGTTCCAGAATCCCTTCCCAACATTTTAACTATAAATAAGTTAAAGATGAATAAACGTTTAAAAATTAAACAAACAAAATAAATAATAATAATAATAATAATAATAATAATAAACTTTAAAAAAGTGCGAAGTTACAATTAGATATTTTCGTTCACGAGTTATAAAAAAACTTATTTGCATTGGTAAACAAACTCCACATTTGATTTCTCTGCAATTTTAACGAAATAGTAACTCACCCTCAGCTCTACTCCTACCAATAGAAGCAAAGGAAAGCTCAAAAATATGTGCACATAGTGAAGCTACATTTAGGCCCAAAAGCAAAGCAAGGGTCAATCTCAGCATTTGCTCAATGATTCAGAGAAACATGACAAAAACCTGATCGAGATGGGGGGGTCATTGTCTTAGAAACTGAAGTACATTTGTTACAGGATATATTTAGTCTTTTTTTTTTTTGAGAAATTATGCATTACAAATCTAAATTAATAAATTGTATATCGTTATTTTTTAAATAAACATTGTTTCTTTTGGATGAACTGTATTGTCTCGAATTACATATTTTTACATGCATTAGAATAATATCTACGTTTTTTGCATATAGGGTTGCGCAAATAATTCTTCGTGCATAGAAAACCGAATATTGGTTTCAGGGAACGTTTTCTTTTCAAATGTGTAAAATCCGAAGTAGAAACGACAATTATTTACACCAAACGATGTGACTCATTCGTTTTATTATTAAACCTCTTTGCTTAACATTGCATAGGTAGGAAACCCCGTTCCAGAAATACCCATCAATGAATAATCCAGCTCATTTGTGAAAGATAAAATCTGCTCCACATTGCCTGCATATTGTTTCGTGGATACTGCTAAGACATCCGGTCTCCTTTGGAACCTCATTTATGCTGTTTTTATGTTCAGATGAAAGGAAACGGTGTAAAACGTCCATATTTATCAGGACGTACAGCTCATCATATTAATGTATTGTGTATTTTGTATTGAGGATGTTGAAGTATTTTGTCGTGAGGATGTTGATGTTGATCGTCCATGGAATGGAGTTCGATTGCATGGAAGGTGACTCTTAATTGAAGACGAAATAATAAGTAAAATGGATGTAAGTTCCATTTCTGTTAAATTAACCATTTTACCAGAATAATGAATTAATCCCTATTACACAAATCAGAATCAAAGTCCAGATGCATTTCTTGAAAGTGTTACGGGGTGATTATAAATGGCAGGAGTTGTATAAGTCAGTACGTTTTGGTAGGTAGGTAGTTCCATAGGTCGCTTACGACCTCTGGTGATTCATAAGGATATTGCCAGCAGTTAGGGCTGCCACACGTTATGTTCGTTCTTTCTATTTTCGCTGTGGTTGCTTGTACTAATCTCCATTTCTTGCGGTGGGCTGTCGCTTTGAAAATGTTAGCCGACTCTAATATTTTTGTTTTTCTTATTTGTCCGTCCATCTTGTTCTTCCGCCTCTGCCTCTACAACATTCGGTAGTCCACAGTATTAGGTCTTTTTCTAATTAATTTTCTTTTCTCATAAGATGTCCAAAATATTTCAGTTTATTCCCTATGGTTATGGCTACAATCGAAGGGTCAGGTTTGATGTCTTCCAGTATCGATGCGTTGATGCGCCCTGCAGTACACGGTATCCTTATTAGTTTTCTCCACGTCCATAATTCGAAAGCGACTAATTTCTATTTGTCTTCTTCTTTTACTAACCTGCTTTCACAACTGTACAATCCAGCTTTCACAACACAATACCTTTGTCTTAATAATGTAAACTTCGTTTTTTCGTAGATATATCCGCACCTTTTAATGAGTTTCATTAGTCTACCTATTGCTGCTTTGCCCATACCCAACTCTTCTTTTTACGTCTTGTCTTGACTTTCCGTCACTGGTTATATGCGACCTGAGGAAAATATACTCTTCTATAGTCTTCATATTTTGGCCCTATGTATGGAGATGTTTCCTTCATTGTTGCTCATAACTGACGTCTTCCTGATGTTAAGGTGTAGCCCGAATTTCTTGCTAACGTTGACTATTCAATAGGATTTCTAGATATTCTTCATTTCCGCAAGAAGTGTGGTGTCGTCTGCATACCTCAGATTATTAACTTTGCGCCCTGCTATTTTCACTCCACTCTTCATCTGGTCTGTACCTACTTGATTCATGATGTTCTCTATGTATATAATAACTAAGCTGGGAAATAATATGCAACCTTGTCGCAGGCCTTGTTAATACTGATCCAGTTAGTGTCACCTAGCTCTGTCCTCACTTTGTCCAGTTGATTTGTATACAGCTCATTCATTAGTGTTATCAAGTGTTCAGGAATTCGCATGTGCATCATAGCTTCCTGGATTTTGCAGGGTCGACACAATCAAAATCTTTGGCGTAATCAATAAAGCAAATGGAAAGCTTCTTTTTTAAATTCCTTTGCAGCTTCAACTATCCATCTCAAATTTGCTATTTGGTCTCTTGTGTCTGTTTTTTCTAAAGTCTGCTTGTTCAGGAGGTAACATTATGTAGTTTTCGAGTCTCCTTTGAATTATCTTCAGAAGTATCTTGCTTGTATATGGTATCAATACAATGGTCCTGTTGTTAGCTCATATTCTGGTGTCTCCTTTCTTGGGCAGGTCAGTGAAAATGGATTGTTTCCGTTCACGTAGCCCTTCTTCTTGTTCCTATATGATACTACACAATCTAGTTACGATGTCAATAGCATCGTCCTTTATCGCTTCTATAAGTTCAGTGGTGATGTTGTCATATACAGCGGCTTTGTTGTTGGGGATTTGATCTATGTCCCAACTGACTTCACTTTTCAAAATAGGTGGTTCTTTTGTGTATGGCACATTTTGATTTATAGCGCCATGTAGTTTTTAGCGTAAAGGTTTTTTACATATTCTTCCCATCTTGATAGTATTTGTTTCCTATCTGTTATGATCCTTCCGTCTGAACAATTTACCGCGCCTGTCCTCGGTGTGAATTCTCTAATGTTCCTTATTCCGTGAAACAAGTCTCTGATTTTGTTGAAATAGATCTGGAAGGGTGCATTGAGCTGTCGCATATTGTCCCTTTCGTCATTTGGCGTTCGCTTAATTTTGAGTCGCGCCGTTAGGAGTTCGTGATCAGACCCACAGTCTGCTTCTACTACAGTTTTTACTGTTTCAATTGCCCTTTTCCATCTATTGTTTCTTGTGACATAGTCTATCTGGTTTCTGTAGTTACCATCTAGTGAGGTCCACGTGTATAATTTGTCTCTTGGCTGTTGGAATGTTGTGTTAGCGATATATAACTTATTTTCCTGGCAGAATCATATTAGATTTTCAATTCTGCTATTTCTTTTTCCTAACTCAAAAGCTCCAGTGACTTTTCTGGTTGGTTTGCTACCAACTTTGGCATTGAAATCAACCATTAACACAAGTATATCTCTTTGAAATTTTCTCTATTGCGTCCTGCAACTGATCAGAAAAGTTGGCAATATCTGCATCGTCTGCGTCTGAAGTTGGCACATATACCTGCACAATTGACGTTTTAACAGGCTTTGTTTTCCCAAATGCATCACAATTATTCTCTCATTAAGCAATTTATATTCTCTCACTACGTTTGCCATTTCCCTTTCTTCTATTATTGCCACACCATTTTCTGAGTCTGGTGTCCGGAGTAATATATTGTATAGGAATTAGAAGTGAAATGCCACTTCCTATTTAAGATTGTTGATTCCTCAGAAAATCCAGGTTTGATTTGCTCATTTTTTTATAGGATTCTGTCCAATTTACTAAGGCTCATACTCCACCAAGGCTCATACTCCTAACATTCCAAGTGCCTATGGTTTTGAGTTTGTTATATTCGTTGTGTCTTTAGTGGTTAAATTGGAGTGATACCCTATCGATAGGTTTAACCTGTTTACAGTATATAAACTAATTTTTCCCAAAAGTATGAAAATGACACATCCTCTTTTATTTCAGGTCTTCAAGTAGGGTTATTTTCATTAATTTTTATATTTTTACAATTAAAATTTTCATAACTATTAAAGTGAAGTTACTGTCAATATCGGATAACCCTGGCTTCATTCAAGTCGAAAAAGAATGATAAATATTGGTAAAGGTATAAAATCTTATTTTAGCTTATCCACTTCAGTGTTCATATCTGTAAGAGAAAAAACAATGAATGTTTTCTATACGCCTCTCTAAAAGTTCTACTCTAATTATTTACTTTTGCTTTTCGTTGCGTTTCTCTGGAGTGCCAGTAAAAATCTTGAAAGTGAGGAATACATTTAAGTAAGAGAGGTTCGTGGCACTTGGGAGGCTAGAGCTGGGATGAAGGCCTTCGTTTATTTTGCTTCCCAAAATTTGAGTGTGTTCAGTTCCCCGTGTGGGTGACGCACCATTACGGAATACGATTTTAAGGCGGGACTTTTTAAGAAGTATTTTCTTTCAAGGATATGCTCCTGAGGAATAGTTTTGCTGATTCTTCTATTTTATGCAAACGATCAAACTTGCCTTCTTTCTTGGGAATTACGCGAGTTAATTCCTGGTGTTACTCAGTTTCATTTAGAACGGCATGTGGTGATTGTTCAGGCTTCCATGCAAAATTTTAAATAAACATTTAAAAGACTAATAGAATTCATTTGTGATGATTTGTCTGTTGCTGTATAATAATTTGCTTGCTGAAGTCCACTAAAAAGGGACTACAGAAGGAGGGGACAGATGGCATAACTTTTAGTTTACGATTTTTCCTGTAATACTGCTGAATATTTTCGTCTGCTGCGAATAGAGAAACCTCTAAAAATAATTATGAATATACTTTTATAACATAAAAGTAAAGGCTCAATTTGTCTAATTGTTAACAAATATTTTAAACTACGGCAACTTACACTGGAAGGTGAGAAAATGGCATATCCACAGAGATAATATGTTAGTTAATAGTATCCGAAAATTAAATGTATATATAAGTAATTGTAAAATCTTTATTGAAAAAAATTAAACGTTCAATATTTTTTAGGGCGAGGCAATTCCGGTGGGAGGATGTTTGGAGAAGAAAGGAGGGTTTAAAGATCTTTAGTCTAGTGAAAGTCTGTTCTGCTGCTGGCGCCGGCGTGCAGTTTGGCCGGAAATTGTAGTTTAGAAGAAGGTCCTCCGGAATGCAAAATCGGAAACCAGAAGCGAGCGACGGGCAGGAGCGATGCTAGACAGGCGTCGATCACAGTTGCACGGGTGAGGGGAGAATAAAGGTGCTGCGAACGGATCTTGCCATCTGTTTCCTCGATCTGGATCTGGTTTCTTGCCAGATAGTACGACGGCACGTACGAGTAAGTGTTGACACTTCGAGCAACGCAACAACTAAACTTCATCGGAGCGAATGCCTTGTGTTAGACCGTCTTGCTTGTTACCGAGTAAATTCCCCGTTCCAACCTTCACGAGATTTTTGTTAATCAAGTGCCGGAACACATATCCGGATCAACAACAAAAGGATCCCCTTTTAAGTTGATAAAGTCCCCTTCTAATATGCGATTATTCGAAGAACAGAACGTTCAACAGAGTGTAAAACACCAGAAAGCTGCCGTAATGATACGAAAACCGATATTGAAAAACATAGTACTTTCTCATCGCCATGAGAGATTTGACATCGACGTTTCTCATAGGCCATCAGCCATCCGGCCTCCACTTACTGTGAGCAAGTGACCTTGCTCGAAACAGCGCAAACGTGATGAGACCTAAGTTAGGACGTTTCATTCCAACATGCCGGACATCTGTAAGGGACACTAAGTTCAAAGAAGACGGACATCAACAGTTTTGGTATGTCACAGTGTGTCATAGACACGAACGAAAGATGTCCGTGTGACCATTTGTGTCTCACTTTCACTCTAATTAACATCCCGAAGTTTGTTGAAATGTTGGATGTTTGCAAAGTTTGTTGTGAGTTTTGAGAACTACGCATCCACAGTTTCTTGTTGCTCTGGAGGCGCGAGAGGCTGTAATGAAATTTCAAGTTGAGAAAGGTGAGCAGGGACTCTATTCATTCACCTATTTCTCTTCCCGGTACAATAAGAGATCCTGGGTGTTGAAGAGACGTGGAGACAGTGCCAGCGGTTGCTATTCTAAAAGGACAAATATGTAATGCAGAATGTAAACATCTGTAGTAGCTATGAATTAAATATCTGTCTTTTAGTATGCTATTTTAATCCCCTTTTACACATGTTTACACGGCCCTGTCTGATTGAAGATTTTCTGTTAGTTAGCAATAGAACAGTGGTAATTTTCAATTTTTAAAGTGGATAAAACTATTATAAAACGATGTATGAATGTCTTATATTGAGATAAATAACAAAAGCGTATGCATAACAAATACTCGCTATGTGATCCTGGGAAAGAAAATTATTTTCCACTGGTTGAACAGGGAAAATATAGGGAAATCTTGGACATTTCTTGTTAAAGTAATTCAGTAATAATTGATGGGTAAATTCAAAATGTACTATAAGTAGTGAAAGCTATAGGATACTAAGGAAACCCTTGAACCACGTAATTAGTTGTTTACTCTTCACTATTATTTAGTGTGTATTTGAAAATGAATTGAGAGAAGAAGAATAATTGAGAGAGAATTTTCATGCACGATCAAGTCTTAAATTATGCATACAGTCATATTCATACAAACGTGCACGGTTAAATGTGAAAATTGAATGTCCACTACCCTTTTAGCTCTAATTTTAGCTTTCTACTCATTTTATGGTTTTGTTTCATCTTATATGAATGAAAAATTTACATTTTTTAAACTTTTCTTGCGTCGTATTCCATTTGAATTTTCTCTCTCTAGAAATTTATTTTTTTTTTTTTTTTTACAAAAGATGGAATAGAATAATTAAAGAACTTAATTTTCCAATCTTCCAGTTCACACTTCAAAAGCCGGTACATATTAACTCTCTTTTGCGTGGAATTTCCTATTCCCAAATGCATTATTATTCTATTTAGGTGATGTTCATTACGACTCCGCCGTCTGAACCTGAAAGACCTTAGAAATAAAGAATTGTTGGTCAGACGAAGTTTCAAGCCATATTCTCTTCGCGTGCCCCAATTGTCTCTTTTTTGAAAACCTGCCGCTGCCATTTCGGCCTTTCTGCGTTTACTATTCAGTTTGCATTCTCTGCAGAAGTTATTGTTCAAACGAAAAGTGTGAGGCAAATTAAGAACAATAATTTTACAGTATTTCTCTGATTTAAACCTTTGAGTCAAATTAACATAAGTAAATACTACGTGTGCATAAACTTCACTGTAAATATCTGAGTCGCAGTGCCACGAGGAAATTTGTCTGATAATTTCAAATGTATCAATGTTAATTAAAAAGACTGTACCTCAATTGAAATGTGCCCTAAGTTGTAAAGTTGTAAAAAGTTGCTAGAAAGATATAACTTTTGGAAGATGTCTCGCCCTGATTGCATCATTCAGGATGTATTGTTAATTTTTTGTGTTAATTTCATGAGTGGAATAGTTTAAAAACATTCTGCTTGAAATTATTATCAGCGCCTGAAGCATGCACCGATGCAACCGTTTCTGTTTTATACACAAGTGTCTTGCGGGTTGCAGGGCTCGCTATTTCTGTGAGTGAAAATCATGGTCATAGTCCTCAGTCATGAAATGTAACGAAAAAGAATGTAGAGTGAATTGATTGATTGTGTTTTGAGCGCTTCAACTGCGGAGGTCATTAATCCCGTAAATGTAATGAATGTTTCATTACGGGAAGTGGCAGTTCCCCTTCCCACCGGACGGTGAGATTCGGCGAAATATAACGAGGATATCCCCCTGCAGGTATCTCCCACTAGCGATGCGCCTCCCCAAGAGAAGCTGTAAGCTCCCGACATGTGTAGTGCATGTAAGTGTCCGTGTTTGTGAGTGTGTAAGTAATAGGTGTTAGTACAAAGCAAAGGTAGGAAAGAGCGCGCGGTCCATGGCCCGTTGTGGAGTACAGTTCAGGCATTCGCCTGGTATTAATCAGAAACCACCGGAACAGCCAAGCCAGTCTAAATTTCTCCTTCTCAATGCTGGTTGTGACTTAAAATTAGTCGATGACGACGACTCAAGAGACGTTTGTTACCTTACGTATTTTGAAATGAACGGCATTTATTTAGTGAAAGAGTAAAGGGGGTGACGGTCTTGCGAAACTAACGGAGAAGGCGGACACTTGCCGACATCGGCGTCGGTCGCATGGGATAAGCTAGTTTGCAATTTTAGAACTCCTTTATTAGTTCAGTACAGAAGCTTGAGTGGTTGTATGTAAGTATGTAAGACTTGAGTAAACTTGATGAATGGGTAATATAATGACGATAAGAATGATGATGAACTAATGGTAGAATACGAAAAAATCCATATGAGAGAGAGAGAGAGAGAGAGAGAGAGAGAGAGAGAGATACAGAATTTCGGGGAATTGCAACGCGTGCCCAGTTCGCTTGTACAGAATAGTTGATATGTGTAGTGCTGTCCTCAAGGGCGGAAAGCTATCGCGCCCGTTGCAAACGCTACGAGTCGAGGCAATACCTTCCATGAGGTATGGACACACGGATGAGCGAGGCGGGGCTTGAGAAATCAATACGACGAGGGAGAAACAGGTGGTTTCACTGGAGTGAATTAATTAATATGTCTGGGCATGGGTATATAGGTATACATGCGTGTAATAGTGCGTGTGTGTACGTATATGTATGCGTAAGTAGGTGAATGGTGCTTGGGTGTATTTGTGTGATGCGTGAATGTGTATGTATTTCGTGCATGCATGTAACTGTGCGCGTAAATGTGTGTATGTGTTAAGGTCCGAGACTGCGTGTGCATGCATAACTGTGTTTAAGTGCGTGTATGGGTATATGTGCGTGTGCGACAGTGGGTGCTTGTGTGTACTAATACACTGTGGGGAACTAATGCAATGTGGGGAATTGACAGGCCAAAGGGGAAAGTGACAGTTTTTTGTAAATGAGTTCAGTGCACAAACGTGTCTTTCAAGGACACAATAATGTTCTGGTTAAAGAATGAAGTGCAAATATCATTGGTGGTGAGATATGAAGTTGGACGGGGAACAATTTATCCAGACGACCTACAATACAAGCTACAAAGTTCTGGACTTAATTTTATCAGAAATGTAAAGCGTTTAATTTATATCCCTTTTGCCTCGTCATAGAATCGGTACTGTGGTGACAGTGCAATAACCTATAAAGCGAATAATTAAAATATATTTTTTGACCCTCGTAGCTGAAGCCTGATTACCAATATACTAATTACTGATTACTAATTACTTTAAAAACTACTTAGAATGGTGATGGATAGGAATACCTTCTAGAACATATGTAGACAGATTTTATATGTATTATAATAGCAATTTCATTTGTAAACTACTTTCAATTTGCAAGTTAAAGTTTGATTGAAAATCAAACAAAAAACTAATTGATCTTTCGGCCATTACCACGTTTCCTGTTGGAAATACTTGAATTTGAAGTCGGTGCCAAAATTCAAAATATTATTAAAAAATATTTAAATTAGGAACATTAAAATAAATTCGCAAATTTTACACCATTTTATAGCATGTTTTCACCTTTTATATTCTGATCATTTTAAAAGAGTAGTAATGGATTCGTACCCTCTTGGAGATTCTTCGAATTTTTCCCATCCTTGGCAATTCACGTGAAAAGTAACCTGAAAACTGACCCTGTCGCAGGTATCTCGTTCTCTGGCTGGACATATAAACAACAAAAAATGCACAAATAGTGCCCGTCACAAAATAATACGTCGATTGCCGTTTCCGCTGCTGTTGACTTGGGTAACGATGAAACTGTCTGTGCAGTTCCACGCCAGAAACATCATTTCTCAGTGGCGTTTTCGCAGCCAGCAAGACAGCTACGCAGAGAAGAAAGAGCTGCACCCGTGGTTGATTTTAAACAAATCTCTCACTTCCCACCGACGAATTTAAAACCTCGCGTTTGCTCTGTCCGACAGCACAGCAAACTCCGTAACTGGGGCGCCAGCATTGGAGACTTCGATCAGCGGAAATTTGTGGAAAGGTTTTGTTGGGTGAATTAGTTTCCGAAGTTCTTGGAACCGTGGGATGAAAGCAGGCGCTGTCCAACAAATGAGTTGGCCCGCACGAATTCAATAGTTCACTATTATTTAAATTTACTAGAAGAGAGATTAGATTTAAAACAATCACAGGACAAGACATGCAGTCATTTCCCTTTTAACGTTTGCGTAATTACGACAAAAATAAGTGCGTAACAACTAGTGTACGGTAGACTGTGAGCCTTATAGTAGCATATTTCGTTAGCATTCCTTAAAAAGTAAAGTTATTGTTTAAACTCATAACTCAGGAGCGTGGACAGTTAGTTACCATGCTTTGGCTCTAAAGTGAAACTAATATCGGTATTACGTTATTTATGTTCAAATTATTCATTTATTCATGAAGTATTATAAACGAGACTGAATTTCCTGGACCCTAATACAAATGTCTTGTCCCAGACGTCAACTTGATTAATTCTGTCGTGTGTAGGATCAAGATTATTACGTAAGAGTATATATTTTTTTCACTTTTTACTTTTCAACCTTTATCTAATTCATGTGTCGCTGAGACGTTGATATTCGAAGAGGTAGTGTAGCTCTCATATTAATGTAGGGCCTCTGCACACAGTCGTTGCTTTGACACAAGTAACGCACGTCGTAGAGTAATACTCTATTTTATGCGAAACGGCACATGAGCGCTTTGGCCGTAAGTAACGCGTGTAAACACAGCGCTACTCCTTGCACCTTGGATGGCGGCATCATTTTTCTGGCGTTCTGCACCCGCATACGCGCTCCGCTCCCGCCCCTTCCTATGCTATCTGATACTTACCATCAACAGTTATTGTAACAGTGACGTTTAATGAATTACTTAACATTGTTCTGCATCCATTAAAAAACTAATGTCTGTAACAAGTAATGTACTTCATCTTCTGAGTCAATGTCCCACATCTCGATCCGGTTTTGTCCAGTTTCCCTTCATCCATAGAGCAAATGCTGTTACCTTTATTTTACTTCTAAACAGAAATGTACCTTCATGATGCGTGCGTTTTTGCGCTTCCCTTTGGCTAGCTGCGGAAGTAGTAGTAAATTCTGTAATTTGTTTACCGATGCAAATACGTTTTCTGTAATTAGTTTTCTAAATACATTGTCTTAACTAATTAGACCAAAAAGCATGCAAGATTTAAAAAAAATAACTGTCTTTAAATCAACCGGGATTGTAATATCAGTGAAAAAAGTTTTCTATAACTCGGGAACGAAAATCTTTATATTTCAAACGTTATCTCTGCTTTGTTGATGATTTTATTTGTGATTTAACTATGTATAGTAAAAGGGTAGAGAAGAGATTCAGAACCACAACAAAAAGCGCAGATTACATTTTTCCGCCACACATCACATAGTTTCTGCTGTTTGTTTTTTTTGGCAAAAATCAAGACGAACGCAATTTCGACTCGGCTCATATCCCATCTTCCTTCCACCTCGTCACTTGCCCTCGCTCCTTCTCCTCCCGCTTTGACGTTCGCCTGTCCTGCCTGTACCTTGACTCTTCCAGTCCTTCCTTTCCAGTTTCCTTCCTTCCTCAGTTCCACTGTCTCACTACCCACGCTTTCGTTTTCACTCCAGCGTTCCCACCACCTTCGTCGCAGCATTGGGCGCCATTCAACTTCAACCGCCGCCTCCTCAGCCCCTCTCCTTACGGTTCTAGCGATCTGTGATCCACAGCCCCCCCTCCGTCTGTCCTTTTTTACTCAGTGCATCAACCTGATGTCACTGCAGTCCCTCTGACCGGGAGATCCCAGGTTCGAGTCCCGACGGCGGGAGGATTTTCGATACTGGCTGGTCAGCTAGAACGAATTCAGTCGCTGTATGGAGGAGAATTCTAGCGGACGGCTGCTCTGATCGGTAGTTTTCCGTGGTTTCTCCGATTAACATCAGGCGAAAGCCGGAGCAATACCGTAACAAACGGGCCACGGGCCGCGCGCGATCTTTTCTTCCTCTTCTTTCCTATCCTCTCCTCTTACACATACACTTACACTAACATGCACTACACTACCACACATGCCGGGAGACCGATCGGGAGCATACAGCTTGTCCCGGCTGGGGTGGTGCCCCGCTGGTGGGACATACTTGGTTGAGGGGAAACCCCGCTAGTCGACGATAGGTCGACGCCAGATCTCGCCATCCAGCGGGGAAAAGTTCATCGCCATCTCCCGAGACAAAAAACACGCACTACACTGAAAAATACACACGACTAATGACCAAAGTAGTTGAAGCGCCCGGAAACACGAATCAATGTCCTTTTTTATCTATAATTTCTTTTTTTGTTGATTAGTACTTGGATAAGTAAAACGTTATTCCATTCATATGTTTTATTTGCTTTTTACTATGTTACAAACTAAGCCTAATCTATTACATTGGCGACGAAGCCAATTGGACACCTCTGTTAATGGTCAATTTCTTCCAATTTTTAGGAATACATGCGACGGGAATTTGTTTTGGATTCGGGTGTGTTGTGAGGGATTTCGGCAGAGGTTGAGTGCATTCAATGTGTTCATTTGTGGCATGGAGAAATACAAGTTGGAGGGGAGGTAATTGATATGATTCGCTATGGGTTTGATGGATAGTACTGTGTGGAGTTGGTCGTTGGTGACAAGCCAAAGGGCGTTGGTGATTATCCTTAGGAACTGATTTCGGAAGTTTTGTGTTTTGTCAATGCTATTTTTTGCGGCAGTAACGCAAATGGGGTAAGCGTATAAAAGGAAGGGGTCTTAAGATTGTTTTGTGTATTATTATGGCTGTGCTATACGGTAGTGAGGAATTTCTCATGACAATAGGTTTTAGTTGTAGGACTTTTATTTGTGCTTGGTTCCCTGCCAGCTCCTCTGCCAAAGCCACTCCGACTCTGCTCAAACCACGCTCCTCCTCCCCCTTCCCATCCCGCTCCACTGCGTTCAATCCCGCCTATCTTGCCTCCGCCCACTCCTCTCCTCCCATCTGCTGCCATATCTATGCCGTGGACACGAGCCTCCATTCTATTCTCCGTCTTCAGTTTTGACAGTGGCAGATTTTCGTTCGTAGCTACACGGGCTAGCTGAAATTCAGCCATTGTGTGCGGTAGAATTCTAGCATCCGTCTATAGTGATCGGTAGTTTCCGTGGTTTTTCCGATGTCGGCGGATATCAGACGAATGTCAGAGCAGTACCCACACCAACGGGCTGCTGACTGTTCTCGATCTTTCCTTCCTCTTCCTCGTATCATCTTTAAATACTCGTCCACTTACATGCACTTCACGACCACAAGTATTCGGAGACCAATCGTGAGCTTTGACCTAGTCCCGACTGAGGCGGTGAACCGTTGGGGAGATACCTGAAGTGGAATATCCTCCACAAGCCGATGTGAATGTTGGTGCAAGGTGTCACCATCCAGTCGGGGAGAAACTCAGTCACCTCCAAGGACAAAAGATTCAGTACAGTATCGGGACTAATGACAGTAGCAGTTAACGTGCCCGGAAATCAATCAATCAATCAATCCATTTCCGCCCACGTCTTCCTCGTCTGTACCCACACTCCGTCCCGCCGCTTTTTTGATTATTCTTTTTTTATGAGGTGGATGAAATAAAAAGTAATTGGCTGTTGAAAAAAAAAGATAAATTGCAGAAGGAAAAGTAAAAAAGGTGTTACACCTAGATTCATGATTGAATGGTCGCAATGTCAGAAATAATGGTTTTACCAAATGTACTAATTTGAATACACTACCAGAACATTTTTAGTACTAGACTGAGGCATCTGTTACCGAACAACTAGCCTGTAACATTTTGACATTTTCATCAATATAGTTGGAACAATTTCTTTGCTTTATATTCTGTGATGTATTCAATTTCTCATGAACTTGGAAAGATCTGCTTGTGTTCCAGTAGTTGATGGCCTGTTTACATTCTCAGTGGAGTGAGTAACATGTTTAAATTTGTCAGTCCTGTGTCTAGAAATGATTTTAATGTTAATGTATTGGTGTGAACGAACGAACGAACGAACGAACGAACGAATGAATGAATATCAATGAATGAAATGAATGAATCAATGAAACGATGAATGTGAACGAATGAATGAGTGCATTCATCTACCTGATGATGGTAGTAGTTTGTACTGGTATTTTGTTTAGTTGGAAGATGCGTTCCCGCCTCCACTCCCAACCCCCTCCGCCACCGCTCCTGTTCCAGCCGCCCCCACTCCCGCTTCGCGCTCCCAACACGTCCACCCACGCCTCCCTCCCCGCTACCTCCCCCCCGGCGCCTTCGCTCTGTTGGGCGTGATCGATGCTCTCTGGCGCACGCGTGCCCTTTTGTTGTATGAACAATACAATTAATCGTTCACGACAACGAGCAAGTAGGCCCGCCCGCCCCTGTCCTCCTCCTCCTCCTCCGCGCCAAATGATCTTGTTTAGCGCCATCCATTAACGGAGCGATTGTTGGTCGCGCTTCATTTCATGTTGGACCGCACCGAATACCGTCGCACTTTTATAGGCGTAATCGTTACCTGGCTCGCGGCCGCTCGTTTGCAGTTGTTTCCTCACGCGGGCCTTCTGACAGTTGCGTATATCACGTTCTAATAGCTGGCATCCGTCCGTGGCGGGGCGTGCCGCCATCGCTACTGCCGCCGCCGCCGCCGCCCTCTCTCCCGCGCGTTTTTCCCCCACACCGAACCACTTTTATTACCTACGATTCCATCCGAGTGGGGCAATGTATTGTTTATTGTACGCGTGACAGAGCAGTCGGGAGGCATGCGTGCACACTGTCTTCCTCTATCGAAAAAGGAAGGAATAAAAAATGATGCCGGGGTTTAACACGCGCGTTACAAACGACCCGTGAGCGGCTACCACGGCGTGCGAACAAGTCCACTTATCTCTTTTAATTCGCAATTGGCGAGGCGTGTTCATTAGTCTGGCCCGGTGGAAGAGAGTGTTTTGGCGCGTCCGAAATGCGCTTTGTGCTTGTAATCTGGTGAAGGGAAAGTGTGTCGTCTTGTCGGGATTTCCTTTTTAGAAGTACCGTCCCCATTGGCATGTCACTGAATTCTTCCCTTTTATGTCGTTTTATGGTTTGTTCTGTCTAAAATAAAGTGACGGAATGACACAATCAAGTATGTTCTGTTGCAAGATAAAAATGACACAATACAATCAGAGCACGTAGATCAACTATTAGATTTATTATATCAGGTGATTATGTTAAATTGAACTTCTTTGACTGTTTGAAGATGGCAATAATTCATTGCCGTCCCTGTGTGGCTCATTTAGTAATTCAGGCTAGTTCAGTAATTTCGAAACCAAATTTCAAGAACCGTATTTTCTGATTTCGCTATTGCTTTTAAAATCGATAATACCTCTGTAAATACGTACAAAAATTTAAACAAACTTTGCAGTCTCCGGCCCTGTGAGAAGTATCTATGATTTTCTTAGATGCTCAGAAACAAAAACAAATATAATATTTCGATTTATACATACTTTGTGTCATTTCGTTTATTCTTATATTCCCACTAGGTGAATTACTTCCTAATCACCTAATCTCGTAAATGTACCCGGGGACATTCAGGATGAAAATAATGTATTCATTTCAAAGGATTTGGGAGAGAGAAAAGGATTTCTTCGTTTGTGTTGTTTTGGATATTAGTGACCGAGTAGTACCCGACAGAGTTCTCATACTCAGCACATCACAGCTTACCACACAGCTGCGGTCGTGCGGCAAGCAAGCCACCGAAAAGATGGGCCGTAAATATTTGCTCTTCACGTGGATACTAGAAATAACGCAATAAGGAAAACAGAATTTAAAAATATTTTTGCTAAATAAAGCCCTGTTATACTGTATGTATAGATCATACTAAGTATACATCGTAATATATATACATCATACTACGTATACTGCATAGTATATATCACACTATATTACACTATTCCTAAAGGCTGTTCTTCTTTAAATATTTAATTGATTACAGTGATATACGAAGAAATTTTATTTAAGGTTCTTGAGCAGATTGCGTGCTACCTTTTGCAGAACCAGTTTGTGTGGTTTTGTTCAGAAGCGTGTATCCTACTGTAGGTCACTAGTTTTGTTTTTTAAAGAGTATTTATCGCTTTGTTGTGTTGACTTTTATAATATTGCATCCCAGAATAATTAAAAGGATCGTCTGATATCGTGATTGACACATTATTACTATAAACATTAATAAATAAGAACAATAACTCTCATTATATCTTGAACAGGATTATTCTTACAGTCCTCTCTTGACTCCTGGAAAAACTACATCTTACCATTTAATATCACTTAAGGTGTCTTAATTTTCTTATGCATTATGATTTTACATAAAAGGTTTGAGTGGAATGCGAGATGTGCCAATTATTTATAAGTGGAATGCCCCTTTATATGAATCGATCATTTCTCTGGGTCTATTGACGACAATTTTGGAAGACATTTCCGCCTACAGTTTACGTAATCCCCTTTTACGGTCTCATTTTTTTTCTTTCGTGAATTGTTATCGTCCTTGTCAGTGGACGATACAAACGAGCTAGAATTGCCACATTCATATACATTTGGAACAGTATATTCTCGTTCTTTCTGCAATATAATTTGTTTCGTAGTAGTAAAAGCTGCAATTTTTTTTTATTTCTGTTATCTTTAGAATAGGCCGTATTCTATATTATATCCCAAACCAGATTTTGATGCAGTTGAATCCGTAAAGACAATACCTTAGGTGTCGTAAAGATTAGCAACTTTCATAGGAAAGTACCACTGGTCAGTATATGGCCATGATGAGAGGGATCATTTCCTCTTTAATTAGCATGTAAATAAAAGTGACGAGAAAGTGGAGAAATGTTGTGAATTTCTTTTTGAATTACGAGTAATCCTATAAAATTACCAGGCGAAATATTGAGAATAAAAGTAAGTGGAACAATTATGAAACGATTGAAAAAAATATTTATATAGTATGTAGTTGGAGAAAGAATAGAAACTACCAACCCCGAAGAGTCGAATTATATTGTTGGTTTGAATGGAATTGCAGGACCGTAAACAGGCACGGCACGATCTTCATTGAGGATATACAAACACAAAGAAATTGAGTTTAGCAGGAATCGATACATTCTGAAACAAAAGGAATGTTGATAAACCAACCACAAGAAGGTCGACCGCATCCAGCAATGGTTTACCTTGTTAATAGCGATGCAGATAATGGCGTTGCGGCAGATTTCCCTAGTTACATTTCGTTCCGCCTCTTGCCGCCCGCTCATTTCCATAACAATTTATCACTCTGCGTTTCAGCAAACATTGCCCATCGTCATTTCGCTCATCAGGGGACGCAGCGCGGTGCGAAGTTCAGCGAATGCGATTGATGGGGGTCGCGCTGCGGAACCCCCGCTGCCCCCCGCCCCCGCCCTCCACTGCCCCCCTCCGCCCGCGCCCTCCACTGCCCCCTCCACCCCCGCCTCCACTGCCTCCTCGCCCGCGTCCCCGCTGCTCCCCTCCGCCCCCGCCCCTCCACTACCCCCTCCGCCTCGCCGCTGCCCCTCCACCCCCGCCCACAACTGCCCTCCGCCCCGCCCCGCTGCCACCTCCGCCCCCGCCACGGGCGCCACTGCCCTCTCCGCCTCTGCTGCCCCCTCCTTCCCCGTCCCCCTGCACCCATCTGCCTCAATCCCCTCGCCCTGGCCTCACATGCCCCACCGCCCCGCCTCCGCCGCCGCTGCCTTCTCCGTCTCCGCTGCCGCCTCCGCTGCCGCTGCCCTTCCCACCTCCACATCATCTCCGTTTCCCTCGGCCATCCCCTCCAGCCTCCCGCTTTCGTCCTTCCGCCCTCCGGGCCAACCGCACTCTGCCTCCGCCGCCATTCCTTTTAAGCCAAACCGCCCTATCCTCACCGCCTCCCTTATCCCTTTCATCGTCCCACCGCTCCCACTCACTCACCCCACCGCATTGTTCACCGGCCTCATACAATCCGCCTGTTCGTCTTCCGACTCATCGCTACCTCCGTCCCCCTCTTGACCGGGTGGTCCTAGGACTCCGATGAGTGACCCTGCAGCGGCATCAGTTGGCCGCACTGATAGGCCTCTGCCGCTACCTCCCTTGGATCTCTCCATTTGCTTTAATTCTGACTGGACCTTGCGCGCGTCAAGAAAAAACAACGTGCCCCGAAAACCGCGGCCAACGCCACGCCACGTCCCCCAATCCTGAGTGACCACGGCCCCTCGCACGGAACGCGAGCTGAGGCTCGGAGGCCTCTTCCACACGCCGCGCCGCTCTCCTCCCGCTCTGCACACCCCGCTGGAAGACTGCACGGCTTGTCAACAGCATAATTTCCGAATAACGGCGCGGTCGACCTCGCTCGCCGCCAACGCTCGCGCGCCCGGCCCGCGTTGAATTTTTGCGGCACGCACCGAAGCAAATGCGGCCGCCCTCACTCCAGCCCCCCTCCCCTCCCTGCCCGACACCCCCGCCCCGCGTCTCGCCCCCGCTTCGTTCGTTCTCTCTCCGCTTGACGCCGCACCACAGCTCTCCTCCCACCGATCCCCCCCCGGCCCCGTGCGGCCGCTGCCGTTGAACACACTCCATTACACTTCAGCCCGGCCACTCCCACCGCGACCTCTCCTCCGCTCTGCACGATTCCACCCGGCGCGGAACCGGGGGAGGTGGCTCAGGGCAGCAACTGATGTCACTGCAGTGCCTCTGACCGGGAGGTCCTACGTTCGAGTCCCCACGGCGGCAGGATTTTCGACACTAGCTTGTCACCTAGGTGGAATTCAGTCACTGTGTGGAGGAGAATTCTAGCGGCTGGCTGCTCTGATCGGTAGTTTTCCGTGGTTTCTCCCAATCCACACCAGGCGAACGCCGGACCAGCACCCTAACAAAAGGGCCACGGACCGCGCACGATCTTTCCTCCCTCTTCCTTGTGCTATCCTCACCCCTTACACACACACTAACACGCCCTACACTACCACACCATGGCGGACGACTGGTCGGGGGCTTGGGCATGTCCCGGCTGGTGTGGGGCATGTCCCCTGGTTGTGGAAACTCCGCTAGCCGACGGTAGGTTGGCGCCGGAACCTCGCCTTCCAGCGAGGGAAAATCACCCCCCCCACCCGATAAAAACATGCACTTCACTTACGGGACTAATGATCTCAGTAGTGACGGGCCTGGATTCACTAACAATCAATCCTGGCGCGGCACCAATTCCCTCCCTTCGCGCTCCATTACTGGTGTTAAGTCCAGTCCAGTACATGTCACTCCCTCCATTCGCACTCCATATGATCTCTGCTCTACTCCCCCTCGCTCCCACTCCATTCTCCCTCCGCTTCACTCCACACCACAGCTCTTCCTGCTCATCCCCGCACCTGCCCCATTCGTCCACCGCCGTTGCTTACACTCCATTGCACTTCAACTCGGCCATCCCACCGCGACTCTGTCCTCCACTGTGCCCAGCTCCACGCTGGTGCGACCCTAATCCCCTGTGATCGTGCTCCCTCCGCTTCACGCCACACCGCAGGCCGCCCTGTCAGCTGTCGTTTCCGTTCAGGTCGGCAACACGTCAGGCATGCCACCCGCACCAATCGTCCTCCGCAGATCTGTTCTCTGTTCCGCCATGCTCCCACTCCATTCTCCGAACACTTCGCACCACACTACAGCACACGCCACCCACCGCGCCCCACACTGATCCCACCTGTCGGCGTAAGTTCAGTACAATCATTACACTTCACATCTACCATTCTTACCAGTTGTAATCCACGGTTCGTAAACTTTGCTTTGCTCAGTCCCACTCCACGGCGGGCCGACCCCTTCCGTTTTATTGTGGTCTCCCTCCGCTTCACGCCAGGTCACGGTCATCCCAACCAACA
>JAHLJT010008446.1:282949213-283024806 GCA_031308135.1 Acheta domesticus | reverse complement strand
AAAAAAAACATCATCAAAAATTAATTTCTTTATAAATTCGTTAAGTGCACTTCATTTAACTTGTATAAATGAAACTAGTGGTGCTACAGAATGGCACAGACTTTCCCGTATTAGTTTTCTATTTCCTTGGGTCTTCGCTAGCTATTCGGAATTGCCACATACTCTTTCTTGCCAGCTGCCATCTATCACCGCCAAAAGTACATTTTTTTGTCATTTTCTTAATTTTTCGGTTTCCTATTGGTAGAACGGAAATATTAATTTTAGAATATTAAAGAACACAAAAACCTAGTCCTAAATGGCAATTTTCTTTTAAAAATTATGTGCCGTTTAAAGAAAATGGCGTTTTAGCGCTACTAAAAATGCGAAATTTGAAGCTCATTTTCACAGAAAATTTTTGAGTTTTCAAAATACTTTATTTGAAGTTATTTGAAGCACTTACACTCACAAATATAATAATGTTTACAAATTGCTGGTAATGTGCATATTAAAGATGTGAGAGATCTTTCAAAAAATTACATTTATGTAATTTTTGAAAAAACAAAAAAATACTCAAAATAAACTTTACGTCATACTAAAGAGTGTAATTAGCACTATCCGTTACAAAAGTTTGAAGAAAAATTTGCAGCCATATATGAGAAAATGGCGTTTGAGCGTTTCTGAAAATGCGGAATTTTGAGCTACTTTTCACAGAAAACGGTTGTGTTTTCGAGAAACTTTACTTGACATTATTTAAAGCACATGTACTCGTAAATATAATAATGTGAAAAAATCGCCGCTAATGTAAATATTAACGACGTGAGAGACAAGTAAAAAAATTACATTTTTGTAATTTTTGAAAAAACAAAGAATAGAGCAATATGGCTTTTATGTCATCTCATTTACCACTATCCCTACCAAAAGTTTAAAGAAAAAATTTGGAGCCGTTTTTGAGAAAATCTTGTTTTTGTAATTTTTTAAAATTGCACATATTGCACGCAATATTGCACGAAAACTACTAAAATTTTGAAAAAATGTACATGACCTTTATGAAAGAACTCAATATGCAGAACAAATTTTATTTGAAGGAAAAATCTCTATCTTCAATTTTGTAGTTGGAGAAAGACGCCGAAAAAATTCAAACTTTCAAACAATTTTCGAAAATTCAGAGTTAACCGTGAAAATCGGACCTATGCCATGTTAATAAGTGTATTTTACTCTATTCATACAAGAAATTTAAAGAAAAAATTTGGAGCCGTTTTTGAGAAAATTTTGAAAATGTCCCGGGGGCTTCATGTAAGTATTTTCAAAATCTTTTTCGCCTCCAGTGGAACCAGATCGACCGGAGAATATCCATTTTGGAAGAAATCTACTTCTAGTTTAGGCGCTGGTATTGTTCACAGACCTGCCGGACGACGGACAGACCGTTTTGAAAAGAACCACTTTTCGGTATCAGGTGACCCCAAAAACGTGTATTTCCGTTGAAATATCGAGATCGATTTCCGCAGCATTACATAACGTTCCCTATAGTATGTATATTAAGTACGTATACGGGAAAGTAAAAATGATAATTGATCACAATACCTCTAACATTAGCAACCGACAGAGGCAATAAGATTACACACTGTCACGAACATCAAAGTATTTTCTGAATTGAACACAAAATAATGACGAATTTCAAAATGACCTTCTAAAACTCATAGTAACCTAGGAAGATTGGTATTCACCAACACAAAACCAAAAAAGACCAAACAAATGTTATATACAATCTCCCATGTAATGATTGTTTATGTGTATATTGGACAGCCCAAACAAATACTAAAGAAAATAATCACAAAGCATAAAAATGACATAACTGACCAAACATCATTGTGTGCATTAACTGAACATGTTATGCAAGATTTGTAAAGGGTGATCGAATCAAGCAGGTAATACATAAACCCAAAGCTTTTGAGACCTACAGATAAAATAAATAAATTTTGGTTTCATAAAACACAAAAATTATAATAATACTTGCCAGTAATGAATATATCTAGAAAATTCGATACAAATGAGGCATCCAGTGAGAGGGAGAGTAACCCTTAACATTCAGAACATCGATTTATCGACATCGACAAATTCAATGTACTCATAACTGAATATATTCATTAATGAATATTTTAAATTTTGCTAGCTCCCTCTCTGTCTGAAGGTCTTAAATGTTAGCACCCACATAGCATGTAAAATTGTTAGGTTTAATGAATATGAATGTTTACCAACCTTTAAATATGAATCGTCGTAATGAAGTGGCAAAGAAATATGAAGAGCTTTTCAACAGTTTACATGTAAAATACAACTTATTCTAAATAAATTCAGAAAGAAATTAATGTTTTCAGTAAGTACAAATTCTTAAGAATTTCTGTAGTAATACAATCCGCGCACGTTTTCTTAAGCTCTGTAAACCATTCTCTATCTTTTAACCCAAAATTGTTGAATGATAAATAAAACCAACCAACCAATGTTACCAACAAAGCAAGTTTATTGACGTTTGAAAATATATCTTTTCGCTAGTGAGCTACAGAAAATGTTTGGTTTGCATTGGTAAATGAACAACAGAATTGAGTGTTTTGTATTAATAATAAAATACAAACCCGCCGGTGTGGAGAGCCGAGATCGCCGCCAAGGCAGTAGTTGCCGTGGCGATCTCGGACCAAAGGATCGCGGGTTCGAGTTCTGCCTCGGCCATAGGTGTGCTTGTTGTATGTCGGTATATTTGTGTCGTCTATTCAAGTTTCATTACCATCATCATTTCATATCTCATCCCCCCAGGTGTAGCAACACTGTGGGTAAAAATTTGAATTTAGCGTAGGTTGCATGAGCTGGAAAGAAGCTGGTCAGTTTCGCGACCAAGAGTAAATATAATAACAACAACCCATACTCCTGGATTTACTCCTACCACAATTAGAAAAAGGAGAGCTGAACTAAAACCTGAGCATAGTGAAGCTACAGTCATGCCCAGAGCAAAACAAGGGGCCATTCGCTCAATGGACCAGGAAAAACTGGACAAAAAATCGATCGATATCGGGGTGTGGTATGTGTGATATGTGATCGAGGTGTGATGAAGGGATGCGAGATGTCATTAGAAGCAAATCTGTAGCTCAAAGCGCGATCGTCTGAATTACTTTAGCCAATAAGCCAACGTTTATATTCAACGGAGCTGTTGAGCAGCATCCGCCGTAATGCCACAGAAGGGGATATGCCCTGTCAGGAACCACCTAATTAGAGGTTCACCATGAGTTCGGAACGAGGTACTCCCGGACAGGTGGAGCGGGAGAAGTTGACACTAATTACTCAGGAGAAATGGTAAAATGTTCAACCTGTCTTCGTTATGCAAACGAGAGAGTGATTAACAACCCACATTGGCTTTCAAATAGATTTCTACCAGTGACCTCCAACCCACTCAACTTAACTGTAATACTACTGTACTTTTTACATCGGCTTAAAGTTGCTATCGGCTACGAAAAGTTGCTTTTTAAAAGTAGCGTGAAATACTTATTGATCATATTACACCGGTATAATTAAAGAAAATGTGGAATTTTCAACCAACAATTGTATTTAATTGTAGAAATTATTATAATTGACTATTCCCGCCAAAACAAAAAAAATCTTGATAAAAAATCTGAAGTAAACAAACATAACTGCTAATTATTTAAAAGAAAAAGACAGAAACTGATGGAAAACGTACTTACATGATGATCAGCACTTTAGGTCAGAACTGCAAAATTAACATAAAGCCAAAAAGCACCCGGCAGGTGAACCCTTTGATAAACATTAATTACGTCTGACAGCAGTTCAGACGAATAAAATATCGTAAAAGCACTCAAAAACGGCCCCTTTCAACCCCGTCGAGAGGTGATTTGTAAGCAAGCAGGAACTCTGCAACATTTCCATTTAGTGAAAGCCACTCTGGCGACACCTGCGACGTGTCGCCGAGGCGGCGGCAATTCCTCTCCGCGCACTTGGCGGACCATCAAAGTTCGGGGGGGGGGGCGCCGCCGCCCTGCGGCTGAGCACCGGGAACCGAGGACGGCGGGACTGAGGACTGAGGAGTGAGGCGACCGTGATAACGCGCGGAAACCGCCGAGCGCACGCAAAGCCATCCCCCCCCGCCCCTGCCCCGCCCACGCCGCGCCGCGCCCGCCGGCGTTTGTCACCGTATTCCGGGCCTCCGGAACCAAGCATTCCGAAGCAGACGCCGTGGCCGCGGCGGGCCCAGAGGAGGGGGCGGTGAGGCGTACGGGGCGGGGGGCAGGGAGAAGGCCGGGCGAGAGCGAAGCGGGGAGGTAGTCTGGGAAGGAGGTAGTGAGAGAAGGCGGTGTACAGTGAAGTAGGGAGGTAGTTTCGGAAGGACGTAATGAGAGAAGGCGGCGTAGAGTGAAGTAGGGAGGTAGTTTGGGAAGGAGGAAGTGAGAGGTGGCGAAGAGTGAAGTAGGGCTGTAGTTTGGGAAGGAGTAGTGAGAGAAGACGGCGTAGAGTGAAGTAGGGCGGTAGTTTGAGAAGGTGGAGTAGGGAGGCAGGTTGGGATAGAATGCAGACGCAAGCGTGGTGAGAAGGGGAGTGATGAAGTGGAGTGGAGGAAGAGTGGAGATCAGTGAGGTGGCTCGTGACGCGGAGTGAGGAGGGTATGTCGGGGGAAGGCATGTTCAGAAGGTGAGGATACGGCGGAGACGAGTGGGAAAACAGGGATCGAGATGAAGCCTGTAGCGGATTCCAAGAGCGCGGAACAGGCACAGCCAGCAGGCGAAAGTGAACAGGGACGAAAGTGAAAGCGGGGACGGAGTCGCGGGGCCGATCGTGGCGGGGAGACGATGCGCGCGCGGGGAGGGGGAGGGGGCGGGGTCGGAGGCCTGGGCGTCCGCCCGAGCCGCAGGGCCGTTGGGGGGCGTTTCTTAATTAAATGAAGGCCCCGACCCGCTCCTAAGCGAATCCCACCGCCGACACTCCCTCTAACGCAATTAGGGGCAGCGCGGCCATCGGAGTCGACGCCGAGCCTCAAGGGCTGATTGCTCTGTCGCGGAAGGGTGGCGGCACGCGCGGGGAGAGAGGGGGCGTGGCGCGGAACGGCGCGGAGCGGGGTCGCCGCAGGGCCGGAGCAGCCGGAAAACGCCACGGCGGATTGCATCCAGTCTCCAGGTGCAGCGGGCCGTGCGAGGGCCATCCCAGAAGCCAAGAGGGCCAGAGCGAGAGGGGGGCGTGGCGCGCTTGCACACCAGCCCGAGCGAACGGCAGGCACGCGCGGGTGGGAGGCGAATCTACCGAAGAGCAGCGTGGAAATTGTGATACTTCTACACGTGAAAGTTCACTTGTGAGGGCATACAACAAAGGAAGAACATGGATTTTGGCTACATCACGAGTCAAGGAGAGCGAGAGGGGCGTGGCGGGGTTGCACACCAGCCCGAGCGAAGTGCAGGTACGCGCGAGCTGTGAGGCGAATGTACCTAAGAGCAGCACAGAAATTATGATACTTATTAAAGAAAGTTCATTTGTGAGGGCACAGAACAAAAGGGAAAAAACATGGATTTTGGCTACACCACGAGTTAGAGGATTTTTTCCTAAATTTAACAACAAGTTTTATCCACTTTTCGTTACCAGAACCTAGCTATGAGAGTTTTTCTGGCGAAAATTCGCCGTTTTCCGGAGCACGATAACATAACTTATTCTTACGTAGTATTCGTAAGGCGAGCATTTAAAAATTAATGCTACGGTTAGAAAATAGGAGAAGCGTAGTCGCAGAAATAGCAACGGCACGATGGACATTTTGCGCACAGTAACAAAGTAGAGTGTAGCTGAGGACTGATGTGATGTATAGGAGAAGAGGAGCATTAAAAGAAGTGAAATAAAAGAAAGGAAGAGCAGAAGTATCGGCGAGGAGCGGAGGAAAAGATTGGAGGAGTTGAAAAAGAGAAAGGAGAAAGAGAAGGAAAAGGAACAGAGGAACTCAGGTAAGAAGGGGGAAATAAAGAAGGCATCATAAATGGAACAGGAATGGGAAGAAAGTACATTACAGGTGGAAAAGGGGAAGACAAAAATTTGGGAGAGAAACGAAGAGGAAATGAAAAAATAAAAGACAAAAGAGGACATACAGAATGAACCAAGATGCGAGAAACGACGAAGAACAAAAAGAAAATGTAAAAAAAGTGGCCAAACAAGCAAAGAAACAGGCAGAGAACGGGGTTAAAAAGAGAGAACGATGACGAAAAGCAAGCAGCGCGTAATGAGCCTGGAGCACCTGCGAGCGCCAAGGGCAGCTGCGCGCGCGGGGGCGGGGGAGGGAGGGCGGGAACTCGCCAGCTGGGCGAGAAGGCCGGGGCGGGGATGGAAACGGCAGGGGCGGGGTCCGAAGGAGCGGAGACTGGCGCGGAGGGTGGCCGCCGCCGCAGGTGCGGGGGCCCTGCTCGCGGCCGTGATAAATGACACGCCCTTGTTCCGCTTGATACATTAAGTTAGACTAATGTTCACGTGCTGTTTCGCCCGAGGCCACCGCTTCCTTGCGCGCCTTCATCCATTAATTAATCCGTGGGGGGCCCCCGAGAGCAGATAAAAGCCGGAAATTCGAGGCGCCCGCCGCCGCCTCCGTCCGAGATCGCGCCAGCCAACGAGAACAGAGAGAGAGAGCGTGCGAGAGGGACACAGCGCAATAGAGAGGGAGAGGGGGGAAGCACGCACCCACGCGCGCCGTTTGCCCGTCGGGGCACGGCCCCCGGGGAGTGCGCTCACCGCCCCCGCCCCCTCCCCCACCCCCCGGCCACGGCAGCGCGAGCACACGTGACCCACGGCACCGGCCGCCACTGGTTGCCCGCCCGAGAGCCCGCCAGCGCGGCGCCCAGGCGCCGGCAATCGAATACCGCGAGAATTGACTCCACGCTCGTAATGACTCACGTGCTAAGCCCGGGATTTTAGTTGGCTAGATTTTTTTTAACAGAATGGTAAATGATTAAATAGGAAAACAATTCTACTTCGCCAGGTTTTAGCTCACCTGGTAAGTTTTTATTTGCGAGCTAACCCCCAAGAGAGAGTGGAAGGCTTTTGCCTTGGATAGGGATGTAATAGCTTCAATAATAATAATAATAATAATAATTATTATTATTATTATTATTATTATAATTTTTAAAATAAAAACGAGAATTGAAACAGCAAGATACACATTTAATAAATGAGGAATTGTCTCTGTAGCAGAGACTTGAGTTTTATCCTCAGTTAGAGAGTGGCAAAATGTTATGTGGCAGCAGTTCTCTTATATGGCGCTGAAACATTGACACTGAAAATACCATTAATTACCACTGGAGGCATTCGAGATGTGGATGATCAGGAGAATGCTGAGAATTCCCTGGACTGACTAAGTGAGTCATGACTTCCTACTGGATAGACATGCAAATACCGGGAGAGATTAAAATTATTAAAATTAGAGAAACACTGTATCTTGGTAATTTATGTAGAAATCAGAAATATGAACTATTGAAACTGATGATGATGGAAGAAAATGTAAGGTTGACGGGGAGTTGGCAGGAAGAAGATGTCCTGGTTAACAAATCAGCATCCGCAAATGGACCGATATCTGGAGTGTATCAGAGTTGTTTCACCTGGCACAAGAGAGAAAAAAAAGTTTGGGAAGTGGTCGCCAACCTTTAGTAATGGAAAAGTGAAGGTCTGGACATCGATTTTTGTGAAAAATTGAGACCGTCAAGCGAGCATTTCAACAAGCACTACACACATGAAGAAAGATATTTTTTTTACAAATCTGTAGAACGACGAAGTCTCAGTGCCATACTCTAAAGCAAGCAATTTCGAATGGTAATATATTTTCCTAATAATATATACTCATTAAATATATACGAAAAAAGTACTTGCTAACTGACGTCTGCCTCCGGGCCTTCAACACGATGCCGAGGCGGCAAAAACAAACATTTCCAGAATGGCCTTCACCTATCGTCACGACTCATGTGCAAAGCCCGCGAGTTTGCTTCACAAGAACATATTTTAGAAATACTTTTTACAATTATTGGAAGCCAAAACGGAATAGGACTTCAAACCAAAGCAAATTCGAACGATAACATGGTAAGTTTACTATGCATCTTCATAGTACATTCTAATAAATATTTATGAAAGCATTTATTTTGTCGTCCACTTTTGCCGCCTGCAGGCCTATGAGAACCAAAATACCATTAGTCGTTCTGATTGACAACATTTTAAAAATAATCTATAAAACGACTGGAAGCGCAAACGCAACTGTCGAAAGCCGAAAAAATCGCAAAATCGCATTTTCTTCCCCTTTAAGGTTGCTGTCAGAAGAATAAGGCACTACTGTAATTTAGATCCAGTCACCGCCGACTGAACCTTCGCAACTCTCGCGTGCCTGTACGTACAAGAGGTAAGATGCAACAATACAACAACATTATTTCGAACAATTGTGATGAAATCATGCATTCCCACTCTCTTCAGATCCCAAACTCGGATAGTCAGGAAAACGACTTAAGTAACTTTTAACTCACACAGACCGTTGAAGTGCCTGTTTGCTACCGGTGAACATGGAACCGAAAAATTGGTAGCATTGGGTGTTCCAATGATGCCAAATTCGGATATGTCCAACAATGCATCATGTCGGAAATTGACAAGTTTGCAACGCTTGTGCATTAGACGATGGAGGCAATGACGAAGTAGAGGGCGACGGAAAGACAACAAAACAACGAAAACGTAAACTGCAACTATGACAATGACAAAGACGACGTCGACGATAACTTCAATATATTCAATTCTTGGAAGTACACATTTCGCATCCGCAATGTTTTCTCACGTTCGTGTGAATCCAGGTTTAAACTGTTCGAACATCGCATCCCCGGTTTTCATGTTGTGTGACTGCCATATGGTTTTCTCAAGCACGCCACATGGATTCCCGGAAGCCCAGAGTTCCCTCATTCGCTCGCTCGGCCACCGCTGTGACGCAGACACTTCCCTCCATACATTTTCCAATATAAGAGGAAATTTCCCGTTTCCCAGCACGTTTAGAGAGTAATATGACTTCGCGTAACAAATTTAATTTCAGTATAACGAAGTATTTTCTTAAACAAAAAGGATTTAAAGTGTTTGAATCGCATAAAATATAGTGAGATTTGCACAGAAATTCTCTCAAAAACTCGCGGATTTAGATAGATTTATTTAAACTTCAATTGGGTATAACCCGGTGGCAGCTAATTACAAAAACAAAATGCACAGTCTCTCA
The DNA here is from genome assembly GCA_031308135.1 of Acheta domesticus. Taxonomy (NCBI): domain Eukaryota; kingdom Metazoa; phylum Arthropoda; class Insecta; order Orthoptera; family Gryllidae; genus Acheta; species Acheta domesticus. Next base: position 283,015,574 of record JAHLJT010008446.1, on the reverse strand, counting down.
GTCACATAAAACACTAATACCAATAATAATAATAATAATAATAATATAAAAACTGACTGAATCATTAAACATTAAATTACATTAAGAGAGAAAAAAGAGAATTCGAACTTTACATGAATTCCTGTAATTCCAGGAATTCCTTTACAGGAATTCGTTATCGCGCATTCAGTCTCGTTTCTCCCTCGCGTCCTCTTTTCTTCTAGTCCTCCCTCCCTTTCTCCATTCCTTCCGCCCACACTCTCCCCATTCCATCCTTCCTCCCGTCCTCCCTCCATTCCATTCTCCCACCTTCTCCCCATTCCATCCTCACTCCCTCTCGTCCTCTCTCCATTCCATTCTCCCACTTCTCCATTTTACGCACCCTCCCACCGACTCCGTCCATCCCGTCCTCCCTCAAGTCCCCCCTCCATTCCATCCTGCATCTCTTTCTCCAATCCATCCTCCCTCTTTACTTCCCTCTTTGTCTATTCCAGTCTTCCTCCTTACTTCCCTCTTTGTCCATTCCACTCTCCATTCCATCCTCTGGACTTTCGGGCTCTATCTTCCGCCTTCCTTCTCTCCATCACCTTCCTTCTCTCTCTCTCTCTCTCCATCCTCTCCTCCCCTCCTGCGAGCGAGCACAAGCGCTTCCCGCCGCTTAAGTGGCGCGTTTCCTGCGACGTGCCACGGCCTTCCTGGCGCGCATTTAGCGTAATGCGTCTAGCCCGCACGATCGAAACACCTGGATTTGCAGCGCGCAGCCCGCGCGCGTCTTCTGAATGCATCGCAATACTCCCTCCACCCCCGCCGCCATTCTTCCCACGCGCTCAAACAGAATCTCTCGCATCAAATGCACGACGCGATCGCATTTTGAATTTCTCGCTACGGAGTAGAGAGAGAGTTATTTATTTTATTTATTTGGTCAAAAAATAGTAAAAACTGTATATGACGTGTGGGGGAAGAGATTATCCGCGCACATTTTCTTGAGGCCCAGGCTGAAAAAAAGCGCAACATTAGAAAAAGAATTCAGAAAAATTACTATTTAGAAAAACAGAAATTATAATAGTGCGCATAGTGAAGCTACATTTACGTTCAGAAGGAAAATAAGGGGCCATCTCAGCATTTGCTCAATGGATCGGGGAAACTGGGCAAAAACCTGATCTAGTTACGTAATGCTGTGCGAAAAAATCAACGAATTTTCCACAAAAAAAACTCTTTATTACACGGCCCTGGTAACGAAAAAGTGGATAAATCCAGTCGCTAAATTTAGAAGAAAAATCGTCTAACACGTGGTGTAGCCAGAATCCATGTTTTGTGGATCTTTGATGGCGAAAAATCGAATGAGGCCAAAACGTTTGTCCGTGCGTCCGCCTGTCTGTGCACAGCGTTAGCGGCTAAAATTGAAGTTCCCTTATCTATTTGGCTGATCTCGTGGCGTTTTGAATTTTAATTTTGGGGAGTACTTCACGTGAAGACCCTGAGATATTTTCAACTTTTGTTTTAAAGGGCTCCATCGTTTTGACTAAATTTTGTTGTCGGATGACGTGGTGTGAAGGATGTTTAAGAGAATTGTGCAAGTCTCAAGTTCGTTGAAAACCCTGATGTTTCGAAAATTGTGAAAATTCAAAATTTTGTGAGCGTCATCATGCAACTACAATTATGAAGATAAAGATATTTTCCTTAATGAAATCCGTTCTTTCAGATATATTTTGAAATAAGGTCATGTAGAATTTTCGAAAACTTGAGTACTTTTTGCGTAATATTGCGTGAAAATACAGGCGAGAGAGTAAGGGCTGTTTTAGCACCACTAGTTGCTTACGGTTAGAGAGGGGAAATTTAAACTGCAAGCAAACTGAACGGCATTGTAGATACGGAGATTCGAACCCGCGACCCTTTCAACTAAGCAGCTGATGACTATATGCTTAGTCGGAAGGTTCGCTGGTTTGAATCGCTCCAAAAGCGTCAATATATGACCGATGTCTTTCGTGTACGAGTTGTAGAGGAGTACCTCGCGTTCTGCTGACCACTGAGAAGAGCAAGCTGGTCTATCAGTTTCGAGTGGATGGTTCAGGTTGCATCCCATTGAGGTGTAATGGAGTAGCCCGTTTCGATTGTGGAAAAGCTCGAACAGCAACACCGACGACGACACCACCACCACCACCACCACCAGGAACAACTCTGACCAGAAGAACAACGACAATACCACCAGTACCACCACTGCCGTCCGTCGCCGCCGCAAACAACAACAAGGGCATCATCACCAGAAATAACAACAACAAAACCAGAACAATACAACACAGAAACAACCTGACAGCTGATACAGCTACCGTTCTGATGCTCTACCTGATCCAGTGTTAGCATTCACTATACTTACATTGGGCGTAAATTATTTAACCAATCGTCCTACGAAATCAAATTATACAACTACGTTTTTCTCACAAAATTAAGAGATTGGTTATTCACCAAAAATAAATTAATTTTCTTACCAAAATAGCCTAATGATTGTTTGAATGTGGTGTATGTTGAGGATTAAGCGTGTGCATTCACGTGGAGTGACATTCTACCCCGAACTTAAGTTTTGTTTCTTTTTTATATACTTCTCTATGATTTTATATGTAATTTTATGTTTATTTTGTCTATAATTTTATGTGTTTGACATTGCAAAGATACAACGTTTTATAAAGAAATACCCAGACGCCACGGAGAGCAATATTGTTGACTGACAGAAAAAATCTAACGACAAATGTATTTACATTTGTATATTGTTTTATTCGTATGATAATACTGACGAACTGGATACTGGTAACAACTTTACTATTGTTATAAACTTGTATAGTACCTTATGGATAGAAATCAGTTTCTTTCTCTCTTTTTCTTTCTACTTCAATCGGAGCTTTTTGCATTGAAACGAATGAAGACAAGGCGTTCCGTCAGATACACATCGTGTTGAGCAGTAGAACAGTCACGCAAGCTTCTGGTTTCGCCCTGGCACACGCAACGAGGGGCGGACACCTCCCAAAAGCCCACGTCCCCCAGGCCATCGAGTACTTCTTTTCCGTAGCTTGGTTTATTGATTACTGTTTTCCGCGTGCGTCAACTGCTCAGATCATTAGTCCTGTAGCTGTAGTCCATGATTTATCGCGGGAGGTGGCAGAGATGTTTCCCGCTGGATGGCAAGATTCGGCTCCGACTTACAACTCTGCTTGCGGGTATTTCCCCAACCAGGTAACTCTCCCAACGTGACACCGCCCCAGTTGGAACAAGCACTAAGTTCCTGATTGATCTTCCGATATGTGTGGTGATAGTAGTAATGCAGTAGTGCATGTAAGTGTGTGTGTGTGTGTGTGTGAGTGTGTGTGTGTGTGTGTGTAAGGGGTGAGGATAGGTCAAGAAAGAGGAAGGAAAGTTCGTGCGATCCATTGACTATTTGTTAGGGTACTGCTATGGCATTTGCCTGGTCTTGATCGGATAAACCACGGAAAACTACCAATCAGGGGAGCCAGCCGTTACAATTATCCGCCAGACACTACCTGATTCCGGCCTAGCTCACTAGCTAGTGTCGAAAATTCTGCAACCGTTAGGAATAGAACTCTAGAACCTCCCGGTCAGAGGTACTTCAATGATCTCAATTGACGCCCTAAGCCATCTAAATTGGTCTTAAATTGGTGTAACTTCTTTCTTTTCACTGCAATCTTATTTTTTTCTCCTTCAGCTTCTCCTTATCTTTCACCTTTGTTAGTTTACATTAACGTCTCTCAATCACTTCTTAGCGTACCACCTCCTTATTACCCTAACCTCATTCGATGTATTAATACCTCGTTCTATGTTTCGAGGCATCTCTTTCCTCGCTTCCACTTTCTATTTCCATGACTATTCTGTTCATTCCTCCATTGCCTCTCCTTGCATTTTCTTCTCTTTTTATATTTTTTACATTCATCGAATAACGACCAAATGTTTTTAAGATACGTCCGAACTTTTGAATTATTTTCTTCCGTTCGTTTTTTTTTCTCGCTACCACAATTGCCCGCTCTCGATGTCTCCTTCGCTCCACTTCTCTACTGCGCAAGCCACCACTCTCCGCGCTCTCGTCCACTCATCTTCATCTAACATCCTCTAGACTTCACCGCGATTCTGTCGCCTCCACCCCGGTTCTCTCTCCTCCGCCCCCATTCTCTCTGTCCGCCCCCATTCTCTCCTCCCCGCCTCCATTCTCTCCTCTCCGCCCCCATTCTCTCCTCTCCGCCCCCATTCTTTCCTCTCCGCCCCCATTCTCTCCTCTCCGCCCCCATTCTCTCCTCTCCGCCCCCATTCTCTCCTCTCCGCCCCCATTCTCTCCTCTCCGCCCCCATTCTCTCCTCTCCGCCCCCATTCTCTCCTCTCCGCCCCCATTCTCTCCTCTCCGCCCCCATTCTCTCCTCTCCGCCCCCATTCTCTCCTCTCCGCCCCATTCTCTCCTCTCCGCCCCCATTGTCTCCTCTTAGCCCCAATTCTCTTCTCTCCGTCCCCATTATCTCATCTTCACTCCCATTCTCTCCTCTCCGGCCCCATTCCCTCCCCGTCGCCCTATTTCCACCATCTCGGTGTCTCCCTTCACCCTGCGTTTCTCCACGTCTTCTCTTTACTCACCCATTTCCACGTCCTCTCCCCGCCTTCCCGCCTGCTCCTGGGCCGGAGCCAGGCCGGCCCCGCGTACAAAGCGGCCGCCTCAAATTTCCGGCCTTTATCTTGCCCTGGGGGCGCGTGCGGATTAATTAAGTCGCATACCAATGCTTCATTGCGGCCGTTAATGGTAATGCGTGGACGGCGACTCCTCGCCCCCAAAGACCGCTGGAGCGGCGGCGGGCGGCGGTGGCCGGAAAATATTGTATTGATGAGATTGCTATAAGCTAGATGGGAGCTGCATTACGCAGTAGAAAGGAAGTTCTGCTTTAAGGTGAGTGTTTTATTAGCGAAAATTTGGGAATTTGTTATACTTTATTGTTATGTGTTTAGTAATTAAGATGAATTTTATTGTATCGCAACAAATCTGAAGTTCGGGTGCAGTAACTCCCGAAACGTCGTTTGAAGAATGCCAAATGTGTTTAACATAAGTTTAATTTTACTTGATATTAATTAAATTAAATTATAAAAATCTACTGTCTAAAATCTTACAGGGAACTGATCATAAAAGAAAAGACGAAGAACAATAAGACAATCTTCAATAAAAGTTTTTAAAAAACTTCAAATTAAGAGGAAGCTAACAAATTAAGAGGAAGCTAAGAGAAACATACGTAACATACAACGTCACAACTCTGCAGAGGCATATGAAAGAAAATTTCATTTATTTTCTGATCAATACAACGCAGCACGGTGACCACTGAGTGAGAAGATTCATAGAACGAACACTAAATTCACTTTCTATATGTTAAAAATAACATAAGTAATTAATAAGCGAACGAGAATAAGACAATATATTGATTACCGAAAAAATAGAAATCTGTCTATTAAAACCTTTTCCCTTCTTCAATGTTCGACCAATTTGCGTACTTTTCACTTTTCAGTCGCAAAGTTCGTTTCACGTTACATGAACAGCGTAGGTTTTAACAGTGTTTATGCTCTTGGAGGTAATTTTGAAAGCAGATTAAGCGAGAAGAGTTTTCAAAGATGTTCATTTTATGTGATCTGACTGAAGTATTGGCTATAAGAGGGTGCTTCTCATAAGAAGGGATTCTCTCTAATGAAAGACTCGCAAAGAACATCTTATTGTTTCTAAAGGAATTATGTGCAGTTTCCTATGAGAGAAAATAAAGCTCCTTACGGATCTTACATAGAACACTTAAGTATCTTGCAGATCCACTCAAAAGCTGTATTATCAAGAAGCAGTGAAGAATATTTGTGTTAAACATGTTTGTGTCGGAAACGGAAATCAATCTTAAATGCAGAAATGTAGCATATTCATTAGCATCGGAATGTCAATTTCCCTCTCATCAATGTATGTTAATACAACACAACAGAAAAATTCAACATCATATTTTAGAAACTGAAATTCAACGAAGCCGGATTGTTCCTTACGTACACATTTGTCACGATATCACGTTTCTCAATTACTAATGAAAGATAAAAGTTTAATTTCAATAACGTATTTACATAAGTGTAACACTAAATATATATATTTCGAAAAAAATAATGCGTTGATTTAGCGAAAAAATATTTTTCGTTGCAAGAAGAACTTCCGTACCAATAAAATCGTTTTAAAAATTGGTTTAGGGGTGAAACATACCACATAAAAACTCCATTTTGTGACCCTTTTTTTGCTATTTTTTTAGAAAATAAAGAATTTAATTTATTTAACAGTTTTTTGTTTTGTTTTTGTTATTTAACGTCGCATCAACTACTAGGTCATTAGTGACCACTATTGAATGTAACGTTATGGTATGAGGATGAAACGATATTGTGGTGATACGGGGTGAAAGGACGAACACATACAACCATGCCCGAGGCGGAACTCAAACCCTCGACCGTCAACGGAGTCTTGGTTGGGTGGTGACCATCTTACACTGCAACAATTTTTTTACCATCACTATTTTTTTGAGTCAGTGTCACGTAGAAAATATACACTTTTCAAAACCATAGAAATTACACATTTCAAACGGTCATAGCCCCTTAACTGTTCATATTGTAGACATTCATAATGTAAAGAACCACAACATTATGACATCTTGTCCACATTGAATTGAAAAAAGATATCTCAATAGTATGTTCATCCAGAAAATTCAGGAGCTTATATTGAATCATCACGCCAGACATGGAATTGAAATTACCGTGGCTTGGATCTCTTCTCACAAAGGAAACAATGCAATCAAGAAGCTAACGCGGATGTAAAACCCGTAACATTTTGAAATGCTGAAGAGAATGGATATGGAGAATGGATCAGTAGAAGCAAGTGAGTCATCCTCACCAGACCGCGGACCGGTTATTATAAATTTAATGGGTGAAAACCATAACGGTATAAGTGACATTTTATAATTTCTAAGAAATATGTGATTATATTAGGCGACATTTCAATGCCAATGTAATTTCATGGTTTTAATAAACAATTGAAATGCTGTGGTTTTAATGATGACCCAAAACACCACGACTTTACAGTGATATTGAATTAAATAAACGATTTATCAGAATTTATAAAATGTCACACCGTTCTGGTTTTCACCCATTGAATTAAGTCATGGCCGCCTAGTTAAAAAAAAGTGATTTCTAGACACGTTCATGTGTGGAACACAAGTAAACAGATGCCCATCTTCTTCTTGAGTGTCCGAGCACAGCAAAAGAATAATCAATGCTTGGAATTAAAATTTACATCATGGTTTATTCAGAACAAGGGAAGAACGTGACAAAATTCTAAGATTTTGGCAATCAAGCGAATTGGACTCATTAATATAAATCCCACAATTGTATGCAGCATCTGTATAATATCAAATTTAAAAAAACGTAATTTCTATTGCCATTCAAAAAATTCTCAGTTTCGTATATTTCTTATTTATTAAAGAAAATGTGTTTCATATTTCTGTTTCATCCTTGCCTAACAAACTTGTAGTATAAGGTAACTATGGGTAACATTTCCATGTGTGAAACATTGCCAGAACTTCAAAAAATGTAAGTAGCACAGTCTGTGTAGTAAATTTATTTGCTGGCTGGGTTCCCATAGTTAGCTACCTATCTTAGAAACATTAAATACGCTCGTTTGTTGTGTTGAGTTACAGTTGTAACCTAAAATGTCCGTAAATATGAATGGTGTATTGTGACGCAGCCGAGTCTCGTAATCGAAATTTAGTTAATTTTTTTTAATTGAGTTGAAATAAACGGCATAGATAAGTAAATATGTCATGTCTTAGGCATGCTACGTCGTGACTTAATAATTATTCATTATAAACAAGACAAAATGTATTAATAGCATATACTACTCTCAGGGTAACATTGCCATACTGACCATGTTGCCCCTACATATATAAATACATACATATATCTTTTGAGAAGAAATTCTTACACTGAAAAAATTGACATTTGTAAGTTTATATATCATTTCTAAAGCATATGACTTACAGTAAACATTTGATACAAAATTACTTTTTTGTTGTCTACATACTTGCACTGTAACTTTGCCACGAAGACAAAAAGTCCAATATCTAAGGTTTACATACCTATGATGAAGTTAAAACGCACTAAACAATGGAAAAAGTAAATAGTGGAAATTAGGAAACAGCTACTGAATTGTATGGAATAAGCAGGTCCAATTGAAATTACGTGGATGTGTGTGATACGTCAAAATACGATATTGTTGCTGAGTTTCCCACACTAAATATAACTAGTGGAGTTACAGAATGGCACAGACTTTCACGTCTTAGTTTTCTATTTCCTTGGGACTAGCTTATCTATTTGGAATTGCCACATACTCGTGCCAGATGTCATCTACCGCCACCCAAAGTACCTTTTTTAAACATTTTCTTAACTTTTCCGTTTCCTAATAGTAGAACAGAAATATTAATTTTAGAATATTACAAGAACAGTCAAACCTCGTCTTAAATGGAAATTTACTTTGAAAAATTTGGAGCCGTTTTTAAGAAAATGGCGTTTAAGCGCTACTAGAAATGAGAAATTTGAAGCTCTTTTTCATAAAAAAATGTTTGAGTTTTCGAAACATTTCATTTGAAGTAATTTAAAGCACTTACTACAAATACAATATTGTTTACAAATTCCTAGTACTGTGCATATTAAGGGAGTGAGAGGGCCCTTTCAAAAAAAATACATTTTTGTATTTTTTGCAAAAACAAAAACAAATACACCAAAATGAACTTAACGTCATATTAAACAATGGAATTAGCATTATCCGTTTGAAAAGTTTGAAGAAAAAATTTGGAGCCATATATGAGAAAATGGCGTTGGAGCGTTTCTGAAAATTCGGTATTTTGAGCTAGTTTTCACAGAAAATGTTTTAGTTCTCGAGAAACTTTACTTGATTTTATTTAAAGCACATGTCCTCGTAAATATAATAATGTGAACAAATCGCCGCTAATGTAAATAATAACGACGTGAGAGACAAGTTAAAAAAAATACATTTTCGTATTTTTTTAAAAAACGAAGAAATAGAGCAATTTGACTTTTATGTCACCTCATGGAGTACATTTAGCACTATTCCAACCAAAAGTGTAAACAAAAAATTTAGAGCCGTTTTTGAGAAAATCTTGTTTTTGTAATTTTGTAAAATTGCAAATATTTCGTGCAATATTGCCAGAAAAATACTAAAATTTTCAAGAAAATGTACATGACCTTAATAAAAGAACTCACTATGGAGAACAATGGACCTGTGACAATGGACAATGGACAATGGAACTGTGGACAACTCACTATGGAGAACGTTATTTGAAGAAACATCTGCATTATACAACTACATATCTTCAATTTTCTAGTAGTAGGAAGACGCCGAAAAATTCAAACTTTTGGAATTTTCGAAAATTCAGAGTTAACCGTTAAAATCGGACCTATGCCACCTTTATAAGTGAATTGAACTGTATTCTTACAATAATTTTATAGAAAATATTTGGAGCCGTTTTCGAGAAATATTTGAAAATGTCCGGAGGGCATTATGTAAATTACCCCCAAATTTTAAAGAATGTTTTTCAAAATCGCGACACCTCGAGTGGAACCAGATCGACCGGGGAATATTCATTTTCATGTAAAATACAATTGTCGTTTCTGTGTTCGCTCATGACCACAGCAGTTGTAACACGAACTTCAGTGCAAACAAATTTTAAAAAAATACTTTATTCATTCGAACGTAAAATTTTAAATGACTGGAAATCAATCCATTTTAGTACTTATACATTGTTAACAAGGAATGATCTTAGGATTACCAACTTTCAATTCAGCTAATTTTTTCTTCATACTTTCTAAAATACTCGCATTTTTGGAAAGAACGAGTTTGCAGACAAACGCTTCGACTTTCTGACTTCTAATATTAGAAACTAAACAGAAAATTTGTTTTTAAAAAATCGGCACTAACAATTCCAAGGCCTTTCCTTGTTAATTGAAATATTCACTTCTTTTGTTTGTTGTGAAATGTCTTCCAATATTTTTACTGTGTTTCATGACAGTCGTCAAAATTTTGTCTCTATCAAACTCACTTTCACGAAGCCCACGTATCAGTAATTTAACCACTAGCTGAACGGCATGTAATATTCAGATAGCATCAATTTGCATAGAATGCATCTGAATTTAGTAAATTTCTCGAACGAATCACATTACACCTAGTTCATTTGAAATATTGCTACGAATTGCCATCTCTGATCCTACAAAATTTACAGATCTCTAATTTGAGGACAGCTCAATCACCACGTATGTTGCAATGTGTGAGTTACGATAATTTGTAAAAAGTAAAATAACTTTATATACATACTATTTTACTAATAAAAACTTAACTAATTCTCAACTGCATCGTCTTTTAAAATGGCATGGTTACTGATAAAATCAAAAAATATAAATTGTTAGTTTGGCAAAGTTCTTTGTGACTTCTGTTACATGTAGGACAGACTCATCAATTTCGTCGTGAATTTACTCGAAACGACTGAAAAATCAGTGGACGCAAAATTCACGGAACTTCAGGGGTAGTCTTGTGGCGCGGAATGCCATTGTTGCATTCCAATCTGATATTCCCCTAAGGCTAGTAATTTTTATTTAATCTTACATTTAAATCGTATTTTTAAAAAGAAAATCTAATTGGGCTAATTTTAATTAAGGTTTACGGAATGCTTGAAAGAAAATACATCAATACATTGAAAATGCAAATGCATTCCTCGCAACACGGACAAAAAATATGGATTGTCAAAGAAGTTTTCGATAATTTCTAAAATATTAATTTGTCAACGTATAACGAAAGCTCGAATGTAAGAAACGAATAAAGAAATATGAAATAGTAAACAAATTCTAACTTACGTAGCATCACGGCGCGCCTGTAGATAGAATTTCTTATAATTAAAAAGGGTAATTTTTAAGATTAATATATGTAAGAATTTATTTATCTTATTTTTTTATTCTTGTTTAATTTTGTTGAACTTTCAGTGGGTATTTTGGGCAAAGACATAGAGACTGCCATTGGAATATCATGCCCGTTCATCAAACATATCTCACGATTGTGATCCTCATACAGAATATATTATTGGTATGGTAAATGTTTATGTTGTTTATTGTGAATTATTTTTTAATTAATATTATATATTGATTTTTTCTAATTATAGTTAATTACAATGATCTTATTTCAAAACCTAACTTTAAGGAACATATTTCATTAAGGGAAAAATCTCTATCTTCATGATTGTAGGTGTAGAAAGACCACGAAAAGTTTTCAATTTTTGCAATTTTCGAAAAATCAGAGTTTTTAACGAAAATGAGACATTCTCTTAAACGTCCATCACACTAACCAACAGTAAAATTTAATCAAAAAAATGGATCCATTTTCTTGAAAATTTTGAATATGTCCCAAGGGCTTTACGTAATGTATCTCCCAAAATTCAAGTACTGGTTTCAAATTCGAAGTGCTGCCGGTATATCAATTTTGGGAAATATCAATTTTGTAGAAAATCGGCTGAAGGGTATAACCGCTGGAGTTATTCACAGATGGACGAATGGACAGATAGACATTTTGGCGTCATTCGATTGTTCGGTATCAAGGACCCACAAAACTCGGGTTCTGGTTATACCAGGTGATAGAGGATTTTTTTCTAAATTTAGCAACTGGATTTATCCACTTTCCCTGTACTAGGGCCCTATAATAAGAGCTTTTCGGCCGAAAATTCGCAGTGCTTTCGCGCTGCATTACATAACTTTCTCTCCACTGCGTAAGCCGTAGCGAGAAAGTAAAATCAGTTCTTTGTAAACACTACTGAACCAATCAATTTCAGAAAAAATGCGATTTTTTCGCTTAACTTCTCCTTAAACTGAATGTAATTAATAAAATTGTTTTCGCAAGATGTCTCAAAATTTTTCCTTTAAATTTTTCCACGAAAAAAAAGAGCAATTGACGTTTAAAAACGGCACAGTTATTTATGTTGTTCTTTGTGAATTTTTGGAAGTTACGAGTTAGAAATAATGCGAGTAAGTATGTGTCATTGTAGTACCACTAGATATCAATAAGCAATAATACGAACAACGAAAGTTGAAACAGGAACATAATGTATGAATTAATAATAAGTATTAACATATGTTAAGAGTGAACTGAAAATGTATAAATATTCAATATATTCTCTCTTGGTGATCATTCCATATTCTGCATATGATTTCCGTAATTTACATATATACATCTATAATATAATATACCTTGGAATTTCAAACATGAATTCAATTCAACATTAAATGAAAATCTAAATCATCATAATACTTTAAAATAAATATTTTTTACCGAATAATATACAATTTTTCCGAATAATAGGTTTATGCAACCTGGTGTCAGAAGAGTAAAATTTAGATATTATAATTAGAAATTAAATACAATGTAACTTAAAAAGTACACTACAATGTAACTACAATATAACCTTGCAGTCTCCTGGTAAGCCCCTCCCACGCCCCGCGACGTCTAGGTGCGTAGATAGCAGTGCGACGGGCCGCCAGGGCGCCGTGTGGACAGGAGTGGGCGGACTTGGGCGGGCGGCCTTGGGCGGGCGGCCTTGGGCGGGCGGACTTGGGCGGGCGGACTTGGGCGGGCGGACTTGGGCGGGCGGACTTGGGCGGGCGGACTTGGGCGGGCGGACTTGGGCGGGCGGACTTGGGCGGGCGGACTTGGGCGGGCGGACTTGGGCGGGCGGACTTGGGCGGGCGGACTTGGGCGGGCGGACTTGGGCGGGCGGACTTGGGCGGGCGGACTTGGGCGGGCGGACTTGGGCGGGCGGACTTGGGCGGGCGGACTTGGGCGGGCGGACTTGGGCGGGCGGACTTGGGCGGGCGGACTTGGGCGGGCGGACTTGGGCGGGCGGACTTGGGCGGGCGGACTTGGGCGGGCGGACTTGGGACGGCGGACTTGGGACGGCGGACTTGGGACGGCGGACTTGGGACGGCGGACTTGGGACGGCGGACTTGGGACGGCGGACTTGGGACGGCGGACTTGGGACGGCGGACTTGGGACGGCGGACTTGGGACGGCGGACTTGGGCCGGCGGACTTGGGCCGGCGGACTTGGGTCTGCGGACTTGGGTCTGCGGACTTGGGCCGGCGGACTTGGGCCGGCGGACTTGGGCCGGCGGACTTGGGCCGGCGGACTTGGGCCGGCGGACTTGGGCCGGCGGACTTGGGCCGGCGGACTTGGGCCGGCGGACTTGGGCCGGCGGACTTGGGCCGGCGGACTTGGGCCGGCGGACTTGGGCCGGCGGACTTGGGCCGGCGGACTTGGGCCGGCGGACTTGGGCCGGCGGACTTGGGCCGGCGGACTTGGGCCGGCGGACTTGGGCCGGCGGACTTGGGCGGGCGGACTTGGGCGGGCGGACTTGGGCCGGCGGACTTGGGCCGGCGGACTTGGGCGGGCGGACTTGGGCGGGCGGACTTGGACGGGTGGACTTCGACGGGCGGGCGGGCGGCCGGGGGCGGGAATGTGCGAGCATTTCCAGCCGGCGCTTGTCTATCCGCTTGGCGGGACCTGCATCAGCCTCTTTCGCGCGGCCCTAGGACGGGGCGCGACGCGTTCGAGCCGACAGTTTGATGGAGGCGCCGTCCCGCCCCCGCCGCCTCCAGCCCCGCCGGGCGTTCCGCTGCCGCATAGCCGGCGCTCGCCGCGCCACCCGTGGCCCGCCCGGAGTCCCGGGCTCCCCGCGGCGTCGCCTCGCGTTGGAGCCGCGCGCCTCTTTATTAAAGCGGATGTGCAGGGCGCGCAGGCAGGCGCCAGGAGCCGTGCGGTGGCCGGGTGCGTGGCCGGGGGCGGGTGCGTGGCCGGGGGCGGGTGCGTGCCCGGGGCGGTTGCGTGGCCGGGGGCGGGTGCGTGGCCTGGGGTGGGTTGCGTGGCCTGGGACGGGTGCGTGGCCGGGGGCGGGTGCGTGCCCGGGGCGTGGCCGGTGGCGGGGCCGGTGACGGGGGCGGAGAGGGAATGGGGGGCCGGTGGGCTGTGGGCGAGGCGGGGGCGGAGCGGGGAAGGGGCTCAAGGGCGGGGGCGGATCGGGAACGGAGCTGGGGGGCGGCGCTGGGGGGGCGGCGCTAGGGGGGGCGGGACTGGTGGGGGTGGCAGTGGCGGGGGCGGGGGCGGGGGCGGAGCTGGGCCGGGCTCAGTTGAGTCTAGTCGCGCGGCGCAACGGGGGGTGGCGCCCTTGCAGGACGGCGAGCCGCGCGGATGTTCGGGGCTGAAGCAAGGCTTCAGGGGAGAGTTCGGTTTGACACGGTTTGAGAGGACCAGAACACGGATGCGAGGGGTGAAAGGAAGAGAGGAAGATGAAATTCAGTGAGGCACGGATGAGAGGGGGGCGAGACATGGGGGACTATAAATGGATGAGACGGAGGGCGGCAGTGGTGGGGGCGGGGGCGGCGATACATGGATGAGAGGGGCGAGAGACGGATCAGAGACGTGGATGAGAAAGGCGAGACACTGATGAGAGGAACGAGGCAAGGATGAGATGGGCAAGATGTGATTGCGACATGTGTGCGAGCACGTCATCTGACATGGCCATTAGTTCTGTTAGTATAGTGAGTGTTTTTATCCCGAGGGGTGGCGGTGCTCCTCACCCGTTGGTTGGTGAGATCCGGCCCCAACCTATTCGTCGGCCTGCGAGGATTCCCCTCTCCTCAGACGGGACAACCCCTTAGCTCCCGTTATGGCAGGTAGTGTAGTGAATGTAAATGTGAGTGAGAGCAAAGGGGATTGGGTTGGAGAAGGAAGCGAAAGAAATGATCAATACTGCAACTTTTCTCATGACAAATTAATTTCCCGGCGAGATGATTTCTGCCATACTACGGTAGAGCGCTCCTAGCAATCATTTTGCCGTGAGGAAGAGCACAGTGTAATGGCCGAAACATTGGCCCTGTAGAACGCCGCGTGTCCTGGGCAGCCATTTGAAACCGGCCGCGGAAGACAGGGTTTTCATTTACTCATTTACTTAGCTTTTTCTCTAACAATAAATCAATAGAAACAAGTAAATGATTCAAATTACTAAAGCAACATATCAAAAATATATTCCGATAAGTTTCTAAAAATAAATTAATATTACCTATGTTTCCAAATTCTCCCCGCGAAACTGATTTTTTCCTTCAAACATTTTCAAATAATTTTTCTATTCAGAGGCGTGCATTACTTGCTAATCATCAATGTAATACTCTGTCATTTTGAATTTTTCGCAATACATTCCTTCTGGGTCGTATCTCACACAGAACTATATAGGTCATTTGTTTGTTTTTGTTTTTGATTTTGTAGGACATTTGTCTATTTCCAAGGAAACGTTCTTTTTCTCATTACATCGCTCGTCTCTTTTATAAATACTTCATTTTAAAATGATCAATTTGGACTTGTTTAATGGCTGTCATTTTCCGATACAGAGTATTTTCGTAACAGTGCCGGCAAAAAGGTATTTTTGTGCAAGCACCATTAAGTGTTTTTTAGGAAGCGCCCTTTATATTTTAATTTCATTTACTCACGTCAATTGATGGTATAAAAGTGGCGTAAGAAATCATGATCTACAATCTTTTAAAGATATAGATTAAGGAATTTATTTCATAAGCGCATTTCTATCGTCTTTGTCACAACCACAGAGAGAAAATGAATGTTAAATATTGTACAAAATTACGTTAATATGATTTTCAAAAAATTAAAAACATTTTTTTAAACAGTTGAACTACTTCTAAAACAAACACAATTTCTTCAAACCATCGCACAAAAATGAAATAAAATTTACTGACAAAATCAAATAGTTGAAACAATAAACCACATGATTTCTAACATTTTAACAAAAACACTCTTCTATTTGCAAGAAGCATAAACTTGCAAATGGAAAACCTTGTAATATTCGTAAAATGTTTCTGAAGCAGATTTCAAATAAAATCTATATGTCAGTTGAAGCAAATTGGAATAAAAGATTGTCAAAAATGTCAATATGATCGACTTCGGTTACAGTGCGCCATTGGGGTGCAATCTTTTTGATACAGTATATCGGACATTCAAAAATAAAAACTTCCTCCGCCATGATTGATATATTGTTTTATTTTTTATTCCAACGGTTCACAAAATTACCAAACACCGCAAATTGAAAATTTCAATATCTTCTTTTAGCCTTCAAACATAAATGTGTTACAGTTTGTTGTACAGAGATTGTTATCAAAAATCCTTCTCCGGAGTTCATGCTCTCTCCACATTGTTCACATTCTCAAAATGTGTTCGTCACGAGTCTTGCACCGTTGGCATGCATTTGTATTCTTTTTTTCAACACACCTCATTCTGCTCTAAAAGACACTCCAGCATTTGCGATGTCCTAGAAAGATGAGATTTCACTTGTTTTCATCTCGCTGTCCTTATCTACGAAGACTGCAGGATCGGCAGAACTGCCAAAAATGAGATGAAACTATTTCCTTCGTGGTATGTTCCCTCGGTCTCTTTCATTTGCCGTAAGTGCTGCAAATAAATCTCAAACGATCCTCTGTCTGCAACTCCTTAGGTAATGGGAATTCGTGGTCCTGAGGCGGACTATTGTTTTCTGGATGTTGCATATTTCCGAAGTGGAAAGTTCACTATGACCGAAACATCATTAATTCCCTATAAACGAAAGTTCACTAAAACCACATTGGACTGGATAAATCGTAAGTTGGCCGCTAGGAATGAGAATACGTTTAAAATCAACTTACATTATGCTTGCAGTAAAACGAAGAGGAAAATAAAGAAACATTAACTTCAAGACATTCCTTCTGAGGATGTGATTTCCAGAAGAATGTTAGGTAAGCTGCACCAGTCCTTGGAGACGTGTGGCAGACTACGAAGGCACATATCATTTTCACATTAGCCTTAACTCCCAAACCGGGCGACCGTGGCAAGAATACCTAATCATGTAGTTCCGAGATAAATGCACATTCTTTATCTGTCATATTTTGTCGTAAATAGCAAGCATCTTAGAGGTAATATCAGGACAAAAATTGTGTAACGAAGCTCTGCTCAAAAATGCAAATTCATAAACATCCTGTAAATGTGTGAATCATCAGGAAAATATACAAATTCCAGGATTGTATAAATCAGTTGAAATATTTTTGTAGGTTGTTTCATTTCTCAAAATTCTGTGACAAGTAACAATATGAAACGCGGATAAAGAGCCATTTCGTTTCCAGCCATAAGACTGAACTAATAAAAAGTCAAAATTCAATACCTGAAGACTTAAAAAACAAAAATATCTTCTGAGGAAGGCATCTCATTTTATTTAAAAAAGAAAAATATGCAGTGTGGCATAGCTGAAAATTTTTATAAATTCGACACAACACTAGCGTGAATCATAATGAAAAACATTAAATTTATTCTCAATTTTTCTGTTAATTTCTAGAATTATTAAAAGGTACTATATTTAACATTAAACAAACGTTACTTAATTTAGAACATATTTTAATGTATTTGTTATGCCGTTACAAAAAAAACGTTAGTGACTCATTAAAAATATTTGTGTTTCATTGAATACCATCATCGTTCACCATTCCTCTACTTGTTAGCTAAACTTGTCTTTCTATATAATGTATTTTCAACATGGTCCTTATTCCTTTCCACCCACTTCCGCCAACGCGTGACTGTACCGCTCGCAAAAATACCATTATGTCTGACGTACCTTTTGGTGAAACCTCGGAGGCTTCCCCCACCCTGCGGCAGCTGAGATTTCCCCTTGCGATGATAAGGAAGCGCGGAGGCGACAAGGATAGGGCGACTGCGAGACGCAGCGATCGCACTGGCTGTCACTCATCATCACTGTCCTCATCGTCGGAAACGGAACTCGCACTACCAGAAGTGTCCAAAGAATGACTCTTAAATGTGTTGGTCCATTTCATTATCCTATTATTGAAATCCCTTTTCAAGACACGGTTTCTATTGATCGTTTGTACAATCACTACTGCAGAAACACGTAAACTGCCTTTCGCCTGATCCTTGTCACTCATCAGTTGTTATCACCAAACTAGCAGTATTGAATTACCGCGCGACCACGAGAGAAAGACAGAGAGAGAACTATGTTGTGACAAAGAGCGTAGGCTGTTAGAGGAATGTTTGTACCTTTGGAGGGGGGAAGCCACGATCGGGCATGCGCAATGGAAGATTTTTTTTACTGTGGTAGAGCGAGAACCCTCCGGAGAAGAATTCTGGAGATGACTGACGACCTAAAGATTGAATGGCATCTTTTACACCGTCGTCACACCCAAAGTGATGTCCCTAAAGTACTCTTTCATCTTCGGAACTGGAAGCTGTGCAATGCCTTTTGTGACTAACGGGCGGAGGCCCAGATCTGATCAGCGTTTGAATGATTCTGACGTAAAAAATTCACGTGTTCAATATACCCACTTATTGGTTGCTTTGGTTTCTGGGCGTATACTTGTGGACGTTTTGCTTCTGGAAAAGCACTTCTCGGAATAACAAATTTCCTTGTTTTATTCAACTCTGAAAACTCAAGAAAGTCAGAGAAAGAAACGATTGTAGAATCCAGAAAACGGTTACTAGAAACTCGAATGGTGCCCCTGTTCTGAAATAGGCCGTCTCTCGGGAAGGCGTCGAGTACTAGCTGTGAAGAAACCTTATAACAGTCGTCCGGTGCTGACAGCACTATCGGCGGTTGAGGCAAACAAAGCTCCAAACGATGCGTTCGCTGGGCTCCGTGAGTAGAAGAGCGGCCAGTCCTATTCGCGTAGTGCGGCAAGATCGACGTAATTTTCATAGCAATCATTTTTGTGCTTATATGTCACTTGATATTGGCGGCTGCTGTGGTACTGCCCGTCTTTGATTAAGTATAAGAGAGGTAAAATATTAATGTGTTGAAAAAACTATAGTTTTTACCACAGAGCATGTATTTGCATTTAAGAATTTCAATCTTTTCTCTATCGTTTTTAAGTGTGTTTTTCGCGCCGTGGTGGTTAAAGAAAATACCCTGTTGGCCGTTTAAAGAGGATTGCAAACCGCTTCCCCAGCACGCCCTGTCATGTACTAGGGTATCAGCAATGTGACGACGGGTATGCCGCTGCACACTGCTGGAAATCGCAACCGTAGTCTCATCGCAGGGGGGGCTTCTTTTTGCAGACGATTCTGACAGTTGGTGAACACGTGTGACGTTGAAGAGGAACCCGGAGCAATATAATACTCGACGTAGAAATCATATTCATCAGGTGACCGTATCAACAGCTCCCTACAAAAAAATCACATACAATACATGTACATTATTTTACAACACTTTGCCGGGGACATTAGACGATCTTTTTACTGTTTTTGACGTAAATAAATTGAAATAATAAGGTTATTTCCAACTGTTCTTACAACTCGAATCAATGTTTAAGTGCAATTAACTCGAGTTACTTGCCTTTGGATTCTTTTTTAGCTCTGTTTTAGATGAATCGCTACTGTGAATTTTATAACATCAGAATGTCACGTTTTGATATTGCGGGATGTGGGAAGTTGTTGCTTTATTTGTTATAAGAGGACAGCCAATATTAAATTGTAAGAATATCATATTGCTCTGAAACTGCAGCAATTTTCATAGGGTTTTGTGTATTGCACTGATATACTATTAAATGCACTGCAGTACATTTGTGTGTGTTTAAAAAGCTCTTCGTCGTTACTATCTCAAAGCATGGAAAATAATGAAATAATTATGTAGCAAAAACTCTACCTATTATGGTATTTTTTACAATATTTTTCATCATAACAGTTTGAATCGATGTTTGCCAGCAACGTCCTATTAAAACAAAGTGCATCCAACTTCCAATTGCATTTTTTCAAACATCTTTCAGTCCGGAAAACACCTTGAGTACATTTTTATATTGACAAACTAGTCACAAAACGATGTATAAGACTCATAAAATTGCCTTTTTTCCATTCGCAAGAATCACGAAAAAAAATCTCACGAAACTTGCCGCATAAAAAAGCAGGACAATTTATGAATCTGGGAGCCGTCTAAGCGCTCCGCCTCTTGAAAGATTAGCCCGACTTGTGTGAGGAGGCCGCGTTATAAGCGGTTGGGCCAGCTCCCCGCCTTCGCCCGAACCCCTTCACTGCCCGCATTCCCCTCGCCCCATGCTCCCACACGGTCTCCCACGCCCCTTCCAGCCATGCCAAGCCTGTCTTCCCCTCTCCATCTTCTCTCCGTTCTTGTCCATCTCTCCGCTTTGCCCTTCATCCCCTGCCACTTCCCGCCATGCCTCGCTGTCTTCCCTTCTCCATCTCCTATCTGTCTTCTTTCTACCTCTGCGCTTTGATTCTTCATCTCCTCGCCACTTCTCGCCTTGTGTCGCTTTGCATTCCCTCCCTTTATCTTCTCCGCGTTCTTCTTCCACATCAACCATTTGAACCTTCTTCTCTCGTCGCCTCTTCCTACCCACATCCCACCACACCCATCAGCTTACCCGTCCCTCCCTCCACCCCGCCTTTCCTTTCAGCCCCGTCACCTCGTTCTCAACCCCACTCTTCCCTTCACCTCCCCGCTCACTCTTCACATCCGCTTCTCCTTCCCATTCCCAATTCTTCATTATTCCCCTGCCTTTGCCTTCATGTTCCCGCTCCGTCCTCCACACCCTCCGTCGTGCTTCTTATCCCACCTCTACCTCACACTCCCGCCTCTCCCTTCCTCTCGCCCCCTTCCTTCACCTCTCCTCCTACTACTTTACATCGGCGCCCCTTCTTTCCCCTTTTCTTCATTACTTCCCCATTCTCCTTCCTTGCCGCATAGCCCACTTCGGCGCCTCCCCGTCGGGACCCACCCCTCGTCACGTCATTCGATCCTGCGCCTCGTCGCGCCCCCGCATTCCGACGCACTTGCCTCCCCGCCCGCCCCGCCCACGTCACTTGCCCGCCCCCGCAGCGCGCTCAAGCAAGACAAATCAAATCGCCGGCGCGGGCGGGCGGCAGGGCGGCGGGCGGCGGGTGGCGGGGGGCGGGGGCTTGGCGCGCGGCGCCGGCAACTTGTTTTCTCGTTGGCTCTGAAAGATCACAGCAGGCAGAGAGGAAAAAACAATGACGCAGAGGGCAGCGCGGGGCGACGTCGTGGGCGGTGCGTGGAGGGCAGGCGCGATGCGGGCACGCGCGAGGGGCGCGGCGAGGGCGTGAGTGAGAGGGCGGAAGGCAGGTGGGGGCGGGCAGGGAACGGTGGCGGGCGGGTGGGGGCGGGCGAGAGCGGGCGATTGTTTTTGGAGAGCGGGCGAGAGCGGGCGAGAGCGGGCGAGAGCGGGCGAGAGCGGGCGAGGAGCGGACGTGGCGGGCGTGGCGGGCGGGGAGGGCGGGGACAGGAGCCGGCTTGTCCGACTGCCGCAGGGCCAAAACGCGACTTCTCGACGTGCGTAAGGGCGCGGTGGGACAATTAGGATGACGCAACGGAATGGACGGGCAGAAGAAAATGAGCAGTGGAACTGAACCCTATTTACACATACATAGACTGCAATTTCAATGTCCTACAATTCACTGAAGGAGTAGGAAAACGAGATGAAAGTGGAGAGGTGACGAAGAAAGAGGAAACAATGACGCAAGAGGGCCACGCCTGGTGGCGGGCGGAGCTAGGAGCCATTACATACAGGCACATTACAATACATCTCGAACCATCTCAGAAAAGACGAAAGAAGTTTTCTAAATGTAGAAAGTCAATTTGTAAATGCAGAAAAAGTAATGTGTAAGAAGTGGTAGAATGTTTTTGTGTGTTATTCAAAACTTTTTTTTTTGAAATTGCATTACTAAATTTCTTGTTAACCAGATACAAAATTGAAAATAAATTTTTCTAAATAATCTGAATTCGCCAACAGTAAATAATATAATTATATTAACATTCTTTCACTTTTTTCAACCTGTCTCCACAGGCTTACATTCTCTTCACATAAAAAAGTCGCTCAAAACATTTCGGACACTACGAATGATTTAAAATTAACCGAACGAAGTGGGTAAGCGCGTACAGCGCTGGGTTCGCAATCGGGAGGGTTCGATCCCCGGGCCAGCCACACTGACCGAGATTTTTCAAGGTTTCCCTTCAGGCCAATGCTGGAATGTTTCAAAAATCCCACGAACACCTCGCACCTCGTACCATCATCCTAGTCCTTTCACCCCTCACTTCAATCACCCCATAGACCCATATATGTAGTGAATATTTTTTCTCGGAAGGTGCCAGTGATCTTTCCGGATGGACGGTGAGATCCGATGCAGACTTACATGTTGGCTAGCGGAGTTTTCCTCCAACCAGATATATCCCATCAGCGGGACACCGCCCTAGATGGGGCAAGCTCTAACCTCCCGACTGGTCTCCCAGCATGTGTGGTAGTTAAGTGTATGTAGCATGTGTGGTAGTTAAGTGTATGTAAGTGAGTGTGTGTAAGTAACAGGTGATGATACAACAAGGAAACATACGTGGTCCGTTTTGTCAGCGCGGTCCGTGGCCCGTTTGTTAGGGTACTGCTCCGGCATTCGTCTGGTGTTGATCGGAGAAGACCACGGAAAACTACCGATAAGCGCAGAAGACCGCTAGAATTCTCTTCCAGGCAGCAACTGAATTCGTCCTAACTACCAACACAGGGTCGAAAATCCTGCCACCCTAAGGACTGGAACCCTAGGACCGCCTAGTCTTAGGTACTACAGTGACATCACTAAATGCCCTGAGTCACCTAAGCCGATTTTGTCTTCGACAAGCAGGCACTTTACGTTCTATTATCTTCGGCAATCGCACACGGAGAGAAATGTTCAGTTCATACAATTAATCATGGAGCAGATTCAACTAAACGCTATAGTATATTTTGGTAGAACAAAGTGCTTAGTCACGTTCATGAAACTGCTATTTAGTTAGACACACTAACGCACGCATAGTCATGTTCACTAAACAGGTCGTACCCCGTGACGAATGGCATTTAGTAGAGAAAACTAAATGAATCGTTGCGTGTATTTATTTATTTGTCAAAAATACAGTAAAAACTGTATATGACGTTGACTAATACATTGAGTAATAGTTGCTAAACACATTGGAGTGAAAATAACTAAAGAAACGGAATATTTTCTTTCTATCTCTTCAGCCAGTAAGGAAGTGGAGTTCCGGAGCGGTCGCCCATCTTACGACCCTATGGACCCGCACTTCCTTAACCTCGATTAACTGACAGGCCCAGCAGAGCAGTTACGGTCGCAGGTTGCCTGCTTTCACCTATCGACGGTGTATTTCTGCTATTGGTTTAGAGAATAAAATAGAATTATTGAAAACCAATAAAATACTAAACACAATAATTATATAGTGCATAATACTATATATGGTGTTGAATTCTCCTACTTCAGACGGGCTCTATAACCATTCGAATTGGTCAAGTTACTGAGAATGCGTGCTTATTAAACAGTGTTTAGTAAGTGTGACGACATGAAATGTAGATCACACCGAATGATTTTATCTGGGAAACAAATATAATACCTGTTCTTATCTGAAATGCATTCGAGACCCGGAAGAACAATGTTCTTATTTGAATCGGGAGGATTAATGATGTTTGTTTTAACATTAGGCCATGAGGACCGATGTTTTGTCTAAATTGCAGTTGTGGCCATGTGGCCAATGATAAAAATTGACTTAAGGTTGCTGTTTTGCATCTCTGGTAGTTCTGACGAAATGAGGTTTCAGATAAAAACAAAATGATTAGTGAAGATATGAGGAAGTGAATGGCGGTAACTGAAATAAGTGATATTTTGCAGTTTTTAAATTGAATTTACTACATAGAAATTTGAGTGACAAATGAATACATAAATACAAAAAAAACACTGACCTTCCTTTGATGTATAACATGGTACAATACTTAAAGCTAAAATACAACCGTGCTTCCTGAGTTTAAGGTGAGACGTTTGCAATTGTAGTTCCTTCCGTTCTGCGACGTAATGAAGTTGATGCACAAGAAATTACTTAACGTGTGGTCACAACACAATTCAGGTATAACTTGAACATTTACTGTAGTTGAAGTAGTTCAATATAACACGTTTTGTATAGACAATGATAAAAAAAACAATGTTTTGAGTGAATTTGTGAGCGCAAGGGCTCGCGTGCGTGTGCCCACAGAGGCGGTTGCCAGCCAGACTATGGCTGCGAACAAGAGAAACGTATTTTCCGCCGCCCCCGGCCTGCGCTGTGCCGGAGCGGTGTCGGCTCGGCGAGCGCTGGTTCGGCGTTGCCGCTTTGTCCGCACAGATTCTCGACGCGATTTGTAACAATACCACTGGCAATTCTCTCTGTTCATTCACTTACGATTATGAATTGTCTGATTTATTAACGAAACTAAATCATGTTTAGTGAATCTTACTAAAGGAATAATTGTATTTACTATACCATCGCTTATTAAATATATTCAGCACATTCTACTACAACATTTCTCTCAGTGCAGTAAACATATTTTGCGCGGCCGAACGGCATTTGGGTGCGAGCGGTACGATATTCGCTTCCTCATTCTCCTGCGCACGCAGCCTCACTGGTTCCTTCTTGATATTTCGCCTTGTTCCGAAGCTCGGCAGGTCAACTTTGCGATTGATTGATGGTTTGACTAAGAAGTGCTTACTCCTTGGCAGCAGCTGCCTACATACTACGGCTGACTGACTCCCATCGAAAGTGAACCACTCGTAAATTTGTACTGGTCCAGTTGCGGGGCCACATGCGCGTCTCGTAATCACTGAACCGTGCTGGAGACCTGCGTTCCCGCAATCGACCGGGCAGAGCACCTCCTCGGTCCACGTTCTCAACGGACAAAGAATTTCTAAGCATTTCATGTCCTGTGGCAAAATAAGCGAGGTATATAGCCACGTTGGCCACAGCAAATATCTTGAAAACGGTTTGAGGTATGCTGTATCGAGATGATGCTGTTTGCTGTATGATGCTCGATGCTGTTTGCTGTATCGAGATGATGTTGCAGATGATGAGACAAATAACTTATTTCGTTTTCTTGTTAGTTTCGTATGTATTTTTTGAGATATTAACTCAACTTTGGTTTTTTAAATGGAAATATATATTATTTTTTATCCAGCATTCTAAAGTTCTTTTAAAATAAAAATGCAATGATATAAATATTGTTCATATTCAAATGGTATTTTCTGCAAAACCTGTGCAATTAGAACTTGGTAAACGCCATGCTGCAGCGAGCAAGGACAGCTGACTTTGCTGACATCGTATACGTGAGTCGACGGATCATGTCGGAAAACGACGAATTTCGCCGATAACTGGACTTACTGGTAATGCTAATGCTTAAGTGTATTACTGGTAATGCTAATCCTTACATGCTCTTACTGGTAATACTAATGCACTCAGTTTTGGAATTTCACAAGTTCTTCTTGCGCGAGGAAGGAGTGGTGTTCGAAATAAAATTGATTTCAACGGAGAGTGTATGTAAATACCTTCATTAAATTTTAATTTTGTTAGCCTATCGTATTCCAGGGAAAGAGAAAAAAAACGTGTACACTGAAGAGAAATCACATTACATTTATTTCATTTTATTTAATCATTTTGTAACAATTCTGTTGCAAAGTTGCAAGTTGAAATTATTCAAAACAGAAGAAAACATTGATGAAAATATTGATAACGTACAAAACGAAACAAGATGATCAATTGAAAAATAAAGAGATTAATGTAGAGATTAATGGGGTATCTCCTCTGTGAACACGTGTTTTTTTCTTTTTCCTTGGAATACATAGGCTCCCCGAATTTAAATTTAATAAAGGTATTTAGATACACATCTCCGCTGAAATCAATGTGATTTTGAACATCCCTCCTTCCTTACGCGTGTAGAACTTTTGAAAGTCCAAAACCGATGTCATTAGCACTACCAGTAAGAGTATAGGAAGTCCCTTAATCGGAGAAATTTCTCGTTTTCCGACAATGTGCGTCGGCACAATACCGAAATACCTCTCTGCACAATACCAAAGATGGCGATTGACACCGAGAGAGTCGAAATGACGAGGGAAGATGTCAAAACAAACCGTACGACCGGCAGAAAGTCAAAAGACAGAAAGCGCATAATGGTGACCAAAGAGGCAGAAACGGGGGCAGCGAAACAGTCGCAGGTCAAGGCAGCGGCGAAGGCGCCCACAGCAGAGACCGCAGCGTCTGCAGCAGCAACGGGCCTCGCCCCCGCTCCCACCCCAACTCCCAGCCCCTTCCTTCCTGGGAGCCACAATAAATATCTCATTTGCAGGGATCCGGCCGCACGGACCAACGCGCCGCCATTTTCATAACATCCGCGTCGCGGTGCGGCAAGAAGAGGGCACCGTCTCCCTCCCCCAGGCGCCCTGTGCTCCTCGCCCCGCCCCCGCGCGCAGCGCCCGCTCCGCGGTGCCGCCTCCGCCTCCGACGCCGCCGCCGTCTCGACATTTTCATGCAAACGACCCTTGCATTGTGCAGGAGCATTAACGCGGCCGCGCTGCGAGAGAAGAGCCCGCGGCCCGCGGCGCTGAAGAAGTTTCCGCGCGCGAGGAACGCCATGGTGCGAGGCGGGGGCGGCGCAGGGGGCGGGGCAGGGGGCGGGGCAGGGGGCGGGGCAGGGGGCGGGGCAGGGGGAGGGGCGAGTGCGACGGCACAGGGCGAAGGCGCAGGTCAATCGCGGCTACGCGACTTCTACGGCACTTCTTCCGGGTGGGCACGACGGGACAAGACGGGCTGAGACGAGGGGGGGGTACAGACCGGGGCGGGCAGAGCGGGGCAAGCAACGGTGTGACGGGTAGAGCGGGGCGGGTAGAGCGGGTCAAGCAAGGGTGTGGTGGGCAGAGCGGGGCGGGCAGAGCGGGGCGGGCAGAGCGGGGCAAGCAACGGTGTGGCGGGTAGAGCGGGGCGGCAGAGCGGGCCAAGTAAGGGTGTGGCGGGTAGAGCAGAGCGGGCAGTGCGAAGCCGGTTGAACGGGGGAGGGCAGAGCGCGGCGGGCAGGGCGGGGCAGGCAGAGCGGGAGAGGCCGAATGGGGCAGGCAGAGTTGGGCAGAGCGATATGGGATGGGCCGGGAGTCGAGGAGCGGGCACAGCGAGGTGAGGCGGGCAGAGAGAGCAGAGAGTGGCGGGGATGGACGAGAGCGGCGGGATGAACATTACTGGTAGGGCGGGAGGGAGCGTAGTGAGTGGGTTGAGAAGGATGGGGTAGGATGAGATGGCCAGAGACAGGGAATTGCAGCACAGCGAGAGTGGCGATGAAGGAGCTGGGAGAGGGGAAAATAACAATGTGAGTGCCTGGGCAAGGCGAGAAGTTCGGAATGCGGCGGGGACACACGCAGTGAGAATTGTAGAGCGTGGATTCTAGAATGGGGTGGGCAGAGTGCAGCTGTAGGTGAAGAGGGCACAGGGTCGTTGGTAGGAGAGCGGGCACTGCCGACGCGACAGCTCGGAAGGCGGTTCGTAGGTAGAGGCGGGGGGTGCGGGCGGGGAGGGGCGAGGCTCGACGGGGAAGAGTTGAGTGCGGGGTGACGCGACGGTGCCGGGGAGGGGAGGCCGAAGCCGGAGGTGGCGGGGACCAAAGTCAGCGCCATGCGTGGGAAGACGCGCAGGTCACGAGTGTTTGACTCTGCCGAAAGGCTGCAGGGGAAAGAACGCGGCAAGACGCTTAGAGAAATAGTCGTACTTTGCGGGAGACATCACAACGCAGTGCCTCACAAGTACGATAAATTCTGTGTTGGTAGCAGATATCTTGTGGTTCTCCACGATAAAATTTCAAGGATAAAGAGGTATCAACCACAATAGTAGACTAAACTTTTTTAATGTGTAGTAAAAAATTCAGCCATACACGTGTTTCAGGAGTGTTTTCCCCATCATCTCAGCCTCCAACTAACACAGATTAAACACAGGTTAGCCTTACTAATAAAAGCTTGGTGTAACTTCGTTATATCACGCTTATTCCGGGAATAGTCCCAGCATAAGTTCGGAATAAGGATGGATTAAATTTTAATCAATAATGGCCACGAAACCGTAGCTTAACTATTCCTTGTTAAATATGGAATCAATACTTGACAATGTTGCTTCATATACCATCTTTGGCGTATTTGCTTTATTCCTTGGTGTCTCTGTAAGGGCTTAGCGGGCGTTCAGTTTGCACAGAATTTTCGCATTTTTCCCGAAGTGTGTTATGGCAGTTGTAGTTAGTGGATTCAGATTGATTCAATCGAATTACGATTTTAATAAATGCAGGTGTCCATTTTATAGAATTTAAATTAATATCCAAAAGCGCGTGTGTAGGTTAGGAATGGATAAATGACTATAAAAAGAGCACAGTTTAAAAATGAAATCTGACGAAAATGTTGAGAGAAAGATGTGGATTCGGTGAAATAAATAAACAGTTCAGTAATTTATGAATATAACACTTGCTCAAATAAAATTAAAAATGGTGAGAAATACATTTCTGCAACAACAATTGTGTACATTTTTAAACAATGGCTGTAAATCCGAATAATTATATAAGAATCCCAAAAAAACAAATACTAAAAGAACTAATCGATTCTTTTAAATCCTTTATTCTTCATCTCACAAAAAAAAATGTTATGACTCTTCACCTGCATCTAAAAATTTTGCTACACGACCAAATTATTTTCAATGTCCTCGAATAGATTAGTGTTTCCCTAAGAATGTTTTCCATCCTCCTTAATTTAAATAATTATTTGTCCTCTTTTCAATTCACTTCTTTTAAATAGAATGCTATTTACTCAAATATAGTTAATATTTTAAATTATAGGTAATATTATTTACCTCAGATTATATGCTGGCATCTTGCCATGTACAATTGAAAAATGTACGATTGAATAGTTAGAAAATAAATAAAAAATAATAAGTGTGTTCTAACTTCATTAGAGAATGTTAATATGATTTTTGAACAACCATTATTAAAGAAGAAATCTTCCAACCAACTTAACTTCTAATTAAAAATGGAGCTTCAATTCATTTAACTTATATGCTATTAGGACTACTTATTACTGATATAAGGATAGAATGTTGTTCAATTTTTGTGCTGTACAATTTCACAATGTTACTGTTGGTAAAGTAATTTATATTGATTTTATTACCACTTGATATAAGCCCACCTATATGAATTATAAAAAGTTAAATTGTTCAAAGCAAGCCCATATGAAGTTCAATTTTCCTACACTCACAAAAATTAATTTTCATTTTTGTTGACATACAACTATGTCAAATAGTAAATGAATTAGTTCAGTTTCTGACCTGTATTACAAAAGTTATCATCTCAAGAATATTTATTTGTTATTTATTCATTTTCTGAACCTTTACCCTCCAAAACTTAATGAATAAAAAATTCACCAAAATTCATTGACATGAAAAATGTAATAAAATAGTTTTGCCTTTTCATACAACGGTATATCTTAAAGACAGGCATCAACATAAAACAGCATGCTAATATACCCCAATGTTAAGATTATTTTTTCTATTTTAATATAGTAGTACATGAATTCTAATACTTTTCTAATATTTCTAATATTTTTTATTGTGAGTTCATTAGTATTGGTCTAATAAATGAAAATTTTATGCCAGTAAGCCCACGTTTCTGAGTTTTATTTCTCCATCTTCAGGGCTGAATACATTAACAACATAGATATACAAAGATATACACATATTTGAAATCGTCTTTTTAAGCGCATTACGATACGCTATAATTTAGCATAGGGTTCCATTTAAAAAAACAAAGTTGACCTTATATCTTCATAGTAAAAGAATAGCGCAAACACGAAGTGTGCTGTAATCAAGTAGCCCCTGTTCAATCAATCGACTGTCCAATCGGCATCTTCGTATCTTGCGCGGTTGAAGAGATACAAGGGGTGTTAACACTTAGCTGTTCCACCCTGTATAAGATCGTAACTGTTGTGTGCGATGAAACTCTTCTGAAATCAATTTTTGTACTTCTGATATTAATAGAAATATATCTTTTGAACTAACGTTTTTCAATGATATATTTGATCTTTTTCAAAATATTTCATTCTTTTTTAGAAAATTACTTTAAAATTGTAGTATATCAAATCACTCACATCAAAGTTATTTCAGAGTCGAATAGTACACAAGTAAGGAAACATCACCTGGGAAGCCTGCTGAAAGGGTTTTCGTTTCGGAACACGAAACAAGTTCGTGAAAATATCTGGTCAAAATCCGTTATGCAATTTTTTTTTTATTTCGACCCTATGCAAAAATTCACTGCATTGACGACGGCAGTAAACTGTGCAGAGGTATTACACAGACTCTCATTTGTTTTCAACACAAAAACTCTCACAGCTGTGAATCAAATTGATTTACAAATTAACTTTACTAATAACATTCTCGTTTCGTAGCTCTGGGAATGTCAGTTGCGAATAATTACAAATCAAAATTCACCTCTCTCAATAATCGGACTAAAACCTCAATTTATGTGGGTTTCTTCACGTGGATGCAAAACGTTAACACCCTACCTTCACACACCTCCGTCTTCGTCGTAGCCTGCAAGGTAATTTAAAATATTTTAGTGGAACACTATTTAATACCTCACTGTTTAAAAAAGTATATTTTTTAAAAAATTACAGTTTTTGTACACAGAAGCTATACACGCATTTGGTGTTTAATTTCAGCAAGATCAGCTAAAATAAACGAATAGTGTATATAATTGACATTCATTGCTTTATACCTCAAATTTAATTTCATTGTTTTGCTTTCAGAAAGTATCAACAATGGGATAAAATCGCTCAAATAACATGTTAGCACTAAACTCACATGGAAACAAATTAGCTATAAATCTGAAACTACTTTTCATCTGCGTCCTTAAAGCACTTTATCCAGGTTTGACAACGTTGCACAATGTTCCGGTTTTGACAGCACGACTTCCTTCTAAATGAATTAATTAATTTTCACTCAGCGGATTTCAACCGTGTTTAATACCCAGATCCAAGCTTAAGCCATATCACGCGTTCAAAATGTGCTAGGCCCTGGAATAGTTGACGCAATCGGAATGGAAACAAACCGCCTGCTATACCCTAAGAATAATGATGCAAGAGTGTGCGGACGAGAAAAAAAAGTCACTCCGCTGATTCTGAAATGTGCTACGCCCCTAGCGATAGCAGAGATGCGTTCAGTCACGTAACCCGTCTCAAACGACACATCTGAATTCTAATTGCTCTATTTACAGTAAATAATTCAAATCCTCAAGCAAAATCTCAAAATGACGCGCAATTTCTCTTCAATACTAAAGAAATTATAATTATAACAGAGTATAATTAGTATACAATATAAATTATAAGAAAGCATAACTATACACCTTATTTATACGCAATAAAAAACTATTAAAAAATGCATGCAAAGATTTCAGTTCATGGTGTTACTTTAAATATCGGTAAATAGTACGCTATTCCCAACGTATTTCTTTTCTAAAAACCATTATACATACTTAAATCAATATCAGCCAATTAATGTGTAGAAGACGAGAGCACGGAAGTCAGAAAGTCAGAAAACATAACAAATTAGTAAACCAGCAATGAATTCTATCGCCGAAGTAAAACACTGGATTTCAAACATCTTTACTTTACTTTCCTGAGTAAAATACGTCGATGGCAAGTCGACAGTTCTCCAGACAGACTTAGTGAAATGAAACTCAGAGAGTGAGAACACACCGAGTTTATTACAGAAGTGAATAAAATACAGGTTATACAAATTTCTATTACAAAGTCGAAAATGGTTGTGAACCCTTTACAATATCTCCTTAGAAACTATATAGGCTACATCCCCACTCCTGTTTGTAAGTACATGGTGGAGGGGGAGATACTTGTTATGGTCAGAGACGCAAGTGCGCTCTGTGTGGCCCTTATCACGGGCGGAGGGGGAACTCCAAAGCGAGGATCTTGGTATCGCGAGGACTGTGCCCCGAAGTGACCTTTCATGATTACATGGAGGTTAAGGGGCAGGCGTTAGTTATTGGAGCCTTCGACGTCTAATCTGAGCGCAGGGCGCAACTGCGATGAAATTTATTAATATTTATTAGGTGCTTAAGATAGAAGTTCGTTAAAATTATCGGGGACACGAAAAGGCGCCTTCTTTCTGGTTCCAAGATATTGGTTATCGGGCCTTGTGCTTTAATTAAATTCGTAAGCCCTGCTTTGGTCCGGAGTACATTGCGTAATGCTATGTACAGCCTGTACGCTCTGTACGTGGGGATATAAGTCCTCCCCCACCAGATCCGCTTCCCCGTCCTCGGGGATTTGTTTTTTTCTCCCGACGTACCACCAATTTAAGAAGCACCTTGTACAACATTTTTCTACACACATAACATACAAAACATAAAATAAACAATACGAAACCAATATCAACTACATTAAATTGTTTCCACATAATAGGAGTGGGTGTGATGGGAATTAAGTCTAATTTTAGTTTATTTACATCAAGGTGGGATGGATGAAATTGAATTTTCAGTTTTACATCATGTTCATTATACACATATACAAGTGGAAACGTCATGACATGAGTGGTTGACTTTGGTTCTAATGTGGTACTCATTGCTGATATAGGACAATTTACATTACTATAGATTAGATATGAACCTTGTAGTTCTACCGAAGTTTGGTTATTATTGCAAGTTTGTATTACAATTTCTTTAAGAGATGAGAAAAATAGGATGTCATTTTCGTTAAGAAGTTGAAACAGCTTTACATCATTAGTTACCTGTGCGAAATCACATCCTGTTGTTTTCGTCAGATTACAACTGGTAACTCTCACATTGTAATTAGCACAAACATATGTTAATGTACCTTTTATGCAATCTTCCGTGGACCATTTAGAGGTAGGGCCCTGGAGATAATTCCTCTCGGAAGGAATTAACACGACGTTATTAATAGTAGGCACAGGTGTGATTGCGTACAAGTGATAATTATTACCATCAGTAGTTGGTACTGATAATATTACGACCAATCCCTGGTCTATTATGACAACCTGGCTCTTTGTGAATTTGAGGTTCTCAAAAACATGGTAAGGGTCACTATGAACAATAGATTTGACAGGATAAACCGCATACAGATGGTTCATTACGTTGGTAACATCTTCATTGGAGAACAACTGAACGTTCGTGATATCATGGAAAGACAAACTTATGGTATTTTCTAGAGTTCGTAAATCTTCAAGAATCTTCTTAAACACATCGTAGTGTACTGATACTGCTCTAAAAGGTCTACTTTGAAATCCTGCTTTGACAATATTTGCTGAATTAACCCCATGTTTAAATTTATGTGATTCATTTCATTTACGAATTTGTGAGTGATAGAATTACTGAACGAGACTAGTTTATTAACATGTATTTCCTGATCTCTGTCGCTTTGCAAGGCGGTAATTTGTGCCTCAAGCGTATCGTAATCCTCCTGATCTAAATTTCCTGAAATAAATTTTATAATTTTTCCTAGTCCATTGACAAGACCTCTTTTATTTCTATTGCGTGTGGGGAGTAATTTTGAAAGTTCCTTTTCAGCCTCTTTTAGTAGCATCGATATCTCGTAAGACAAGAAGGGAAAGGTATTATTACTTTTAGTATTCAAGGAGTCGGTGGTGTTTCTTATCTGGGAGAACGTTTCTGTTAAAGTGGTTAAGTTGAAATGGAACATAAACTTGTGGTAGTTATCTACGATGACTTTCCGTTTTTCATTTTGCAGTGGATTTTGTTGGTTTCGGTTTTCACCACTAGGCCGTCGCGATACAAGTTTTTGGATTTTTTGTTACGCGTCGGCGGGTCCTTTACATAAACAGTGTCATTTACTCGGTATTCATGAAGGAAAGAAGTCTTCTCTGGCTGGGGATTACAGGCAGCCATTTCTCGAGCTTGCGTTTCTTTGTTAATGATATATTCCTCTAGATCGGTGGTAGGTACGAAAATGTGGTCTAACGCATTGTAATGGGATCTTTCTGACATTCTTAGGGTGAAGATAGGGTCTTCTAGATTAGAATTTATCGCCTGACAGTCAATTTCCTGTTGATAGTCTTTGTCCGGGACGGTAGCAATGTCTGGTTTAGCGTCTTCATCATGGGCATTAATTTCTATGCGAGACAGCGCGTCGGCGACGTAATTAGTTTTGCCTTTCACGTACTCAATCTCGAAATTGAATTCCTCTAGCTTTATTTTCCACCTGTACAGGCGGGAGGAGGGATCCTTCAGTGAAAACAACCATTGTAAGGGCCTGTGGTCACATTCTATTGTAAACCGTCGTCCCCAGAGGTAGGGTTTGAATCGCTTACAACTATCGACAATAGATAATAACTCCCGTTCCACGGTTGAGTAATGACGTTCAGATGGATTGAGGGTGCGAGAGTGATATGCGATAGGGTGTGAATTTTGCGATAGTACGGAGCCTAAAGCGAAATTCGAACTGTCCGTGGTTAATACGAAAGGTTGCGTGAAATCCGGGTAGGCGAGGACGGGCGCGTTCGAGAGAAGTACTTTCAGCTGTTCGAAAGCTCCTTTATAAGCTTCATCATGTATATCAATTCTAGCGCCTTTCTTCAGGCATCGAGTAAAAGGGAAACTAACCTTTGAATAATCCTTAATGAATTTTCTATAGTAGCCTGTTAACCCGAGAAACTGTTTAATTTCCTTCGTCGTGGTAGGTATCGGATATTCTTTTATAGCTTTAATTTTGTCCAGATTGGGTTTTATACCGTCCTGGGTCACTACGTGTCCGAGAAAGGCAACTTCCTTGTGTAAAAATTCTGTCTTGTCCAGTTGAATTTTTAAATTAACTTCTCGTAGTTTTTTCAGGACAAGTGACAAATGATAGACGTGTTCTTCTAAAGATTTCGAGAAAATGATAATATCATCGATGTACACAAAGCAGAATTTATAGAGAAACGGTCTAAGCACGTTATCCATCACTCTTTGAAATGTGGCTGGTGCGTTCCGGACTCCAAAAGGCATTCTCTTAAACATCAAATGTTGATTGTCTACAGTAAATGCTGTTTTCTCTATGGATCGAGGATCCATTTCGATTTGGTGGAAACCTTGTGCCAGATCGAGAGTACTAAAGTACTGGCACTTTCCTAAGCTATCAAGAATTTCCTCGATTCTAGGTAATGGGTATTTATCCTCAATAGTCTTTTTATTCAAATCGCGGAAGTCGATAACTAGCCGCCACTTCCTTTCGCCTGATGCGTCCGTTTTCTTGGGTACTATCCACACGGGACTGCAATATGGCGACTCGCTGTGTGTAATAATGCCCTGATTTAGCAACTTTTGTACTTCTTTATTGATAAGGTCTTTCAAGTGGGGTGGATAACGATAATTTCTTTTATAAACCGGACTCTCATCAGTGGTACGGATATAGTGTTTCACAGAATTAGTAAAAGATAGGTCGCAACCGGGGAAGTAAAACACATCGGCAAATTCCGAACATACGTTGAATATTGCCTCTGTTTCTAGGTCATTCATATGCTGAGTTCTCAAAAACTCTCCGATATCTCGTTCGGTAATTGAATTTATCTCAAGCGACTGGACGTCGACGCTGTCTAGTGGTTCGACATACACAGGCTGGTCAAATTCGACTTCCGAAAAGCATTCCGTGGGATACTTAACGGCATACTCTTCGGCAACTAGAATCGTGTCGGGGAAGTAGTGACCGTCATGGATAAAAGCTGGGACATACACTTCTCCTTGTTTTATGTTGACTGGAATCGTAAGATCGTGAGAATTTTGTTCGATTTCGTGATGTTTTTGTTTGAACGGGGAGTGAAAGGAGAAAGGAATCTTCTTATCCCCTAGAGTGATAGTATTAGTGTGGTAGTCAATTTTCGCTTTCAGACGTGCAAAATCTGAAGAGTCGATGAGAGCATCGAAATAATTGTGCCACTGAATTACTCTAAAATTAATAGGCGAGTCCAGACCGTACTCAGAAAATATCTGATAGCGTACGTTGTCCGTTCCTATTGTTTTAGCACGGATGGACTGGATGCAAAAATTTTCCTTAAAAGATATTCAGAAAACATTTCGTAAGCGGGGTTCGGATTTATCATAGAGTTGCTGGCGCCGGAGTCAATTAAGATCTTTAGACCAAACAACGTGATGAAAAGGAGTTCTGGAGCATTGTGTATATTATTCAAGTCTTGGGTATTGATGACGCAACCTCGCGAAAATCCTGATTCACGAATTCGCTAGTTTCGAAGTTCTCATTTGTCTGCTCTGGATAATAGTAGTCATACTTCTGAGAGGTTTCGTCATAGGTGTCCTCATAATTCTGTCCGCTATAGTCAGTATAGTCAATCTGATTGTCATTGTAGTGGTAATTCGCGTTTTGTCTGATAGTGGAAACACCTGACATGGGAGTCTGTCTATTACCTTGCGGTTGATTCGGCGGGTCATGTATTCTTCCCATCTGCAAGGGATGTGGATATGGTCTTCCCTGACCTACAGGTGGTCGAAATTGGGGAGGCCTAATAAGAGGAGAACGATGCAAATTTTGCTGCGTGTGATTTTGCGGCTGACTTACATGCGGTGGCAAGACTCTACTTGGTTCAGGTCGATGTGGCATTGGCTGAAAACGCGACATATTTGGAGTAAAATTAGAATGCGTAAAAGGTGTGGGGAAGCTACTTCTGAAATTAAACGTGGGCGTTTGATTTGTTTTAACCTGTTGGTTGGGAGTTGGAAGATTTTGTTTTTGGTTGTTGCGCAATGAATCCATGTAGTTTTCGTATGCTCGTTCGTTGTCATAATCGCGGCATGCACGAAGAGCTTGAGAGAGGTCTGTAATCTGTGCGTACCTAAGGTATTCGCGATATGGGTTAAGGATACCTGCTCGGAAAGCGCCTAAAGCTTTTCCGTCTGCCTCCTGTAACTTCATTTCTAGAATGGGATTTTGATGATTCAATTTTAATGTACTTTTGTACTTAATGAGTAGTTGATTTAATCGGTCATGATATTCCAGGAAACTTTCATTGCGTTTTTGACAACAATTGGATATTTCGCGGAACAAGATGTGTTCGTCGCGAGCGTCTCCGTATTTTCTTATTAACTTTTCCTTTAGTCTTTCGAAATTCGAATTTGTTTCGACATCGAGCACTGATTGTGCTTCTCCTTTGATTTTGGCTTTTACTACATTGAAAAGGAACATATTAGTTAGTTCTGCATTCGGGGTTTCCGGAGATCTATGAAAATTTCGCAAGAAAGACTCGCATTGGACTAAGAAATAATCTAAATTACAGTCGGAAGTACCGTTAAATTCTGGCAACAGATTAATGTGTGCCATTTCCCACTTTGTGAGGGGTTCGAAGCCTTGCGCCATTATGTAAATAAAATTTACCTTAAGTTATGGAATAAATTCCTTAAAATATACAATTAAGATAATCTTTAAAATTAAAATTAATTTTCTAATTGGTTACTTTCAAAATGAAATGAATTATAAATTTAATTCTGGTTCACAGGTTATAAAAATGCAGGATACGAAAGTAGCTTTTTAAACTATTGCGTTTAACTACTGCACTTCTATAAGTAACGTTGCACTTCTGAATTTTGCTTAATGAAAATGCACGATAACCAAAAATAGCTCTTTGACTACTGTAGCTAAGCACTGCACTCATTAACACAGCGGTGTGAAGTCTCACTTACAGCATTGAAGAGATGAGGATCCAGACCAACATCCTGCGTCTGAAGTGGGACGTTCTCTCAGGTTCCGTTGATCACCAGGCCGGTCCGAAGTGGATGGCAGCAGGGCGCAGCAGGTCGCAGACTCGAAGGCCTCTTAATGGGTGAAGAGGTTACTGCTGGCGATCGGCTGGCCTTAAGAAGTCCTCTGCAATGGCGATGAAGACCGCGTGCTCGTCGTGGACGTTCCGTCGAGACAGGGCAGCAGGGCGCGGCAAGTCGCAGTCTTGAAAGCCTCTTAATTGTTGAAGAGGTTACTACTGACGATTAGCTCGCTTAATGTCTTCCGTAATTGCAATTATTGGACACCTGCCATCCCGGCTGAGCCCCCAGTAAAATACGTCGATGGCAAGTCGACAGTTCTCCAGACAGACTTAGTGAAATGAAACTCAGAGAGTGAGAACACACCGAGTTTATTACAGAAGTGAATAAAATACAGGTTATACAAATTTCTATTACAAAGTCGAAAATGGTTGTGAACCCTTTACAATATCTCCTTAGAAACTATATAGGCTACATCCCCACTCCTGTTTGTAAGTACATGGTGGAGGGGGAGATACTTGTTATGGTCAGAGACGCAAGTGCGCTCTGTGTGGCCCTTATCACGGGCGGAGGGGGAACTCCAAAGCGAGGATCTTGGTATCGCGAGGACTGTGCCCCGAAGTGACCTTTCATGATTACATGGAGGTTAAGGGGCAGGCGTTAGTTATTGGAGCCTTCGACGTCTAATCTGAGCGCAGGGCGCAACTGCGATGAAATTTATTAATATTTATTAGGTGCTTAAGATAGAAGTTCGTTAAAATTATCGGGGACACGAAAAGGCGCCTTCTTTCTGGTTCCAAGATATTGGTTATCGGGCCTTGTGCTTTAATTAAATTCGTAAGCCCTGCTTTGGTCCGGAGTACATTGCGTAATGCTATGTACAGCCTGTACGCTCTGTACGTGGGGATATAAGTCCTGCTTCGACAATCTCGTCAGAAGCAAATATTGAACAGGATGCAGAGGGGAAATGATAAGTTATGGAGAGTACTAAGAGGAGGTCAAGTCGGGGAAGGGGCAAGAGTGAAAGTGAGAGGTTGCAACAGGGGCGGATCCAGCCGATCATTTGGGGGGGGCATCGTATATTTTTATTAAATAATAAACATACTTATTTGTTATTATATTATATATTTTTATGCACTGTAAATATAACACTACAATATTATTGTTTCAATAATTGCATTATTCAAGAACACATATTTAAATCAATTTTCCCAAATAAAGGAAGGTAAACAAAAACTATACGCCCCCTGCCTCCTGGATCCGCCAGTGTGGTGGAAACAGTAGCTCTAGTAACGGTAGATCACTGGTGCGGGGCTGGTGGCAGTTGGGAATTGAGGCCGGAGTAGGCTATTAAGGTCGGTGTCGGGTATGAGTCGGTGATGGACCGACGGTGATGGGCCGTCGGTGATGGGCCGACGGTTTTGGGTAGATAGTGATGGGCCGACGGTTTTGGGTAGATAGTGATGGGCCGACGGTTTTGGGTAGATAGTGATGGACAGACGGTTTTGGGTAGATAGTGATGGACAGACGGTTTTGGGTAGATAGTGATGGACAGACGGTAAGGGACAGACGGTAAGGGACAGACGGTAAGGGACAGACGGTAAGGGACAGACGGTAAGGGACAGACGGTAAGGGACAGACGGTAAGGGACAGACGGTAAGGGACAGACGGTAAGGGACAGACGGTAAGGGACAGACGGTAAGGGACAGACGGTAACGGACAGACGGTAACGGACAGACAGTAACGGACAGACGGTAACGGACAGACGGTAACGGACAGACGGTAACGGACAGACGGTAACGGACAGACGGTAACGGACAGACGGTAACGGACAGACGGTAACGGACAGACGGTAACGGACAGACGGTAATTGACAGACGGTGATGGACAGACGGTGATGGAGAGAAGTACTAGGTAGGGGGTGATGGGCAGAATGTGATAGCTATAAAGCGTCGATGACAGTGAGTGGGAAACCGCAGCACTCGAGGTGCGGAGATGGGCGAGCGGCAGTCGCCGGACGACAGTCGGGCGTGTGGAGCCAGCGCTCCCGAAACCCCGACAAGATTTGCGAGTGGGGCGAGGCCCCGCGGCGCCGGCGCCGGCGCCCGCTTGTTCTTTCGCGCATTTGCATTTGCAAATAGCGGTAAATCGCGCCGTCTTCCGGGCGATCGCCGAGCAATCCCGAGCCCGGCCCGCAATCGCCCAGCAAATCACTCTCGCGCGCAAGTGGCGGGCGAGCGAAGGGCCCGGAGAGCACGGCAACGCACCGCTTGCGTGAGAGGAGAGCATGGGAGAAGTGGACGGAGAGAAACGTCCCGAAATAAAAGACGCAAGAGAAACAAACAGCTGATATGAAAGGATGGTAGAACAGGCAACAAGGGAAGGTGAGATGCGAAATATTTATATTCACCCAGGACAAATGAATGCGATACGGTAAAGAGAGCGAGGGAGGTGAGGTGAGCGAGTGAGGTGAGAGACTGAGGCGAGCGAGAGAAGTGAGCAAGTGAGATGGGATGGAATGGAATGGAATTTGTGTTATGGGAGGTTTACTGTATTATTATTATTAATAATAATAATATTAAAATTAGAAAAAATGCCGATTCGGATAGCCGAGATTGCCAAGGCCGAAGTTCCGAGGATGAAAGGATCGTGCGTTCGAGTCTCGACTCGGGCAAGGGTGTGTTGTGTAAGGGTGTATGTGTGTGTCGTCTATACATCCTTCATTATCATCATCATTACACATCCCATCCCCCAGAACTAGCAACCCGGGGGGATGAAAATTGGATTCAGCAAAATGCTGATTCCCCCTAAAAGAAGTAACGTACACTTGCCAGGGGGTAAATGTAACTGAGCGTCGGTTGGTGTAGATGTATTTCCACGTGGTCCTAGACGGTCAATTCGCGTCCAAAAATAATAGGAAAATGATACAAAGAAGACATATAATTCGAAGAAAGGAAACCGAACGCAATAAACAAATCGATGTGGGAATATCAGTTTTGGTGAAGAATCAATGTACAATTTAAGCGTTGCTTTTTACAAACGGACGGACGGGTGGGTGGGTGGACAGACATGTTGAAAAAAGTCACTTTTCGGAACTAGGAACACCGAAAACTCTTTTCCGACAAAATTTCCAAACCGCACTTTTTCGGACTATTTCCCTACACTACAAGAACGAAATACATTGGTGCTACAACAGCTACGATTTTCTCTTATAATTTGTAACAGTCACAAAACTTTCTACAACATTTACACTACTATCCTACTACTATTTCATCCATCTCTTGAAAAACGCATTCATAATTGAAGCGGAAAAGAGTAAAAAAAAGTCCTTCAATTTCTGAAAATTTTAAAGTTTTAATGAACATTCCAAGTGTACCATCAAATTCAGTGTATTGTGTTTTAGAAAAAGTTTAAACAAAAAATTACAGATGTTGGGAGACACTTTTTAAGTATTTGTAGAAAATTGTGTCAAATTCGATTAAAAGTAAGGAAAAAACAATTATAATTTGAAAATGTGTACATAAGATGATTCTGAGTTCTAATATTAAAGAATTGATCTGGAGCGTGAGGAAATCGGCTTTGTGTGTTTTGCTACAGTACGACCCCATTCCTCCACACGATCGCGTTCAGAAAAGTTGTGTTACTGTGCCACCAAGCCAACACAGAGTGCCTAGTTGTCGCTGGAAATGTGAAAAAGAAGGTTGAAACGGCAGAGTGATGAGGCGGGGGAGATGAAGGGCCGAAGTGGCCTTTTTGTAGTGCCCAAATTTATTTCCGCATGAAAGAGCAACAGGGGAAATCAAATATTCTCGTCCTCTGTGCAAGTATTCTGCTTGCATTGTTTTTATTTTCTTGTACACATGTATAGAAAGAGAAATGTGATGCTCTCTACAATCCACGTCCACATTTTGACGGACAACTACGTTTTAGAAGCCACAAATGTAGGAATATATTTTCTAATAGTGTTTTTCAGGGTTTATATGAACAATTTTAGAGCCTGAACCGTATACGATTCTTCTTAAAAACTTATTATTCGAACAATCTGGCTGATATCGAGACTGTGAATTTGAAATGGTTACTTTAATTTTTAGCCGTAATTTACACGGAGACACTATGAATTTTACAACAAAATTCTCAAAAACTGACCCATCTTCCCCTAGAATAGAAGAAAGTGTATTTAATAATATCGTAAACGAAAAGTACGATTTACATTAAAGAGATATTGTAAGTGTCGAAAATTACAAAGGTGCACCTTTTCCGCAACTCATATTAATATTCGTTACTAAACTAGATATTTTTTTCTTACTGCAATATTCCACAATAGTATATATTTATTCATTTTGGACTCAATGGCTACATTCTGATTCAATTCATGACAATTTAAAAAAATGAAAATTTCTCGAAAACCGCTCCAAATCTTTTCTTTAACCTATCATTAACGAGTGGGAACTCTAAACGAGATAATAATGATGTGGATTCTATGGTTATTTTTTTAAGCAATGGAAATATGGAGAGAGTCCGGATTTATAGTCTCGTTAATTATTCACACAGTTGGAATTAAATGGATGTGATGCTGCAGTTGTCAGCAAGAACGGGAATTAGATGTCTGGCTTCGCAACGTAATAATTGTTTAATGTAACACGTGGATTTCTATAATGATGCTAGTTATAAGTTCTAGGCTACTTTACACTGACCTGTAGTACGGGGAGTTGGCTCAGTGCATCAATCCATGTCACAGCAGTGATTTTGACCGGGTGGTCCTAGGTTCGAGTCCCGACGGTGGCAAGATTTTTGACACTAGCTTGTCTGGTAGATCGAATTCAGATGCTGTCTGGAGGAGAATTCTTGCGGCTGGCTGCTCTGATCGGTAGTTTTTCATAGTTTCTCAGATCAACACCAGGCGAATGCCGGAGCAGTACCCTAACAAACGGGCCACGGACCGCGCGCGATCTTTCCTTCCTTTTTCTTGTCCTATCCTCACTCCCTTACACACCTGCTGTACACTATTACACAAGCCGGGAGACCGGTTGGGGGCTTAGAGCTTGTTCCGGCTGGGCGGTGCCCGCGAGGTGGGAGATACCTGGTCGGGAAAACACGCAAGTCGACGGTATCTCGCCATCCAGAGGACGAAGATCACCGTCACCTCCGGATGAAAATCATGCATTACACTTAGGGACTAATGACCACAGTAGTTGACGTGCCCGGAATCAATAACAATCAATGAAACAATCTGATCTGTAGTCGAGTCGATTAGAAAAGCTGGAGCTCTTTTCCTGAGGTCCTCGAACATTTCTGCGGCATTCCACCGATCACTCTTCTATTCCCAACTACACATACTCAAGTCATTCCAGCTCACCATGTACTTTG
Organism: Acheta domesticus; assembly: GCA_031308135.1. Classification (NCBI taxonomy): domain Eukaryota; kingdom Metazoa; phylum Arthropoda; class Insecta; order Orthoptera; family Gryllidae; genus Acheta; species Acheta domesticus. The sequence goes on along the minus strand of JAHLJT010008446.1, from coordinate 282,972,438 downwards.
CTACCTAGTATTATTCATCCAATTAAATAGTTAGACAATACATTTGAAGTTAAAATTTTTAACACACACTACATGCATGTTTCTAGGCTAAAAATTTCATGAATAACGTGAAATGGAGTATAAACATTCAAACTTTTTGAATATTTTTGATACTGTGGATAGCGTCAGACCTATGTCAAACAACGTTGCGACTGCTCTCAGACTTCTTAATCACTGTAAAGCTCTCAGTGACTTCATAGACCGAAAATTCTTATTCACTCGTATCTTGACGTATTCAGGCTAACCTGAGCATCTTTATCGTAACTATTCAAATAGGTCGCTCGCTTTGAAATAGGTCCCTCGCTCAAAGTCCCCCTCCCCCGAATACAGTGATCACCGCCACACGCCTTCTTCCAATCGTCGATGTTATCTACGCAACATATGAAACGAAAACTCAAGGGTCTTAATATACAAACACAATCGCGCTGACAAAATTTCCGTCAAAAATCCCCAAAGTTTCATCTTACGCCGTTCCGATTCCCTTCTTCCGGTCGTCGTGTGTGCAAACAGCGAACCTTGCGTCGGGTTACTTTTAATTCCCCTGCCTCCACCCCGATGTTCCGATGTTTGCTCTGGGGTTGGGGCGGGGCAGGGCGGGGCGTGGCGGGGCGGGGGCGTGGCGGGGGGCGGAGACGGGAAGGCGCGCCGCCGGAGCCGCTCTCTGGAATTGAGTGATAGCGCGAGGCCGCAAGAGCAAACGTTTTCCGAAATTGGGAGCCGTAATCATTTGACGAGTCTTTGGGAGGACGACCGGGAAATTTTGCGTCATAGGAAGCTGCTTATAAGCCGGCTGCGATTGCGTATTGAAATTGAGTCCGTAGACGAGAAGCTCTTCATTTCACTGGAACTCAAAATGTAACCCTTCAATCGAACGACACGGAAAAGGCAGCTTTCGCAAGAAGTGAAATCTATTTTCAAATTTTGTTTTGTGTGATTATTTTGAGTTTCCATGCTGTTCAACTGTCATTGTATCATTGGTCATTGTAAGTGTAGTGAATGATTTCTCCTCGGGAGGTGCCGGAAATTTTCCAGAGGTGTCTGGATGGTGAGATCAGGTGCCGACCTACACGTCGGCTAGTGGGAGTATCCCCAACCAGGCACCTCCCACCAGCGGGGCACCGCACCAGCTGGGTCAAGCTCCAGGCTCCCGAGTGGTCTCCCGACGTGGGGTAGTGTAGGACATAGAAGTATAAGTGTCCGAAAATAAGGGGTAAGGGTAGGCCAAGGAAGATGAGGGAAAGATCGTGCGCGGTGCCTGGCCCGTTCAATATATTGCGATTTTCTTAACTGAACCCCTGACAGGAATTAGCTGTTTCGCTGCCATCCAATCCGGAGCTTGTGTGTCCCCACAGTGACGTCACTATGGTGACGTTCAAGCTCCCGATTGGATGAAACCGTCAACAGTTGATTCCTGTCAGAGGCCCAGTAACGAAAATTGCAATACAGGACACTGGTGCGGCATTCATCCGATCATTCAACAGAGTCAAAGCAAACAAAAGCGTCATCGATGTTTAGAATTAATTTGAACACCGAAAATAGGTTTAATATCACTACAACAAAAACACGGATCACTACACTAGCGAAAGGAATATTTCGACACACCTGCAGCAATTTATGTGCTCAATGAGAACAACATTGTCAAGCTCAAAGCGTAATTCCTCCATTATCACGTTCACCAGCACCCCATGCAGCATCAAATAGTTGTCGCGTCTTATACTGCCCACAAAAAACATTTGTTCTCGGAGCTAAACGCAATCAACTCTTAGCTGAACCGAAACAAAGTGACGGCATGGTCCGCCTGGGCTGGCGGAAAAGTCCTAACTCTAATTGCATGCGCGGTTTCGCCCGAAGGTTTTTGACCGTCGTTCAATTTCCCCGCACGATAAACAGGAAGTTGTTCTAACCAATTCCTTTTCTTTGTCGGACATCCCTCTCTCCCTTCTCTTTTTCACTCCGTCCTATTCATTTAACTCTTTTTCTTCTCATCCTTCTTTCCCCCTCCCACCTGCAAACCTCTCTCCTTCCTCAACCGCTTCAAGCCTCCCTCATTCACTGTCTCTAATCTCTCCACCTCTTCTTATGTCTCCAACTTTTCCCCCTTCTCTTATTAGGCGTCCAAACCCTCCCCATCCACCGCCTCCTACCCCTGCACTTCCTTCTCCCAGTCTTCTACCGCTCCGACATCGCCAACCCCTTTCCCCCTCCCGCCACTTCGAATTACTCATCCTTCGCTTCCTATCCCCCCCTCTTTCACCTTCAACCCCGCCTTCTCGCCCACCGCCGCTTCCAATCCCGTCTCGTCCTCCTCCTCTTCCCCCTTCACTTTCTCCTCCCGCGCATCCACGCATCCTCCTCATCCCTTCTCCCTCCCCCTCCTCCTCCTCCTCCTCCTCCGCCTGTCCCGGAGGAATTCCAATACAGGGCGGAACGCGGCGCGTTAAGAGCAGGGGCGAGTGTTCGAGCGCGGGAGAGATTTAGGAGAGAGAAAATAAACGGCGGAATGGGCGGGGCGCGGGGGCGGGGCGCCGGGACGGGGGAAGGAGGCGGGGCGCGGGAGCAGGGCGCCGGGGCGGGGCGCCGGGGCAGGGGGAAGGGGCGGGGCGCCGGGGCGTGGGCGGACGGGGGAGGGGCGGGGCGCGGCCGGCGACGGCTAGTGCGGTGGGTCGGGCCAGATTGGACGCGCGAGGTGATTGTGGGAGGGGGCGGGGTGGGGTGGGCGGAGGTCGGCGAGGACCCCTCGGGGAGGAGAACTTCGCTCGAGGCGGAGGCGGGTGCGGGGGCGGGGCGGAGGAGGGGAAAAACAGAATCACTTGGCCGACGGGGGACGGCACTCCCGGGAACGGCGCGGGACACGCGGCTGCGCTGCTTACCGCTGATTTACGGCGCCGCGGGGCTTAACCCCGCGCCGATCGAAACATCTATCAGATACCTCGCACTTCTTTAATTGTTTGCGTCCGCGCGCAAGACAACCGATGCCGCGAAAGGGAGCAGCTTAAGTCGCCCTGTTGCGAAAGAAGGAGATGTACAAATACTAACAGCGCACTTATACCACTTTTACGTGAATGTAATAAACGAATTTAACGAGTATTTCACATTCGAAACTGAAAAGTATGAAAAAAGATTTTTATCGACTGTAACGCGCATCAATGAGAGAAGAATAGCAACGGTATTCTATTTAAATTTATGGATGGATATAAATGGATATATCGTAAGCAAAATTAGCATTCTAACTGCTTTATTGCTAACCGCTTTACGCTCTAATAAAACATCATGAGACGTTCGTCGCTCGTAAGAAAAAACCCTCAATCATGAGCCAATGCTAAATGAAGCGGAAGTTGAATTCGAAAACTATCAGACCATTGTGGCGTAATAATAGAAAAAAATTGAATGGCGTTATTGGCAATCTACGGACCGGAATTGCACTCGAATATAATATTGTAAGTTTTGAGTACTACATTTGATAAAAGAAATTTGCGCATTAGATTCGCGTAAATACGGTATCTTATCTTTGTAGTTATTTTGACTTCATTTATTATTGACGCCAACAAGCAGTAACAGCTTTATCGAACGATCCTTTTCGGCGGGCGGGGAGGAAGCTTCATTTCGTAACCTCAAGCAAAGTTGAGGTTTATCGCAGCACCTGTTCTATGTAGCATGAGAAAACGGTGGAATAACTCGATGAAGATAATAGGTACGGACCAGTGAAACTAGATTGCATTAACAAGTAGTATAATAAAGATAAAGTTCTACTAGATGTTAGTTTTCGATTGGCTAAATCGTAAGGAAAATTATCTTGCTTGTACACATTCGACACTGTTTTCTACACATTTCGTCTCGGTTAAATGATTGCACTTTTTATAGTCATCTTACTATATTTCTTGAACAGTATTGTTATAGTCTATATGACTGTCAAAGGACAGAAACAAACAGTTCCGGAAGAAATGAATTGACAACGGTCATTCCACTGATTCTAAATTGCTTTATTTCAATTCTTTCTGCTACTATTTTCCGTTTCTGGCAAAGACATGAGAAATACCCACAAATTTCATGTTGCTGGCGTCAAATATTTAGTTTTAATTTCTTGATATCTAATATTCCTGACTATTCAAGAAAACGTCACAACAGTGACATTTCTTCAATTTCAATAGTCTGTCTTGAACTATTGAATGAACTTTCAATTCAAATCGTTAGTCACGTTTCAAATTTTGGGTGGTGACAGAAATTTGAGACTTAAATTGCGATTTTTTAATCTCAATACGCGAACAAGATATGCAGCAACTAGAATAGGTTGTCTTTATTTCACTGCCAAGTGACAGGTTCATCCTAGTGGTCACTATCATTGTACTGTGTTCTACCTTCGGCTGATTGAGCTCTTTCTCTTTACCGCAATATTCTCCTCATACATTCCCTTAGAATCATTTATGAACATTCGCTTTCGCGATCCCCTCTGACTTGTCCCCCCATCCTTCCTTCTGGAATCTCCTTCAAACTCTCCTTAACACATGTCCAATCCAACTTTTTTTTACGTCTTCTCACCGCGGTTATCCTGGGTCTCTTTTCGGTATAGACCATGTCTCGCATACACAACAATACACTCGTTCATACCACATACAGCAGCTATCTTCGCCTTAGACCCAGCTCCATATTACTTTCCAGTATTTTATTTTTCTTGACAAAGGCTACTCTTGAGATATCTATATTAATTTTAATGCATTATAATTTCACCACGTCCTGTTAATTTCTGTTCCAATGTCAAAGAAAATTGTTTGTATTTAGTAAAAGTGCCTTTAGTAAACGCCATGGGTTATACGGGTCACGGTGGCGCAGTGCAGACGCGTGTTTGTGGCGCAACCTGCTGACGACTCAGGAGCCAAAGAATGGACTGCTGTCAGCAGAAACACGCTTGGGCGCTCCCTGGGACGCAGTGGTTTTGCAAAAGCTCTGGCAACTGGGACGATCCGCACTTCAACATCAGTGTCACGTGACCCGTGTTCATATAATCCCATGCGTCCCTAGAAAAATTCTTCTTTTGAGCTTCGGACTGCTTGTGGGCGAGACTGGAGACATGCGCCATGACAGATGGGTGCTGCGAGACCGAGAGCTGGTTGGAGAACGTGTGCCACGTGAGAACTGTAAAACCTTTTCTAGGGCCTTCAGCCTCTCATGGACAAATTATCATAGCTAAATTCATAGAAATAATTATGTTTAAATAAGTGAGTGCTTCTCAATGAATACCGAGACCAGGACACCTTCTCCTTGGTTGTAGTGATCCCCTTCTCATTAGCGAGTCCTTTTCCTCGGATTTGGTCCCTATCCGCCAGGCGAAGGGCACCAATTCACGTGTACATTTCTATCCGCACGATTACTTCATGTTTCCAGGCGCGACAATTGCTAATGCCATTGGTCCCATAGGTGTTCCACATGTTTCATGTTTTGGGAGGTGTACGGAAGGTGGTAGTCCCCTGCTACATGGTGAGATCCGGTGACAACCCACTCATGGCTTGGGGAGATTTCCCCATTCAGGTACCTCCCACCAGCGGGGCACAACCCCAACTGCGACATGCTCTAAGCACCGGTATGTAGTGCATGGAAGTGTAGGGGTATGTTCGTTGGCAGTGAGGATAGAAGTGTGCAGTGAGGAAGCAGTGAGGAAGAGGAAGGAAAAATCGCGTGCGGGCCGTGGCCCATTTCGTTCGGGTACGCTCCAGCAATCGCATGGTATTGATCAGAGAAACCTCAGAAAACTACCGAACCAATCATCCAGTCGCCAGATCTCTCCTCCAGATGGTGGATGAATTCGTCCTAGGAACCTATCTACTATCGAAAACACTGCCACCGTCCCGAGGACTTGCAATGACATCAGTTGATCCTCTGAAACACCTCAGCTGGTCTATGTATCTGCTTGAATATTGTTTCCAATTACCATTCGCAGTAATTCGTCTTCACGAATTGTACGAATTGCATCGAGTTAAATCACCTTGTAATGGGAATAGGTTGCACAAAACGCAATGCAGAAGTGGTTTGTAGCAAAAACCAAACCCTTGAGAGAGAAATGGCACTCCTAGGAGCCAATCTTGCAAGCCGCGTACCAAGAGAGATGGCTCAGTGCATCAAGCACATGTCACTGCAGTCCCTCTAACCGGGAGGTCCTAGTTTCGAGTCCCGACGGCGGCAGGATTTTCGACACTAGCTTGTCAGCTAAGTCGAGTTCAGTCGCTGTCTGGAGGAGAATTCTAGTGGGCGGCTGCGCTGATCGGTAGTTTTCCGTGGTTTCTCCGATCAACACCAGGCGAATGCCGGAGCAGTACCCTAACAAACGGGCCACGGACTGCGCGCGACCTTTCCTTCCTCTTCCTTGCCCTATCCTCTCCTCTTACACAAACACACTAACCTACACTACACCTATGGGACTAATGAGTAATTGACGCGCCCGGAAACACGGATCAATCAATCAATCAATTGGGAGCCGCTGTTTACACCTAATTTACGTTGACAGTTCCTAACCGCGCCTCGACCGAAATATCTGAGAGATACAACAGTTTTCTTGTTTTCCACGCTCCTCCTCTTCTTGTTCTCCTATCTTTTCTCTTTACCACTGACACAGAAGAGGACAATTTACACCATTTTGTAGTTTAAAATGTCATTTACCACGGATGTGTTCCTCCATTTGGAACACGAGCGAGTTACTTTATCTAATCTTCACCACCGCTAATCAATAGATATTAATTTAGTATTATTATATTTATTATATTAGCAAGTATTATTATATTTACATTGAGGAGATGGCTATTGCATACAAAATTGATCTTCCACTTGATCGACCTGCGCGGAGATTCCTCTTGATTATTTAATACCTACCACATGATGGAATTGTTAAAGATCAACTACCTGATGGACTTGCTCGAAGTCCTGCAATTGTTCGATATGAGTGAGCTAATGTTTCGAGCGATTTGCTCGAGATCCTATATTTTATCAAATTGCGCGGAGATCTCCCACTTGATCGACATAGTAGAAATTCACCAAATTGAGTTGCTGGAGATCCTCCATTTGATTAATTTTCTTCCAGGGAAGCGGTTTTCCAGATTTCCTGCCAGGGTAACTTGGCAAAATAAATACTTTAGCATAGGAAGTAAAGTTAAAATCTACAAGTCAATGGGAAGACCAGTTCTGACATATGGTGCTGAAAACCAGGCTGATACGAAGAAAACAAAACAATTATACCGATCAGTAGAAATGAACACACTACAATCGATAGTAGAAAAGTCCAGAAATGACGGTAAGAAATTAGGATGCAAGAAAATAGAGTAAAATGACTGGTAAAATAAAATTTGCAAAAAGAACGAAAAAATAATGGAATAATCATATTACCCAAATGAGCGGTGAGACTGGTGAAGATAGCCAGGGATATGGTACCAAACCCTGAAAGACCGCAGAAAAGATGGAGAGATCTGCAGTCAACATCTAGTGAATCCCCGGGATAAAGCTTGAAGAAAAACAGGTGTATAATCTGCATAAAAGACGAAGAAAAAGAGGAAGCGGTAGTTACCGCGGGTAGAAATGGTAGGTTCCTAAAGAGGAAAGAGGTTTGCCAAAACCGAAAGGAATCCCGGATTAAAAGAGAACTAGTACGAGAAAGTATGCGGCATGTAGTAACACCACTAGTGTTGATTTATTTTGCATGTTATAAGTTTTGCGGCGTCCCCCTGTTCGAGGGGGGCATGTAGCGGCCGTTCCCTACATAATCCGGGCCTGCAGCAGTTTGCCGTTTAGTTCATGCGAGAAGATGAAGGAACGGGATAGAGCGCCCAATTATAAGTGTAGCCACTAGCTTAAGGGGGTGTTAAGAGAGTCCTGAGGCTATATGGCCACCCAGTCGGGAAGAGAACTTCTCTGACCCAGGGAGAACGCGAACGAACGATACCAGAAAAGTGCACGGCGGCCTTTGTACTAGCTCATAATTTTCAGAGCAGCTTAAGAAGAGCGTCATCTTCTCCACGTGGACCATCTCAACAACTTCCCCAGAATCATCCAGTTGGAAGAGTGCTCTGCTCGGACATTGTTCTTTTAATAATACTAGGACAACGACATTCGTACTGTACTCGATGTTTGAAGAAACGTTTGTTACTACTAAACAGATTATACTACCTTTGTATTTCCTGGGACACATTCAACACTTTCATATTCTCTTCATATAAAGTGAAAGGGTATTAATTTGCAATTAAGTTACAAATTTAATGCTACAGACGTTTACAAGGTATATTTTGCCACGAACGTTGAACACGAAAGTCAACAAATGGCAATGTTGCACCGTTTCTCTTAACAGAAGATAGCCTAGTCTCCTGGTAGATATACTGATGCATCGATGCCAGATAATTGGCATATTCATCACAAGACGGAAATCCCTACTACTTTTGTACACTGTCGAAGACACATTTTTCACCTTTAGGAAACAAGCAGGTTGTATATCCGCCCCACATGTTACACAGTCTGTAAAAATATGTGCACAATTTTCATATAGTGAAAGTTTACTAATTTTGTATTAAATAAGAAACAACTTTAATCCTGAAGGAATTTCCCAATTCTGTTTAATTGTGAATTCTACATACGAAGTGTGAGAACGTGCAACAACGGTATGTTTCGGCTTAATGAAGGCGACCTCTTCTTGTCTCGATGTGGATCCGTCCACGCATCTACGTCAGAAAACAAAGAACGAACAAAAAGAAAGAACAAAAATCGACAAATAAGTTGCATTGGAGGCTAGTTTGTTTAACAACTACTTAAACAGCAGTTTTAATCCTAGTATATTTCCAAGTTCCCTTGAACTACAAAGTGAGCACGCGAAGAGCGACAACCCGCAACGAAGTTCTGTTTCTCCCAACCTCCTCTTTTTCTAATAGACGCGTAGATGCAGTAATTAAAATATTTGAATAGTTTCTATATTAAGTGAAGCGTCTTCGTTCAAAACTAATTAAATAACAGTTTTAATCTAAAAAATATTTCTAAGCCCCATATAATTACGAACTATGTACACGAAGTTCATCGACACGTAATTGATTCTACTCATGGAAGGCGTTTTCAAGCTGGCTAGGCAATCTGTAGCGTCGCCAGAAAAGAAGGAGAAAATCATTAAATACCCTTTAATTAAAATTGAAAACTATTAATTCACAATCAAGCACATAAATGTTTAAATTCTAAAGAGATTTAATCCTAGATTTTTCAAAGCCCTAATTAACTACGAACACGGCTACAAAGTGCGACAACGCCAACATTGCACCATTTCTTTCACTAAGAAACGGTAATTACTACTAAGAAACAGAAAATTATAAAACGCTCTTCAAAGAAAGTGCACGTTTATGAATTCACAACAAGCCAAATAACAATTTTCGTCCTAGAGACGTCTGTAAGCCCCATTGAACTCGGAACGCGGGCACAGCGAGTGCGACAACGCGCAGCGCGGCGCTGTGGACCCTCGCAGGGAACGCGGGGTCGTTCCCCGCCGGCGCAACGAGAGGGCGGGGGCGGGGGCGGGGGCGGGGGACCGGGAGGGGCGAGGACAAGCGCTGTCTCTGCGCCGCCTGCCCTTCCTTCGGACGCCGCTCCGAGCCGCGGGCCAACGCTCGGCGGCGTGCGATGACCTGAGCGAGCAACGAAGAATGAGATGGCCCCTTGTTCTTATTCGGGATATCAATATAGCGTCACTACATCTTGAGCTTACTAGGGACTGTAGTTATTGAAATATCTTTCCATCTGTTCCACGTTCGTTCATTCGTTTGTCATTCATTTGTTCATCCGTTTGTTCATCCGTTTGTTCATCCGTTTGTTCATCCGTTTGTTCATCCGTTTGTTCATCCGTTTGTTCATCCGTTTGTTCATCCGTTTGTTCATCCGTTTGTTCATCCGTTTGTTCATCCGTTTGTTCATCCGTTTGTTCATCCGTTTGGTCATTCGTTTGGTCATTCGTTTGGTCATTCGTTTGGTCATTCGTTTGATCATTCGTTTGATCATTCGTTTGGTCATTCGTTTGGTCATTCGTTTGGTCATTCGTTTGTTCATTCGTTTGATCATTCGTTTCATCAATCGTTTCATCATTCGTTTGGTCATTCGTTTGATCATTCGTTTGTTCATTCATTCAGTTAACGTCCAGAACAATTAAAAATGTGTACTATACTATGTGTACATATGTATATACTATGCTACATATGTGTACTATACTATGTATACTACTAATGTGTGCATAGTATGGGGAGAGGTGTATTCTGTGCACGTTCTGAAGGCAGTATACCTATTTCGTCACGAAATTACACACCGATTAATACCACATAAATTAATAACCATTACTTTAACCATTAATCCACATTCGAGATTTAAACGAAGCCAAGCTGCTCAATGGGATGTGTAAATATGTTCCTAAGGAATACCTGATCTTTCACTGAACTGTATCACTTTTAACTTTATTCATTGCACAGAGTGAGTCACGTAACTTTAGTACCTCCTGTAACTTTTGAAAGGTTGAAGTTATTGCAATGCAGTTTTCACAGAAGTGCATGAGGGATTGCGGCTTGTATATACGTGTATTCATTTCCATTGAACACTTGTATTTTGTGTGATACTGAGGTAACTTGTTTATTCTTCAATTGAACAATATATTTTTCTATCTACGTACATTTTTTAAATGGAACTATACGTATTTTTGTCTATCATGACGAGCGTAAAATGGCAAATTCAATGATATAGATATTGTCATAATGTTAGATAAGCATTTTTTACTCATTTTAATGGATATTGCAAATCTCCGAGCGTTAGCTGGGAAATTGCTTGCGTGATGGTGGACCGCTACATTCAAACTATCTCGTAAATAAGAGTCGCAAAAAGATCAAAATTACTCAAAAAATGTTTACCTAGCATATGACAATTTGTATATCATTGTATTCGTCTTTTTACGCTCATGATGGACTAAAATATGTATAGTTTCATTTGAAAAAAAGTTACCTCCATATCTTGTAAAATACATGTGATAAAATGAAAACGAATACATAGGTCAATTAGCCTCACATGCATTTCCCACAAGAATTTCCGTGAAACTGCTTTGTAATTCCGTCAATCGTTTAAAAATTACAGGAGTTGCTAACATTACGTGACTCATCCTGTGTAGTAGCACTATGAGTGACCAATTATCTTGGCGGTTGAACGCCCAGATGTGGGAGATCAAACTTGATATATTGGTAAAAGTAAACGTACACCAATGGAAAGTCAATGTAAAACCACTCCTATTATCGTCCGGATTCCCGTAGGATTCAAAGCCAATTGTGTCAGTATATGCCAATCTTTTCCTTTTGTCAATAAAAGAGACTATTTGCGCTAACACTGTTATTGTAACACTTTTATAAACAGTTTACCGTAAATCTGTCTGCATAAAATCATTGTATGGCCAGGAAACATTAAGTAGTGGAATCCAATGAACTGTTATTCCCGAGCCCTTCAAGAATTTTCGGGATAACAGTTTTGAACAAATGAGAAAGTATTCTTGTTTCAAATTTGTAATCCAGTTCCTATATATACTCCTCGAATATGGGTGAATGTATTGAAGTAATTCATTCACCGTTTCTCAACAACACGAACTGTACAACGCTTGCAATCACGGACATTCAGCGCTAGACGTGCAAATCTCCAATGCAAACCTAAATGCAAATATGTCGAGGACGATACGCAGATACAGGAATATATCCCTGTGCCATACTTGCTAAATATGCTAGATATTCATGTTTGTTTAATTATACTAAATGAGAAACAAAATGCGCACATAGCATTGCATATTACCGGCGTGCCAGTAATTACATGTTGCCGGCATAGGCTTGAAACGAATAGGCGTTGATACGAACAAGCAATGTAAAATATTGTAGATTCGTATTAACTATAGTATGTATATTTCCATTAGTGAAATAATCCTCTTTAATACCACTCGTGCTTTGGAAATTAAAATTAATCCCGAAGCACTTCAGATATTACATTAGATATTTCCAAAATTTGTTATACAATATTGTTTACTCACCCGTCACTACGCTTCAGGAGATACCCAACTACTTCTTTGCTGCAAAAAGAAAAAAAAACAATGTGAATGATAGTGAATTTGCTTTCATCCGAATAAATAAATTAGTAAATAAATAAGTACTTATATAAATGAATTTGAGTAACTTTTCTAACTTTTCACGTTCAAGAGTTTCATGTCTTTAGTTGTAACATATGGTTTTAATTTAATATTTCTAACATTTGCAACGTCAAAAATACAGTTCAGTAATCTATGATGCACAATTGGAAAACATGCAATGCTCTCTACGTCTGTTCATTCCAAATAATTATTGAGATTCACCCGATGGCTGATTAATGTGCAAATGTCCGATAGTTTTCTGATTGTATTGTCACATTTCATCATTCTCATTCCTGGCATTTATCATTTGAAGAGGGTGTAATAATAACTAATGCCGATGAAGTAAATAGGACGACAATCCACAACAAACGTTTCGCGGATCTTCCGAGTCCTGTGTAAAAGAGGTCGATACACGTTTGGTGACCGCTGCAGCAAAGTTAAACTTCTTGTATTCTACATGTGCTTGCTATTGTTTGAGTGCATATCCTCGCTCTGATTACTACCAAGACCAGCAGCGTTCATAGCAACGAGTAGTCAGAATGATTGGTTTTCCAGTTTCACTGGCACTTCTCTCCTTTTCACTATTGAGAATACACACATGTTCTGATTACAAGCAATATTTACTATCTTATTCAATCCACTATGTTAAATCACTTAGATGTGGTGTCTCAATAACCTTAGCAATTGAGGACCCCTAAACTCCAAAAATAAAATAAATAAACAATATTCTCTTAACAACGGCTGTTCAAATGGCCCCCCATCCGGCGTGCCGTCGCTCAGCACTCCTCAGCGGCCCACCGACACGGCCCGGTGCCCGTCGAGTCAGTCCGGCGGGAGGGGAAAAGCTCAGGCGCGATCGGCTCTAGGTTTGTGAAAGCCGGAAAGTGCGCGGGTCGCTGCAGCGGGGCTCGACGGGCGGTTTGGCACCCTTCTTGCGCTGGAGCGGCCCTGTCTTCCACAAGCACGGCCAATCGCCCCGCTTACAACATTTCCCACGAAATGTGCAACGCGGCAAATCACTGCCAACAGCCGCCGCCGCCGCGCGCGGGAAACGCATCCCTGGGGGGCCGCGACGCATGCGCGCGAGGGAGCGGGGGCGGGAGCGGGAGGAGTGGAAGCGAGGGAGGGAGAGGGAGTGGGAAGGGAGCGGGGAGAGGGAGCGGGGGAGGGAGCGGGGGGGGAGCGGAGGAGCGGAGGAGGGAGCGGGGGAGGGAGCGGGGGAGGGAGAGGGGGAGGGAGCGGGGGAGGGAGCGGGGGAGGGAGCGGGAAGGGAGTGGGGAAGGGAGCGGGGGAGGGAGCGGGGGAGGGAGCGGGAAAGGGAGCGGAAGCGGGGGCGGGGGCGGGGAGCGGGCGCGGAGAGTGGGGCCCAGGGGAGCAGGGGAGGGGCGCGCGGCGGTGCCGTAAAATCGCGGCGCGGAAGCGGCCTCTATGGAGCGGCGGCACTTGAGCGGGGTATTAACCGGCGGTGGTGGTGGTGGTGGTGGTGGTGGCGGTGGCGGTGGCCGTGGCGCGGCCGCGGCCGCGCGCTAACGAAGGGTGGAGGGGGACCGGAGAGGAGGCGAGCGGAGCGGCGGATCTGAGACGCGACGCGGATGGGGGAAATCTGTGATGAAGCGCGTTGGGTCGAATCGGAGGATTGTGAAGGAGAGGGAGGGGCGGGTGGATAGGCCCGGGAAGGAATGTGACAAGATGGTTCGGAACGGGACGCGACGGGTCGGGACGAGACAGGTCGGGACGAGGCGTGTCATGAGGAAACGGGCCGGGTCGGGACGAGATGGATCTGGACGAAACGGATCTGGACGGAAACGGATCGGGACGAGACGGATCGGGACGAGACGGATCGGGACGAGACGGATCGGGACGAGACGGATCGGGACGAGACGGATCGGGACGAGACGGATTCGGGGACGAGACGGATTCGGGACGAGACGGATTCGGGACGAGAGGGATACGCGCGACACGGACGCACACGAGACGGATCGGAACGAGGTCGAAAGAAAGGGGATGAAAAACGGGAAAGAGACGCAATGAAACGCAACGGAATACGTCACGTCGGATGGGTACAGGTTGGGAGAGGCAGGCAGACGGGCAGACGAAATAAGGAGGGTAATAAGAAATTCTGAGAGAGTTGTGGAGAGATGAGTCGCATGCGCAGTTGAAGCATTGCGCCTCACGTGCTGTGTGCTTTCGTTTTTACAAAGCAACTAACAATTTATCATTTGCTGAAAACATGCTCAGAACCTCTTCTAGCATAAAAAACAAATGTTAATTACGAGTGCTCAGTTAAATAAGCTATCCTCTGATACATAGGTGTATCCTATTACCATGATCACGCTTCGTAATTTTCAATGGTTAAAGATATTGAGTTGCAGCAGTCTTTCTGATGTTCAACATGACTTCCGGCATTCTCTATTAAGTAGTCCAATGATCATTCTCGGGAGTTTCTAATCACTTGAAGTAAAGAATATTGGTGGTGGCACTAATTTTCCATTTCTCTGTTTCTATTTAAATGACAAGAAAATTAAATCTGTTTTCTAGAACTATGCCTCTTTAATATCATTTGTTGTACAATGTCTAAGAAAAAAATGTAATTTTAGGTTTGAATTAAATTATACTACATTTTGTCTAATTAAGGAATGTCCAAAGCACTGCTATTTTTCTTGGTATGTTACATTAAGAAGATATTAGTGTGTGCAGTATGCAGTATGTGTGTATGTAGTGCAAAATTTAAACGAAAGGGTATTATATTATAAGCATTGAAATAAATTATTGGCTTTAGATTTTTTATTTCAGACGATTAAAATGCATTGTTTAATTTAGACACTATTATAAGAGATAAGTAATTTAGACGCTAGCAAAACGACAAAAAGTGTTAGAAATATTAAATACTATTCACTGTGAATACGTACTCCACGATACTGCTAAACGTCCGATAGACTACATGATTTCCAAATGTGGATGAATGATTTACTTGCCATGCCTAATATTTTGATTGCAGAGATGAGAGAGATACACTTATTTTAATTTACATAGATCGTTTGAAAATAATTTTAAAAAACTAAATACAATTGCATACATCCGCCTATCACTACAACTCTGCCACTTCTCACCCCCAATATTGCAATTTGTTTTTCCCAATTGTCGGAATTGCACATTTGGGAGCTATTAACAACGTGAAAGTCACACTATGTAAGAGTAACATTCCAATTTTAGTACTATGACACGAAACCAGGCATGGCGCACTAAAAAAAACAAATTCCGGAAAAACGCGTTTGGAGGTGGCCGTTAAAGTTCCACTGCCACACTTCCATGAGTGACTATCGAAGGGAATGGCTAGAAGATGGAACGTGGCTATGAACTATCATTTTTTATCGTATAGGGATGGATTTTACGACAGTAACGAAATGGTCTATAAAACTATCATAACTTTTTAGGATTTTTCGAGCTATTTTTGAGATAAATATTCAAATCTCAACCAGCCAGAGAATGGGATACGAATAGGCCAGGAACTTTCATATATTAGGAGAGCCAAGTAGTAAAGGAGCAATGTTGAGTTATATGTAACTATCAACTCTTTAGAAATAGATTCAAATTAACCATGTTACACATTCTCACAATAAATTATTTATTAAAATCTCAACTTTCACAATGTATTTTTTTTTTAAGTGAAATGACTTTCACGTTCTGTACGTCTAAACATAATGTTTTCATGTTTCCAGGAATATATAAATGTAAAAGTGTCAAGGAAAAGTTTTTAATGAATAAACTCCCCACATTGGTACCAGTGAAATGTATGCTTAAAAATTCGAAGACTGCTTGAGAGAAATTTTACGCACAACGTGGATCACATTTTCATATTAACTATAATGCAATTAGAATGCAATTTGAATAAAAAAGTCTGTCCCAATCAATTTGACGAAGAAATACCGTATCAAGTGAAATATGTATAATAAAGCGAGTCGTACACCAGAATCTTTTTACTTATCCATCACATTTTTCCTCTGGCGTACACGTTAACCCACCGTACGTAGAGGATTGTGTGTGCAGAGCACACTTTCCAATTTCGTTACAGTTTCCCGGCGTTACAGTATTAACAGGCCTATGGTTCGTTTTAGCTGTAATATAAAATACAAAAATTAACTGAATGTAGCATCGCCGACGCTTTAAACCGTTGTAAAAAATATTTTCATGTGGCAAATTTTCTACCACGCAAGTTTAATTAAACAAAAAGAAATTTTAAACATGCTTGTTGATTCTTTCATCCTGAGGAACAGTATGTAAAACGTGAATCTATGAAGAATTAACATTAAATTATAAAAAATACAAAAAAACGTGTTGTCGCAACTCTTCTCGTACGGAGATTTGGCAAGCGCATTCAAGACTTTTCGGATAGGAACAGGCGACGACGTCCAAATGCAAGCCCTCATGGACCAACTGTCAGACACGAAGACATTCAATTGAAACAATGGTAACGAAGGTTCATCAAGTAATTAAACTCTGTAAAGAAGGTATTTAAATTTTCAAATTGATTATAAATCCCATCGTATTGTTGTGGAAGCCATCCCTTAGACTGATTACTCGTGAATATACGACGAGTAAAACGACGATGCACGTACCGCAAGCGTACACTGCTGTACCACTAGCCACGTACACTTGCAGACCGTTCCCTTGTCCCTGGAAGAAGTCGTCTTGCAGCAGTACAGGAGCTGTGGTATCGAGTAGCGAAATGACAAGACAGACACGAGCTTTATGCACAAATCTGTTTATTTACAACATTTACAAATGATTATTTACACTGTTTACAAATGCTCTGTGGTTATGTTTCGCAGTACCTCCGTGACTCCACGTGCCCGCTCCCGGTCCCTTGGGCTAGTGCATCCCCCACCTTCCAGCTTTACCGCGCCGGCGGCCGACACCCGTGTTCCGCACAGGGCCGTGTCTCAAGGACTACACTCCCGTCTCGCGCGAGCATACACGTCTGCTCACGAGGTGCTCTCAATACGAAATGCCTTCTGCTCCCGCCTTTGCCAAGTTATCTGGCGGTCACGTGATCGCCTTCAGCCCTGTAAAAACGAGGGGGCCAAAGGAGACATGGGCCACCGGGGTGTCCGATGCCCCAGCCCGCATCAGCCCATGCATCACGGTGGGTCATGGCATTTTCCAGTGTTTTGTCACTCCCATGTGTCCGACAGCCTGCGTGCCCAGTCGTTTGCAGATCTGGCTGTCATCTGACCCCCCGCCACAGCCCACAGTGCTTAGGCACTGTGCCCCGCTCCACCCTGCCTTAGGGCAGCCTGACACCTTTGCGCGCTCCTGCATTGTCCGAGCAACTCTACGGGCAGCGCAGTATCTGCTAAGTACCCCGTTAATCTACGAGAGCTGGCGACGACGCCTTGTCCATCCAAGACGACCGGTTGGTCCGGCAAGACCCCGCCCCTCAAACACCTTACTGCGATTTGGTCCACGCCGCTCTTTCCGCCCCGTTCCACAACTCCCCGTCCGCGCCCCCCGCCTCCTGCCCGCTCCACCTCGCGCCGCCCAACCCAGCCCCGCTCCACCCTTCCCCTGAGCACATCGCTCGGCTTCGACCCCCGTTCTCCCCGCACCATTCTGCCCCGCCCCGCCCCCCACCCAGCACCTCTCCGCCACCGCCCCATCCTCCCCTACGCGCTGCCTCTCCTCACACCTCTTTCCCCCGCCTGGTCTGCCCGCCACGGCCCGGCGCCCGGGCGCTAGCCCCACCCCTGACCGACACGAAGGGGACAAAAAGGGTGTAATTGAGGACGGACCCCTCCGAAGCCGGGGACTGCGGGCGAAGCGGTGGCTGAGGACGGCCGTTCGTGCGAGGAGGACGACGCAGCAGTCTGTGGCGGCGGAGGGTTGGGGAGGAGGACGGTGGGGGGGTAAGGTCGGGCGGAAGGCAGGTGGAGGACGGAGTAGCTAATTGCTTCACTTAGCGGACTTCGGCGTTCGGCCGGTGTGCCCCGCCCCCCTTTCCGTCCCACCCCCCCCTTCCGAGCTCTACGGAATTATCCGCGATTCGCACTCGCAGGCCGGGCCCCTTGCAGTCCCTGCTGTCCCCGGCATCCCCGCGTCCTCTCTCCCTGTCCTCATCTTCATGTTCGCCCTCGCCTTCGGAGGAGACCCCTTCGCAGCTGCCTCGTCGGAGGAGCGCCACTGTTCTCGGGCTCATCTGGAGCGTTTGCACTGGGTAAAGAGCCCTTCATCTAGTATAATGAATGGTAGCACTCACGAAAGCTTATGTTGAACAAAGTTCATTTTTATTAGCGGAGAGGACAATGAATGGATGAATATCAACAAATTTTTTAGATATAATGTTTGATCACCTTAACAAGAACTCTGGGCGGATTATAAAGATACTAGTGATTGCAGCGGCAAAAATGCAGCTGTAGTTTGTGGAAAATGAGGTCCTGGAGCAGCAAAAGTTGGCTCACTTGAAAACGGAAGCTTAGCTTCTGCCTCCTGTATATCCATAATGGTCCGATATTTGGCTGTTTCTTTCTTCCCGCTCTCGTGTTCAATGGGGTGAAGTGGAAAATTCATGTTAGCGATGGACGCTAACTGTGTCTTCATCAAGAACTTCTCAATCCTGGACATACGGGCTATCTTTAGGTTCCTATTGTCAAATCTATTATGGAAGATACTGCGCAAGGCTCACGAGTTCCCTGTATTTTAAAACCATCATATCTTTCCTTGCCATGAAATTGCAGACAATATCCCCTCTACGATCGGATCTGCTTTCACCCCATTCCGGGGACTTGCTGTTAAAATCTCCAGAGCCCACGATTATTTCTTTTGATGCTGAGTTCATACTTGCCTCCAGTTTCGTCTATTTTTTCCTGAATTGTCAATTAAGACGATAGGCAAGAAATAGCAATCATATATTTTCAGGTTGTCCATACCACACCCAACGCACTCTCGGTTATGTTTTAAATTTATTAATTCTCATTATGGTATCAAGCAATAGAGTACCTCCACGTCTAGTCGAGTCCTGGCACAAGACATTTCATCATGTAGTTTCTGCTCACTAAACAATAACACATCCCCGTGTCTTTCCCTTGTTGCCGTTTGTAAAAGCAGGTCTTGAGATGTCTTTCCTTTGCCTAAATTAATTTGTAATATAGGCATTCTTTTGTTTTTCCTGAGTCTTATTTAGTTCCTCTGAGAAAGACGGGCATTTTATAGCTACTCGCGTATGAAGTCTCTCTTAGGAATTTTGTCTTTGCAGACAATACATTGTATTGCTGATAATATGATCCCCTGCATTCCTCGGCCGTGTAGGGCCACACTTGCAGCATGTACTGCTCTGTGTCTGGTCCCTTGATATGGATATGATAAAAATCTAAACACTTCTGTGGGGCGCATAGGGAGCTATAATAATAATAAATATTATTAAGTAAGTGTGATATCCTGATATTAGGAAACATATTCTGATGTCTAGTGTGCAAAATAAAACCATTATCAGGTTGGGGTCATGGTTTAGTGAAATTCCTGCAATACAACAAACCCAAGGAGAGAGGGTGATAAACCGAATAATACTTTCGTTTGGAGAAACTTAATTCTGCAGGCGTAGTACTTGAACTATTAGAACTGAATAAAAATCTATTTGAAGCTTCATTGTTCTCATGGCAATGCGGATACTCTGAAACCCAATGCAAAACAAACCATTATAAGAGAAAATCGATTACCCATTTCCCTTAACATGATTTTTTTTCAAGAATATTCATATTAAGCGTGAACAAAATACTCCGACTTTCCACGAATCATGACAAGTTCTCAGTTTCAGCCATTGTTATTCAATAAACTTCATTTAGGGTCGTATTTCGTGAATCACAGCGCAAAAAAGGGCAGCGGAGATTTGGGGGTGCGACGCCCAAAGCGGATCAGTTCGGCAGTTAACGAGAGGCCCAGTGTGCGAACAAGCGCGCCCGCCGTCCTCCCCCCTTCTCCTCAACCCCTAGACACCTCACCCTTCAGTCCGTGCTCACACCCCGCCGACCGCCACCGCCACCACAGACCTCTGCCTACGGCACCGCCAACCGCAACCCAACGGCCTGCCCTCGCCCCCCCCCCATCGCAAACGTACCGTCACCGCTACCGCTACCGCCACCACCAAGAGCCCCGCCCCTCGCCACCGCAACCGTCACCGCTAATGCTATCGCCCAACGGTCCCAACCTCGACACCGCAACCGTCACCGTCACTGCCACTGCTACCGCCACACCAAAGCCCCGCCCTCTCGGCCACGCGGGACCGTCACCGTCACCGCTACTGCTACGCTACCACCAACGGCTACGCCGCGCCATCGCGACCGTCACCTCACCTCCACTGCTACCGCCAGCGCCCACCTTCACCCTCGGTGCCGCCGTCACCCACAACCCCGGACTTTCAGTTTGTGGATGACCGTCGTGGTGTAGCATGTCCTTGGCGCTCCGAGCTAGGCAGCAGGTAGTTTCTTTCGCAGGTAGTCACCGTTACAGCTTTTGCACCCAACGACCCCCTGACGGCCGCAGAAGCCAGCAAAGATAAGTTATTACTTTTGTCTTGCTCTGTTTTTCAGTGAAACTATATTGCATCTCTTACTTCTAGAACTCATTTGGGTTCTTTCTATCAATATCTGCTCTAGTTCTCTATTAGTTTTGTACTCCAATCTTCTCTCCTTGTGTCTTTTCCTCATTTTCTGATTTTATCTAATTCTTTCTCTTAAGATGACGAAGAGCAATAGAAACGCATCTAGTGCCAGCAATGATCTTGAGACCAAAATCACGGTGCAAGTAACGAGGCACTAGATAAGGCTGTAACATCGCCTACTTTCTTACGCTCTTTGGCATCAGTGCTTACTGAGCTTGTCGCAAAACAACTCGAAGAATCGATGAACTTCAATTCTGATCTTGTGGCAGGGTTAGAAAAGAAATTGGCAGAACGTGACCGTGAGATTTCAAACCTGAAATCTCAGTTAGAGGAAAAGACTGACCAGCTCGAGATGTACTCACGCCGAAACTGCTTGCGGATATTCGGCGTGGAAGAAACCGAGAATGAAGACACCGACAGGCTGGTCATCGAGAAAGTTGCAAACAAGATAAGTGTAAACTTAAGCCTACAAGACATAGATAGGAGCCACCGAGTAGGTCGGCAAGTAACTGGTAAAAACAGGACCCATTATTGTTAAATTTGTTAGTTACAGAAAACGCAACGAAATGTTCCGCTCGAAACGGCTTGCTGAAGCAAACCGGGATGACGATTCGTGAGGACCTCACGAAATCGCGCCTGGTTTTACTGCAAGCTGCCATCGACCGCTTTAGCCTCCGCAACGTATGGACAGAAGACGGCACCATTGTTATCAAACACGGTAACGGTCGTTCCCGGGTGCAAACCAGGGCTCAGCTCGAGGCAATTTCATGCCTAGCGTAGGAGCGCCCCCACCTTTCCACCCCTCACTCTACTCCTCTCTGCCACGGTCATTTTCGGATTTTTCCGGGAATTCTCCTACCTTTGTTCTTCTCTCAACTTTCCTTCTGCAAACCCTCTGTAAATGCTACCTACCTCCTCCCCCTCACATCCTGTAAACCTTTTACCTGTGGGTGCCCGGAACCTTTCCCCGACCGTCCATGAGTCTGGCTCCACAAATAAACCTTATCCTCGCTCCCCCTGCCTGCATGTCGCACATTTAAATGCTCAGTCTCTTCCTTGTCATTTCGACGAAGTAACAGAAATAATATCTAAACACCGTTTTCATGCACTTCTCATAAGCGAAACCTGGTTGAAGCGCTCTCTCAATTCCGCGCTAGTAGCAATTTCAGGGTACCGTCTGATAAGAGCTGATCGGAAGGCCAGCGTCGACCGCACTGGTGGAGGTGGTCGGTATATACCTTCGCGACGATCTTAGGCACAAACATTTGTACTATCTTCAACAAAACGGACTGCCTACGTAGTGAATATATTTTTATCGAAGTTGTAGGTTAGGAAAAATAATGTCTTTGGCTGTCATATATTTACCTCCTAAGACTGACAGCATAGATATGTGTGGATGAAACCTTTGCATCAGCGATCAGTCCTTATGAGCATGTCATTGTTAATGGGTGACTTTAATCATAATTATTAAAAACCTCCCCCTCTGCAGAGCAGTTTAAGCGTTTTTTTCACAGCATGTGCCCGAAATATTACCTCTAGCACCAAACACACCATTCAAAGAGCACGGAGAAATTGGATTGATCATATTATAGTGTCTAATATAAACAAGGTTCGAAATCACGGTTCAATTTCCCGTTCCTGGGATTTCAAAACACGATCTAATTTATCTTGTTTACAATCTGAAAGTGCCCTAAATACTCACCTCACATATCGAATACCGCGATTTTTCAAAAATTCGATAAACAAGCATTTAATATAGATGGATTGACACTTCTTGGTTTTTACCTTGTGCACGAAGAAGAATCACTGGATGCTAAAGTTGCGCGATTTTCACTAACTTAGTAACACAGCTCTACGATCGGCACGCGCCTTAAAAAAAATCGCGCGTAACTCGTCCACTGCACCATGGTTAACCGATGAAATTCGAACATTTGTAATGAAAGATGAGATGCAGTGCATGCTATTTTCGGAAAACTAAATGCGAACTACTTAAAAAAAACAATACAAAATGCTCAGAAATTAGTCACGCAGAAATGTCGCAACGCACAAAATTAAATATTTACCACACCACTTTCGGCAGAACCCGCGACTCGAGAACGATTTGGAAAAGTCTGAAATGTCTAGGAATAGGCAAATCTCATCCACAAATGACACGTTTTATCTCCTAAGAAACACTAAAATCATAGTTTGATAAATAACGTTCCTTCATTGGACATAAATTTGAAAAAAGCCAATCTCTCGCCCCGTTTCTTCCAAAACTCGGAAATCCAATATACAAAAGACGAATTTTTCTTTTCCGTCCGTTGAACATGAGGATGTAATCAAGATCGTTTTCAAAGTCTCAAAATCAACATGCTCAGGTTCCGATGGTTATCAATGCCAAACTGCTAA
>JAHLJT010008446.1:282884689-282948213 GCA_031308135.1 Acheta domesticus | reverse complement strand
ATTATCGTCCGGATTCCCGGAGGGATTCAAAGCCAATTGTGTCAGTATATGCCAATCTTTTCCTTTTGTCAATAAAAGAGACTATTTGCGCTAAACACTGTTATTGTAACACTTTTATAAACAGTTTACCGTAAATCTGTCTGCATAAAATCATTGTATGGCCAGGAAAATTAAGTAGTGGAATCCAATGAACTGTTATTCCCGAGCCCTCAAGAATTTTCGGGATAACAGTTTTGAACAAATGAGAAAGTATTCTTTGTTTCAAATTTTGTATCCAGTTCCTATATATACTCCTCGAATATGGGTGAATGTATTGAAGTAATTCATTCACCGTTTCTCAACAACACGAACTGTACAACGCTTGCAATCACGGACATCAGCGCTAGACGTGCAAATCTCCAATGCAAACCTAAATGCAAATATGTCGAGGACGAACGCAGATACAGGAATAATCCCTGTGCCATACTTGCTAAATTGCTAGATATTCATGTTTGTTTAATTATACTAAATGAGAAACAAAATGCGCACATAGCATTGCATATTACCGGCGTGCCAGTAATTACATGTTGCCGGCATAGGCTTGAAACGAATAGGCGTTGATACGAACAAGCAATGTAAAATATTGTAGATTCGTATTAACTATAGTATGTATATTTCCATTAGTGAAATAATCCTCTTTAATACCACTCGTGCTTTGGAAATTAAAAATTAATCCCGAAGCACTTCAGATATTAATTAGATATTTCCAAAATTGTTATACAATATGTTTACTCACCCGTCACTACGCTTCAGGAGATACCCAACTACTTCTTTGCTGCAAAAAGAAAAAAAAAACAATGTGAATGATAGTGAATTTGCTTCATCCGAATAAATAAAATTAGTAAATAAATAAGTACTTATATAAATGAATTTGAGTAACTTTTCTAACTTTTCACGTTCAAGAGTTTCATGTCTTTAGTTGTAACATATGGTTTTAATTTAATATTTCTAACATTTGCAACGTCAAAAATACAGTCAGTAATCTATGATGCACAATTGGAAAACATGCAATGCTCTCTACGTCTGTTCATTCCAAATAATTATTGAGATTCAACCCGATGGCTGATTAATGTGCAAAATGTCCGATAGTTTTCTGATTGTATTGTCACATTTCATCATTCTCATTCCTGGCATTTATCATTTGAAAGAGGGTGTAATAATAAACTAATGCCGATGAAGTAAATAGGGACGACAATCCACAACAAACGTTTTCGCGGATCTTCCGAGTCCTGTGTAAAAGAGGGTCGATACACGTTTGGTGACCGCTGCAGCAAAGTTAAACTTCTGTATTCTACATGGCTTGCTATTGTTGAGTGCATATCCTCGCTCTGATTACTACCCAAGACCAGCAGCGTTCATAGCAACGAGTAGTCAGAATGATTGGTTTTTCCAGTTTCACTGGCACTTCTCTCCTTTTCACTATTGAGAATACACACATGTTCTGATTACAAGCAATATTTACTATCTTATTCAATCCACTATGTTAAATCACTTAGATGTGGTGTCTCAATAACCTTAGCAATGAGGGACCCCTAAACTCCAAAAAATAAAATAAATAAACAATATTCTCTTAATAACGGCTGTTCAAAGGCCCCCCATCCGGCGTGCCGTCGCTCAAGCACTCCTCAGCGGCCCACCGACACGCCCGGTGCCCGTCGAGTCAGTCCGGCGGAGGGGAGGGAGAAAGCTCAGGCGCGATCGGCTCCTAGGTTTGTGAAAGCCGGAAAGGGCGGCGGGGTCGCTGCAGCGGGGCTCGACGGGCGGTTTGGCACCCTTCTTGCGCTGGAGCGGCCCTGTCTTCAAGCACGGCCAATCGCCCCGCTTACAACATTTCCCACGAAATGTGCAACGCGGCAAATCACTGCCAACAGCCGCCGCCGCCGGCGCGGGAAACGCATCCCTGGGGGGCCGCGACGCATGCGCGAGGAGCGGGGGCGGGAGCGGGAGGAGTGGAAGCGAGGGAGGGAGAGGGAGTGGGGAAGGGAGCGGGAGAGGGAGCGGGGGAGGGAGCGGGGAGGGAGGAGGAGGAGAGGGAGCGGGGGAGGGAGCGGGGGAGGAGCGGGGGAGGGAGCGGGGGAGGGAGCGGGGGAGGGAGCGGGAAGGGAGTGGGGAGGGAGCGGGGGAGGGAGAGGCGGGAGGGAGGGAGCGGGAAAGGGAGCGGAAGCGGGGGGCGGGGGCGGGAGCGGGCGCGGAGAGTGGGGCCCAGGGGAGCAGGGGAGGGGCGCGCGGCGGTGCCGTAAAATCGCGGCGCGGAAGCGGCCTCTATGGAGCGGCGGCACTTGAGCGGGGTATTAACCGGCGGTGGTGTGGTGGTGGTGGGTGGTGGCGGTGGCGTGTGGCCGTGGCGCGGCCGCGCGCTAACGAAGGGTGGAGGGGGACCGGAGAGGAGGCGAGCGGAGCGGCGGATCTGAGACGCGACGCGGATGGGGAAAATCTGTGATGAAGCGCGTTGGGTCGAATCTGGAGGAGGATTGTGAAGGAGAGGGGGGGCGGGTGGATAGGCCCGGGAAGGAATGTGACAAGATGGTTCGGAACGGGACGCGACGGGTCGGGACGAGACAGGTCGGACGAGGCGTGTCATGAGGGAAACGGGCCGGGTCGGGACGAGATGGATCTGGACGAAACGGATCTCGGACGAAACGGATCGGGACGAGACGGATCGGGACGAGACGGATCGGGACGAGACGATCGGGACGAGACGGATCGGGACGAGACGGATCGGGACGAGACGGATTCGGGACGAGACGGATTCGGGACGAGACGGATTTCGGGACGAGAGGGATACGCGCGACACGGACGCACACGAGACGGATCGGAACGAGGTCGAAAGAAAAGGGATGAAACGGAAAGAGACGCAATGAAACGCAACGGAATACGTCACGCGGATGGGTACAGGTTGGGAGAGGCAGACGGGCAGACGAAATAAGGAGGGTAATAGAAATTTCTGAGAGATGTTGTGGAGAGATGAGTCGCATGCGCAGTTGAAGCAGGGCGCCTCACGTGCTGTGTGCTTTCGTTTTTACAAAGCAACTAACAATTTATCATTGCTGAAAACATGCTCAGAACCTCTTCTAGCATAAAAAACAAATGTTAATTACGAGTGCTCATTAAATAAGCTATCCTTGATACATAGTGTGTATCCTATTACCATGATCACGCTTCGTAATTTTCAATGGTTTAAGATATTGAGTTGCAGCAGTCTTTCTGATGTTCACATGACTTCGGCACTTCTCTATTAAGTAGTCCAATGATCATTCTCGGAGTTTCTAATCACTTGAAGTAAAGAATATTGGTGGCACTAATTTTCCATTTCTCTGTTTCTATTTAAATGACAAGAAAATTAAATCTGTTTTCTAGAACTATGCCTCTTTAATATCATTTGTTGTACAATGCTAAGAAAAAAAAATGTAATTTTAGGTTTGAATTAAATTATACTACATTTTGTCTAATTAAGGAATGTCCAAAGCACTGCTATTTTTCTTGGTATGTTACATTAAGAAGATATTAGTGTGTGCAGTATGCAGTATGTGTGTATGTAGTGCAAAATTTAAACGAAAGGGTATTATATTATAAGCATTGAAATAAATTATTGGCTTTAGATTTTTATTTCAGACGATTTAAAATGCATTGTTTAATTTAGACACTATTATAAGAGATAAGTAATTTAGACGCTAGCAAAACGACAAAAAGTGTTAGAAATATTAAATACTATTCACTGGGAATACGTACTCCACGATACTGCTAACGTCCGATAGACTACATGATTTCCAAATGGTGGATGAATGATTTACTTGCCATGCCTAATATTTTGATTGCAGAGATGAGAGAGATACACTTATTTATAATTTACAGAGATCGTTTGAAAATAATTTTAAAAAACTAAATACAATTGCATACATCCGCCTATCACTACAACTCTGCCACTTCTCACCCCCAATATTGCAATTTGTTTCCCAATTGTCGGAATTGCAAATTTGGGAGCTATTAACAACGTGAAAGTCACACTATGTAAGAGTAACATTCCAATATTTAGTACTATGACACGAAACCAGGCATGGCGCACTAAAAAAAACAAATTCACGAAAAACGCGTTTGGAGGTGGCCGTAAAGTTCCACTGCCACACTTCCATGAGTGACTATTCGAAGGGAATGGCTAGAAGATGGAACGTGGCTAGAACTATCATTTTTTATCGTATAGGGATGGATTTTACGACAGTAACGAAATG
This sequence comes from Acheta domesticus, assembly GCA_031308135.1. Lineage (NCBI taxonomy): Eukaryota > Metazoa > Arthropoda > Insecta > Orthoptera > Gryllidae > Acheta > Acheta domesticus. The sequence continues at coordinate 282,943,948 of JAHLJT010008446.1, read as the reverse complement.
GTCTATAAAACTATCATAACTTTTTATGGATTTTTCGAGCTATTTTTGAAGATATATATTCAAATCTCAACCAGCCAGAGAATGGGAATACGAATAGGCCAGGAACTTTCATATATTAGGAGAGCCAAGTAGTAAAGGAGCAATGTTTGAGTTATATGTAACTATCAACTCTTTAGAAATAGATTCAAATTAACCATGTTACACATTCTCACAATAAATTATTTATTAAAATCTCAACTTTCACCATGTATTTTTTTTTAAGTGAAATGACTTTCACGTTCTGTACGTCTAAACATAATGTTTTCATGTTTCCAGGAATATATAAATGTAAAGTGTCAAGAGAAAGTATTTAATTGAATAAACTCCCCACATTGGTACCAGTGAAATGTATGCTTAAAAATTCGAGACTGCTTGGAGAAATTTTACGCACAACGTGGATCACATTTTCATATTAACTATAATGCAATTAGAATGCAATTTGAATAAAAAAGTCTGTCCCAATCAATTTGACGAAAAGAAATACCGTATCAAGTGAAATATGTACTAATAAAGCGAGTCGTACACCAGAATCTTTTACTTATCCATCACATTTTTCCTCTGGCGTACACGTTAACCCACCGTACGGTAGAGATTGGGTGCAGAGCACACTTCCAATTTCGTTACAGTTCCCGGCGTTACAGGTATTTAACAGGCCTATGGTTCGTTTTAGCTGTATATAAAATACAATAATTAACTGAATGTAGCATCGCCGACGCTTTAAACCGTTGTAAAAATATTTTCATGTGGCAAATTTCTTACCACGCAAGTTCAATTAAAAAGAAATTTTAAACATGCTTGTTGATTCTTTCATCCTGAGGAACAGTATGTAAAACGTAATCTATGAAGAATTAACATTAAATTATAAAAAATACAAAAAAACGTGTGTCGCAACTCTTCTCGTACGGAGATTTGGCAAGCGGCATTCAGACTTTTCGGATAGGAACAGGCGACGAGTCCAAATGCAAGCCCTCATGACCAACTGTCAGACACGAAGACATTCAATTGAAACAATGGTAAAGAAGGTTCATCAAGTAATTAAACTCTGTAAAGAAGGTATTTAAATTTTCAAATTGATTATAAAAATCATCGTATTGTTGGAAGCCTCCCTAGACTGATTACTCGTGAATATACCGACGAGTAAAACGACGATGCACGTACCGCAAGCCTACACTGCTGTACACTAGCCACGTACACTTGCAGACCGTTCCCTTGTCCCTGGAAGAAGTCGTCTTGCAGCAGTTACAGGAGCTGTGGTATCGAGGTAGCGAAATGACAAGACAGACACGAGCTTTATGCACAAATCTGTTATTTACAACATTTACAAATGATTATTTACACTGTTTACAAATGCTCTGTGGTTATGTTCGCCAGTACCTCCGTGACTCCCACGTGCCCGCTCCGGTCCCTTGGGCTAGTGCATCCCCCACCTTCCGCTTTACCGCGCCGGCGGCCCGACACCGTGTTCCGCACAGGCCGTGTCTCAAGGACTACACTCCCGTCTCGCGCGCGCATACACGTCTGCTCTACGAGGTGCTCTCAATACGAAATGCCTTCTGCTCCCGCCTTTGCCAAGTTATCCTGGCGGTCACGTGATCGCCTTCAGCCCTGTAAAAAACGAGGGGGCCAAAGGAGACAGTGGGCCCACCGGGCGTGTCCGATGCCCCAGCCCGCATCAGCCCATGCATCACGGTGGGTCATGGCATTTTCCAGTGCTTTGTCACTCCCATGTGTCCGACAGCCTGCGTGCCCAGTCGTTTGCAGATCTGTCTGTCATCTGACGCCACAGCCCACAGTGCTTAGGCACTGTGCCCCGCTCCACCCTGCCTTAGGGCAGCCTGACACCTTTGCGCGCTCCTGCATTGTCCGAGCAACTCTACGGCAGCGCAGTATATGCTAAACCCCGTTAATCTACGAGAGCTGGCGACGACGCCTTGTCCATCCCCCCCCCCAGACGGACCGGTTGGTCCGGCAAGACCCCGCCCCTCAATACCTTACTGCGATTTGGTCCACGCCGCTCTTTCGCCCCCGTTCCACAACTCCCCGTCCGCGCCCCGCCTCCTGCCCCGCTCACCTCGCGCCGCCCAACCCAGCCCCGCTCCACCCTTCCCCTGAGCACATCGCTCGGCTTCGACCCCCGTTCTTTCCCGCACCATTCTGCCCCCGCCCCGCCCCACCCAGCACCTCTCCGCCACCGCCCCATCCTCCCTCTACGCGCTGCCTCTCCTCACACCTCTTTCCCCCGCCTGGTCTGCCCGCCACGGCCCGGCGCCCGGGCGCTAGCCCCCCCTGACCGACACGAGGGGCAAAAAGGGTGTAAGTTGAGGACGGACCCCTCCGAAGCCGGGGACTGCGGGCGAAGCGGTGGCGAGGACGGCCGTTCGTGCGAGGAGGACGACGCAGCAGTCTGTGGCGGCGGAGGTTGGGGAGGAGGACGGTGGGGGGTAAGGTCGGGCGGAGGCAGGTGGAGGACGGAGTAGCTATTGCTTCACTTAGCGACTTCGGCGGCCGGCCGGTGTGTGCCCCGCCCCTTTCCGTCCCACCCCCCCTTCCGAGCTCTACGGAATTATCCGCGATTCGCACTCGCAGGCCGGCCCCTTGCAGTCCCTGCTGTTCCCGGCATCCCCGCGTCCTCTCCCCTGTCCTCATCTTCATCTTCGCCCTCGCCTTCGGAGGAGGACCCTTCGCAGCTGCCTCGTCGGAGGAGCGCCACTGTTCTCGGGCTCATCTGGAGCGTTTGCACTGGGTAAAGAGCCCTTCATCTAGTATAATGAATGGTTAGCACTCACGAAAGCTTATGTTTGAACAAAGTTCATTTTTATTAGCGGAGAGGACAATGAATGGATGAATATCAACAATTTTTAGATATAATGTTTGATCACCTTAACAAGAACTCTGGGCGGATTATAAAGATACTAGTGACTTGCAGCGGCAAAAATGCAGCTGTAGTTTGGTGGAAAATGAGGTCCTGGAGCAGCAAAAGTTGGCTCACTTGAAAACGGAAGCTTAGCTTTTGCCTCCTGTATATCCATAATGGTCCGATATTTGGCTGTTTCTTTCTTCCCGCTCTCGTGTTCAATGGGGGAAGTGGAAATTTCATGTTAGCGATGGACGCTAACTGTGTCTTCATCAAGAACTTCTCAATCCTGGACATACGGGCTATCTTGAGGTTCCTATTGTCAAATCTATTATGGAAGATACTGCGCAAGGCTCACGAGTTCCCTGTATTTTAAAACCATCATATCTTTCCTTGCCATGAATTTGCAGACAATATCACCTCTACGCATCGGATCTGCTTTCACCCCATTCCGGGGACTTGCTGTTAAAATCTCCAGCCACGATTATTTCTTTTGATGCTGAGTTCATACTTGCCTCCAGTTTCGTCTATTTTTTCCTGAATTTGTCAATTAAGACGATAGGCAAGAAATAGCAATCATATATTTTCAGGTTGTCCATATCCACCCAAACGCACTCTCGGTTTATGTTTTTAAATTTATTAATTCTCATTATGGTATCAAGCAATAGAGTACCTCCACGTCTAGTCGAGTCCTGGTAACAAGACATTTCATCATGTAGTTTCTGCTCACTAAACAATAACACATCCCCGTGTCTTTCCTTGGCCGTTTGTAAAAGCAGGTCTTGAGATGTCTTTCCTTTGCCTAAATTAATTTGTATAAATATAGGCATCTTTTGTTTTTCCTGATCTTATTTAGTTCCTCTGAGAAAGAAGGGCATTTTATAGCTACTCAGCGTATGATAGTCTCTTAGAATTTTGTCTTTGCAGACAATACATTGTATTGCTGAAATATGATCCCTGCAGTTCTCGGCCGTGTAGGGCCACACTTGCAGCATGTACTGCTCCTGTCTGGTCCCTTGATATGGATATGATAAAAATCTAAACACTTCTGTCGGGCGCAAGGAGCTATAATAATAATAAATATTATTAATGTAAGTGTGATATCCTGATAGTGAAGAACATATTCTGATGTCTGTGCAAAATAAAACCATTATCAAGGTTGGGGTCATGGTTAGTGAAATTCTGCAATACAACAAACCAAGGAGAGAGGGTGATAAACCGAATTACTTTCGTTTGGAGAAACTTAATTCTGCAGGCGTAGTACTTGAACTATTAGAACTGAAATAAAAATCTATTTGAAGCTTCATTGTTCTCATGGCAATGCGGATACTCTGAAAGCAATGCAAAACAAACCATTATAACGAGAAAATCGATTACCCATTTCCCTTAACATGATTTTTTTTCAAAGAATATTCATATTAAGCGTGAAAAGACTCCGACTTTCCACGATCATGACAAGCTTCTCAGTTTCAGCCATTGTTCATTCAATAACTTCATTTAGGGTCGTATTTCGGTGAATCACAGCGCAAAAAGGCAGCGGAGATTTTGGGGGTGCGACGCCAAAGCGGATCAGTTCGTGCAGGTAACGAGAGCCATGTGCGAACAGCGCGCCGCCGTCCCTCCCCCCTTCCCTCCTCAACCCCTAGACACCCTCACCTTCAGCCGTGCTCACACGCGCCGCCGCCACCGCCACCACCAGACTCTGCCTCCGGCACCGCAACCGCAACCCAACGGCCTCGCCCTCGCCATCGCAACCGTTACCGTCACCGCTACCGCTACCGCCACCACAAGAGCCCCGCCCTCGCCACCGCAACCGTCACCGCTACTGCTATCGCCAACGGTCCCAACCTCGACACCGCAACCGTCACCGTCACTGCCACTGCTACCGCCACCACCAACCGCCCCGCCCTCGCCACCGCGACCGTCACCGTCACCGCCTACTGCTACCGCTACCACCAACGGCTACGCCGCGCCATCGCGACCGTCACCGTCACCTCCACTGCTACCGCCAGCGCCACCTTCACCCTCGGTGCCGCCGTCACCCACAACCCCGGACTTCAGTCTGTGGATGACCGTCGTGGTGTAAGCATCGTCCCTTGGCGCTCCGAGCTAGGCAGCAGGTAGTTTCTTTCGCAGGTAGTCACCGTTACAGCTTTTGCACCCAACGACCCCCTGACGCTGCAGAAGCCAGCAAAGATAAGTATATTTTGTCTTGCTCTGTTTTTCAGTGAAACTATATTCATCTCTTACTTCTAGAACTCATTTGGGTTCTTTCTATCAATATCTGCTCTAGTGCTCTATTAGTTTGTACTCCAATCTTCTCTCCTTGTGTCTTTTCCTCATTTTCTGATTTTATCTAATTCTATCTCTTAAGATGACGAAGAGCAATAGAAACGCATCTAGTGCCAGCAATGATCTTGAGACCAAAATCACGGTGCAAGTTAACGAGGCACTAGATAAGGCTGTAACATCGCCTACTTTCTTACGCTCTTTGGCATCAGTGCTTACTGAGCTTGTCGCAAAGCAACTCGAAGAATCGATGAACTTCAATTCTGATCTTGTGGCAGGGTTAGAAAAGAAATTGGCAGAACGTGACCGTGAGATTTCAAACCTGAAATCTCAGTTAGAGGAAAAGACTGACCAGCTCGAGATGTACTCACGCCGAAACTGCTTGCGGATATTCGGCGTGGAAGAAACCGAGAATGAAGACACCGACAGGCTGGTCATCGAGAAAGTTGCAAACAGATAAGTGTAAACTTAAGCCTACAAGACATAGATAGGAGCCACCGAGTAGGTCGGCAAGTACTGGTAAAAACAGACCCATTATTGTTAAATTTGTAAGTTACAGAAAACGCACGAAATGTTCCGCTCGAAACGGCTGCTGAAGCAAACGGGGATGACGATTCGTGAGGACCTCACGAAATCGCGCCTGGTTTTACTGCAAGCTGCCATCGACCGCTTTAGCCTCCGCAACGTATGGACAGAAGACGGCACCATTGGTTATCAAACACGGTAACGGTCGTTCCCGGGTGCAAACCAGGGCTCAGCTCGAGGCAATTTCATGCCTAGCGTAGGAGCGCCCCCACCTTTCCACCTCTCACTCTACTCCTCTCTGCCACGGTCATTTTCGGATTTTTTCCGGGAATTCTCCTTCCTTTGTTCTTCTCTCAACTTTCCTTCTGCAAACCCTCTGTAAATGCTACCTACCTCCTCCCCCTCACATCCTGTAAACCTTTTACCTGTGGGTGCCCGGAACCTTTCCCCGACCGTCCATGAGTCTGGCTCCACAAATAAACCTAATCCTCGCTCCCCCTGCCTGCATGTCGCACATTTAAATGCCCAGTCTCTTCCTTGTCATTTCGACGAAATAACAGAAATAATATCTAAACACCGTTTTCATGCACTTCTCATAAGCGAAACCTGGTTGAAGCGTTCTCTCAATTCCGCGCTAGTAGCAATTTCAGGGTACCGTCGATAAGAGCTGATCGGAAGGCCAGCGTCGCCGCACATGGTGGAGGTGTCGGTATATACCTTCGCGACGATCTTAGGCACAAACTTGTACTATCTTCAACAAACACGGACTGCCTACGTAGTGAATATCTTTTATCGAAGTTGTAGTGTTAGGAAAAAAATGTCTCTTGGCTGTCATATATTTACCTCCTAAGACTGACAGCATAGATATGTTGGATGAAACCTTTGCATCAGCGACAGTCCTTATGAGCATGTCATTGTAATGGGTGACTTTAATCATAATTTATTAAAACCTCCCCCTCTGCAGAGCAGTTTAAGCGTTTTTTTTTCACAGCATGTGCCTCGAAATATTACCTCTAGCACCAACACACCATTCAAAGAGCACGGAAACTTGGATTGATCATATTATAGTGTCTAATATAAACAAGGTTCGAAATCACGGTCAATTTCCCGTTCCTGGGATTTCAAAAACACGATACTAATTTATCTTGTTTACAACCTGAAGTGCCCTAAATACTCACCTCACATAATCGAATACCGCGATTTTTCAAAAATTCGATAAACAAGCATTTAATATAGATGGATTGACACTTCCTTGGTACCTTGTGCACGAAGAAGAATCACTGGATGCTAAAGTTGCGATTTTCACTAACTTAGTAACACAGCTCTACGATCGGCACGCGCCTTTAAAAATATCGCGCGTAACTCGTCCACCTGCACCATGGTTAACCGATGAATTCGAAATTTAATGAAAGATAGAGATGCAGTGCATGCTATTTTCCGGAAAACTAAATGCGAACTACTTAAAAAACAATACAAAATGCTCAGAAATTTAGTCACGCAGAAATGTCGCAACGCTAAAATTAATATTACCACACCACTTTCGGCAGAACCCGCGACTCGAGAAACGATTTGGAAAAGTCTGAAATGTCTAGGAATAGGCAAATCTCATCCACAAATTGACACGTATATCTCCTTAGAATCACTAAATCATAGTTTTATAAATAACGTTCCTTCATTTGACAGTAATTTGAAAAAGCAATCTCTCGCGTTTCTCCAAAACTCGGAAACAATATACAAAGACGAATTTTTCTTTTCGTCCGTTGAACATGAGGATGTAATCAAGATCGTTCAAAGTCTCAATCAAATGCTCAGGTTCCGATGGTATCATGCCAAACTGCTAAAAAATAGCCTAAATGTGATTTACCCAATCATTACCGAAATAATAAATTTCTCACTAATGAGCGGACAATACCCTTCATCTTGGAAGACTGCACTCGTGCATCCTATTCCCAAAACAACATCAAACAAAAACACTATTGAATACCGCCCAATAAGCATACTCCCAACTATCTCTAAAGTACTCGAAAAAGTCGTCCGGAAGCAAACTGAACAGTATCTCCAAAACAAATCACTTTTAAATGATCAGCAATCAGGTTTCCGTTCCGGCAGGAATACTGGAACCGCGCTACTAAACGTTATTGAAGACGCCAGAAAAAGCAATAGATGACAGTAAGATAACTATTTTGATACTTTTGGATTTCAGCAAAGCGTTCGATTCCGTAGATCATGACATCCTGCTCGCAAAACTAAAAATCATGGGATTTGCACAGCAGACACGTACATGGTTTCTCAATTACTTAACTTCAAGAACCCAAAGAGTGGTATCCGGTAGCCGCAGCTCAAGTGACTTGGTACTAAACCGCGGAGTTGCTCAAGGTACTGTGTTAGGGCCACTAGCCTTCTTAATCTATGTAAATGACGTAGGTAATGCGCTTAAATATTGCAGTCATCAAATGTATGCGGATGATCTTCAGATATACCTAAGCGGTCACCCATCTCACCTTTTCTCACTCGCACAAAAAATTAATGAAGATTTGATGACACTGAGCAACTGGGCAGCATCCCTAGGCTTACAGTTAAACCCAAATAAGTCACAGTGCATGATTATCAGTTCGAAAAGCACTATGAATAAAATCTCATCTGTTGCTCTGCCTAAAATTATATTAATGACACCGCTCTACCTTGGTGTTCAGAAGTCAAAAACCTAGGTGTGCTTATCGACAACACCCTCAGCTGGAACTCGCATGTAGATTCAACCTGCCGTAAAGTTTTTGCCTCAATGCATTCCCTGAAACGCCTACGAACACTTTTACCAATTAGCACACGTGAGACTCTCATCAAATCTCTTATTATGCCACATTTCGACTATTGTGACTTTCTTCTGACCAACATGGCATTTAAATTACAACGTAAACTTCAAGTAACTCAGAACGCATGCGTACGGTTTATTTTTGATTTAAGGAAATACGACCATGTATCAGATTTTTTCGACAAACTTCAAATGCTTACTCTAGACAAAAGGCGGTTATTTCATTCTCTACTTCTTCTTTATAAAATTTTAAACGGTATACATGTAACACGCCTTATAAGTAACTTCAATCCTCTGAAATTAAATCGAGCTCGTGATTTAGCACTGCTTTGTGTACCACGTCACAACACTACTTCGTTCAGTAGATCATTCACCATTACAGTTATCCGAGCCTGGAATAAACTACCAGCAAGCCTAAAACATTCAAATACCTTCCGTAAATTCAAAAAAGGATTAACCACATGGGTAAGGAATAATGACATGCAGAATGGCTGTTAACATCTCCTTCAATCTCCAGACTTTTCCCACCTCCAAGCACCCGGTCACCGCACCCTCTAAATGCTGTACTTTCCGCACTCTCTAAATTCAAAATTCTAACCCATAACTCATGACTCTCTTCACTTTCCATTCTGTATCAACCCCTGTAAATTATTTAATACAATCATATAATTTTCAGTGTATCTTAATGGAATTGTTTAAATAAAATATACATAAAGTGACTAGCGACATTCCAGATAAACGTACTTATACTCGTAGCTATTTTTGTATTATCATCATAATCTTTACTGCAACATGTTGGTATAAATACAATTTGATGTTAAGATCCTACTATACTTTTATATTGTTCCTGAATACTGTCAATATTGTATTTTAAATTATTGTTACTATTAGCCTATAATGTATTGTACTCCTCTGGTGTTAAAAATGATTTTATACTTATGTAAAGTGCTCATGTAAACCGAATGTACCTTGTTGTAACGTCTCTGGAATAACTTCACGTCTTCCGCCTACTTTTTCTTCCTCCTTTTCTTCGCTTCTTCTCCCTTCCCTTTGCTCACAAACTTCCCCATTTTTTCATTATGACTCGCCCCCCTCCGAACATCTTTCTCTTCTCTTTCTCTACTGTGTATATATTCTGCTCTTTAATGTTCGGCCCTAAGCCGCCATCCTGATTGAGATTTTTCTGGGTTTACTCAATCGCTTAAGGCGTACGCCGGGATGGTCCCTTGTATTGCACTCCCAGTCATAAATGTACAGTTGTCCCCCCTTTTAGCCTCTCTCCTTTCTTCTTTCTCTTTCGACCTTTCTTCTTCATTTCCATCTGCATTTCCACTCTCTTTCACTTCTCTCTTTGTTCTTAAAATGTTCGGCCTTTAGCCGCCATCCTGATTGAGGTTTTCTGGGTTTACTCAATCGCTTAAGGCGTATGCCGGGGTGGTCCCTAGTTTTGCTCTCCCAGATGTAAATGTACAGCTGGCCCTCCCCCTCTTAAAATATTATTTCTCTGTATTAATGTAGATTGAGTGGTTAGGCGGAAGAGCAGGCCCTATGGCCTGAGCCTCGCCATTAATAAAGGCATTTTTATTATTATTATTATTATTATTACTTTGCCTCTGGATCCTACCTACGCGCTAATGGATCGTCGCGCTACACCCGTCGCTTGCGCCCCTCTCCGACTTCCTCCGCTTTCATCGACTCTACTTTTCCTCGCACTCAACATCCCCTCCCACGTCACCTCCACAACTTACACTCCTCCCGCTCTCACAGTCGCACTCTACTCCCTCACTCTGTCACTTTGCAAACTAAACCACACGACACTAGAACAAACCCCACAACTGTGTCCTACCTCGCTGCCGTTGCTACATCCCCACGCACTCCCTACCCGCTGCTGCCGCCCTCGCCATTCCAAGCATCATTTGCTCTCTCAGGAACGGCCCTAACAATTGTTTCGTTTATTATTTCGTTTTTTTTGAGCGACAATTACCATGGTCGTGTGTAGTGCAACGATCCTGGAGATGGTTCTGTTCCTACCCCGCTAAATCGTAAGATCCGGCTCCGACCTACACGTCGTCTTACGGGTTTCCCAACCAGGGCACCGTCGATGCCGATACAAGCTCTGAACTCCTGACACGGGTAGTTGTGTAATGGATTTATGTGTAAGTGTGTGTGTGTGTGTGTAACGAGAGAGAGAGGGAGGAGGGCGATGAAGGAAAGAAAGCACCCTGTCCGTGGCCCGTTTGTTAAGGCACTCCTCCGGTATTCGCCTCGTATTGGTGGGTGAAGCCACGGAAATTGGATTCCGCGAAGCCGGCTACTCCAATTGTCCTCCAGCTAGAGACTGAATTCGATCCAGGCATCTACGTAGTGTCGAAAATCCGTCACCGTCCACACTCGAACTTTAGTGCCTCCTTATCAGAAACTATGCAATGTAGTTTTTACTCTAAGCCATCTCAAACGTTCGCTGATCTACCAAGCGTCCACTTTCGTTATCCTCTCCACAAACTACTACCGTACTACCCTCACACGTTCCCACACCTTGCGCAATATTGCACGCAATATTTGCAATTTTAAAAAATTACAAAAACCAATTTTCTCAAAAACGGCTCCAAATATTTTCTTTAAACTTTTGGTAAGGATAGTACCTAATTCACTTTAAGAGATGACATGAACGCCATATTGCTCTCTTCTTTTGTTTATTCAAAAATTACAAAAATATAATTTTTTCGACTTGTCTCTCAAGTCGTTAATATTTAGATTAGCGGCGATTTTTTCACATTATTACATTTATGAGTACATGTGCTCTAAATAATGTCCTATACAGTTTCTCGAGAACTCAACAGTTTTCTGTGAGAACCAGCTCAAAATTCCGCATGCTCTTTCCTCGCGACACAGCCACCGCGTTCCTCCCCACCCCCCTCAGTCCTCGGTTCCATCGTCGCGTAAGCGCTTCACCTCCCGCAGCCACAGGTCGCCACGCCCACTCGCGACGACCCCTCGCGTCTCGGAGGGTTGCCGTCGCCTCGCCATTTACCCCGCCCCACACACACACACACACACACACACACACACACACACACACGACGCCGAGACATCCTCCAGATGCCTCGCACCGCCGGCGCTCAGTCTTCGCGATCTCCGCTCCAGCCCACGTGCGCGCGTCGGCCTCCGCGCCCGCGTCCGCTTCCACCTCCCGGCCCGCGGCCTCCGCTTCCACTGCCCCCGCGCCGTAAATCCGCGTTGGCGCGGCGCGGGCGGCGGGCGGCCGGCGACAGCGCGCGAAATATGTGGCCGGGTGAAGAGTCGGCCCGGAGCCCTGGCAGGCGCCGATGCGCGCCCGTAACTCAGCGGGGAACACGCGCGCGCCACGCCCACCGCGCTGCTGCGCCTCGCGCCCCGCCCCCGCCGCCCCCAGCCACTCCACGCACACGTCCCGCTCACTGGTGGATCCGAGGAGGGGGCATGGGGGCCATGCGTTTGCGTTTGTCCTCCCCCCTTGGTTTATTAAAACAGTTATTTTTTTTATTATTATTATTATTATTATTATTATTATTAATTACTGTTACCATTATTAGTATTGTAATAATTATTAAATGCATTACTTTATTAAATATAAAATTATATTTTAAGTAGTATTCGTATTGAAGTGTGGTGACGTGTTGTGAAGAGTAGTGCAATACTGAAATAGAAAGAGAAGTGAAGTGCAAATGTTGTGAAGTGAAGTGAAGTGAAGTGAAGTGGAGTGGACGTCAGTGTAATAAAAAGTGTATTTATTGGTGTAAAATATCTGTACAAGATCACCATAAAATGTAGAATTAATGCGGTTATTGTTGTTAAAGCCTTTATTGTCACTGTTATCATAGTATTATTATTAATATCATTGTCTAAAAATAATTTTAAGTTACATTGTATTTAATTCTTAATTACGTAAATTTTAGTGTTCTGCCGTCAGATTGCATAAACCTATCTGCAGAAATAAATATCTATCTCTCTATCTAAAGGCTTAGAGTTTTCGTTTGTTGCCTACTTTTATTTGGCAAAATTAATTTTAAATGTTTATTTATATCAAAATTATGTAATTTTTTAAAGAGATTTTTGTTTACAACAATATATGCTGCAAAACAATATACAATATAATAACAAATATGATTATTCTATAATGCCCTCCTGGTCTGGGACCACACTCTCGCACCGCTCCCAGGCACCATTCCCCGCCCCCCCACCTTTCCTTCTCGTCATTTTTATCTCAGCCCAGCCCATTTCATCCCGTCTCATCCCAACCCGTCCCTTTTCGTTCTATTCGGTCACTTTCCGGTATATCCCATCTCGTCACGCCACGTTCCGTTTTTTGCGAACCCATCCAGTCCCGTTTCTTTTCGTTCCGTTCCATTCCGTTACTTATCTTTCCATCCCGATCTTTCCCTTTGCATTCTGCTCGTTCCTTTTTTGTCCAGTCCCAGTTCTTTCCGTCCCACCAGTCTTCGTCAGGCGTTTTTCCGTTTGCCCGTCTAAATGTTGAACATCTCTAGTACCTAAACCGGACATTCACCAAAAACCAAATCCCCATATGGAATTTTCACGAAAACTTGCTCTCCCCATACGATGGTTCTCCCTCGAATTCGAAATAGATCTTTTAATTTGAAAAGAGGGACAGCTGAAATAAAGCCCCTAGAACTTTTGAATTTTTCTAAAAACTGGCTCCAATTTTTTAAAATTAGTATTTAACAATGCGGCAGGTCTGATTTAAGTAAAATCAGAGATTTTGATTGATTGTTCGTGATTCCGGGCGCGTCAACTACCCTGGTAACTAGTCCCGTAAGTGAAGTGAGTATTTTTTCCTCGGGAGGTGGCGATGATCTCCTCGCTGGATGACGAGATCCGGCGCCGATCTACCGTCGGCTAGCGGGGTTTCTCCCCAACCAGGTATCTCCCACCATCGGGGTACTGCACCAGATCCCCAGACCCCACTCTCCGGTTTTCAGGCGCACCGCGCCGAATCGCGTTGACAGATTTGGAGCGCCACTGGCGACCTTACTGACAGTTCCCTACTGCCAGGGGCAATGATTGTGTAAAATCGTGAATATGGGACAATAACATTACATTATCATGCAAATGCTATTATTAATTACCACTATACCATTATTTTAATGGAGCTTCACTGCTTGCCCAAGTTTTCTTGAGATCTTTCGGGAATATATAGATATTCGAAAAAACGTTTTCCTTTTAGTCGCGGCAGTAAGTCGATTCCTTCACATTAAGTTTCAGAGATAATAGCCTAAATCTGTAGCTACTTACCTTTGCAAATAGTTTTATTATATGGGAGCGAATATCTTCATATCAGTTCTTATCAATCAAAGCTCCTTGCTACATGTATTCGCAATTCAACTTAATATGTACACGAGTTTGAACACACATCCCAGAGCTCATGAAATCAGGAACAAATTGCTCTTATCCCCATAGTACGATACAATGTTTTTTGGCGATAAATAAAGAAATAACAATGTGTAATAGCAACATGCGTATCTTTAACATGATTTATTTCTAATGCCAATGATAACACCGCTATAGCACATTAAATTGATAAAATCGGGTGCATACTAACAATTTAGAATATTTAAGTCGAAGTTCGTGAAACCTAACTGATAATAACGAAGGCTCTGAAGCAGAGTTTTACTATCACTTTATTCCCGAAACTACTATTATTGATGTTCATTGTATATCCTTCCAAACATGGAATCCATCGGTAAAAATTTCGTCTAAGCGTCTATAATTTTCATGATATTAATACTTCTTTGCTGCTTCCTTGAAGAAGACATTATATAAAAATGCATAGACAATTTTTTCTGATCGTAGATGGCACTTCAGTGTAAATTTGGAAGTTGCACACGAAGTCGAAGTAACAAAATCGTGCTAAATACCTTAAAATCTAGCCCTTTCTTTGTATGGAGTGGCGTGTACACTGTACAGTCTGAAAGATTTCACATTTAATCCTTAATTATTCCTCCCTTGTGAGCACCAGCGTCAACTCGGATAGCGTGGCCGAACTGAGAAACACCTTGTAATGAGAGCCACCGCAGAAAATGCCAGCTGCTTTTGAGACACACGACACAATAATTAGGCTGTCAACTGCCGAGAAGTGGCGTGTCTCGCCACGGAGAGCGGCGCCGAGCCACGTTGCTTGGAATGTTTGCGGCGCGGAGCTCATAAAAGTTGACCTTCGCCCCAAAGCTTTTGATGTACCGAGCTGTCGTTAATCTGCGACGTTGTACACTGGCACGTCCTTCTCAACTCCGCCCGTGAAACCACGCTAACGACTGAGACCGGGACGGAGACAACTTCACAAGAAACTGTAAGGCACATAAAGAAAAGAAGAAAAGATAAAAGAATAAAAAAAATGAAGAGATAACGAACCGAAGTGGCAGCGACTTGGCGGAAGGGCGCCCAAAACTCGGGTAATAAACAAAATGATAGAAAGATTTGCGAGCAATTTTATACGGCGATTATTTCCCTCATTCGCGCACTATCAGATATCGTCGGTGTAAAAGGAAAGTGGCACAACTCGAGTATGGTCACATTATAGGAAAGTAGGGTAATCCTAATCGGTGCATATTATTTTGTGGCCATTAATAATGTATTTTATTAGCTAAGAGTGGAGATGAAATTTTAACGAGTAAAAATTAAATAATTACTTAACATGTTTCTTCACCTAACATTAAAAACTGATTTTTTGTCTACTTCGGCTCGTGTGCTACTATATCGGTGACATGACGAAAATTGCTGTTTGATTCGGGCGAAAATGTTTGTTTAAGCAAATTTTACAAGTGAAACAAATAGTGACTCATAAGGCAAACCGTCTTAAAAGGAGAAGAATTAAAGAGTAAATCATGTTAAAATAATGGTATACGAAAGGTAAACAATGATTCAAGAAGAAAGGCATAAACAGAGTAACAAGTACAGCTATTCGCAGCGTACATGAAGCATTATGGGTTACGAATAAGAGGACATATACAAAAAGCTAGAGAGAGATATATTTCAATATTAACCGAGTTTATGAATTCTGCCTCAAACTCAGGTTTTCATGGTAGTTTCCTTCACTCGGCGGGCGGAACAAAATTTAAACTTTTTTTCTGGTTAGAGAAGGAAAATTCTAACATATCTTTTAGCGATAAATTCAAGCGTTCATGAAGATTTTCTGTATCATCTACGTTTT
Organism: Acheta domesticus; assembly: GCA_031308135.1. Classification (NCBI taxonomy): domain Eukaryota; kingdom Metazoa; phylum Arthropoda; class Insecta; order Orthoptera; family Gryllidae; genus Acheta; species Acheta domesticus. Next base: position 282,928,225 of record JAHLJT010008446.1, on the reverse strand, counting down.
TTTCCAGACATCTTCGTGAACTTTGAAGAAAAAATGTAACAAGCCGCTTAACAATTAAAAGAAAAACATGATCATATTTGGAGTACCTAAAATGTAAAATCATTTGTTATTTTTCTTCTGTGTGTAGCATTGGAACTACAGCGTCCATAAATAATCTTCTATCTTATTTATAATCCTTTGTCCCTGACAACCTCTTCTCCATCACAGAGATTAACCCACCAAAAGGTTTCCCAGATTCGTCACTCAAAGCAATGATCACACATTTTTGGAAAGAAACGAATACAGGAATCTAAGGAATGAATTTTCAGGGACATACTATTTATATGGCGGCAGTATTTCACGCCCAATCTGATAGTAATTCGATAATTTCTGATTCTATGACATTTTTATACGTTTTTCAATAATATTCACTTTGTAGTTTGAACTCCCCTTATGTGTTCTTTAATCTTTCCAACTGTCTTCAAAGAAGTTAGGGTAACCACACAAAAATAATTTTCCCTAATTTAGCATCACTTACATTAGGAAATGTAATCTACAATCCCAAAATGTGTTTTGTACGAGGAAGTTTGATGTCTCAATTTAAATGCATTACTCTGTACATAATATTGAATAATAAATTCCGCATTGTGTAAACACCTATCGCGCCGGTAACTTCAGAATATGAATGGGTTCGTACTCACACAACGTTAGCAGACTTTTCGGAGCGAAAAATCGACGATGTGCATGCCAATGACGTGGCGTATTCCTGGAAAGCCACTTCGGCGTTTCCGACACAATTAAATCCTACGTTAAGTTAAAAGATTTAACACGAAGTTTGATTTCGGTATTAACATAACAGCGGATACAAAACTGCACTAACTGCCAGTCATATTGAACATCTAGATTGACAGTGTACCTGTAGGAAAAGTACTTTACAACTTGAAAAAAAGGTAGGAAATTGGAGCGTCAACCGAGATTCAGACTTGCTGTCAGGAAGAAGGCTCCAAACATATCAATATCTGATTTTTGATGTAGTACAGTATTTATAATGAATGATTTAAGGAGACATAGGAGCACATGAAACACACGCTTTGGATCGAAAGCGCGACCTACGGAACTAATGCGGTACATCGACATGGTCGTTGCATTTCGTCGAGGGATACATTTGTCTGCATTACATCCATTACTCGCTCAGATTACATTAAGCATACCTACGAACCAACCCTGTCGCTCGTGCGTTCAAACATACTCTTCCACGCTGCCCACATGTATATATATATACACACTCTTCCTCGCGTGCCACAGAACCATGCGTGAATCAAACTCATCCCCACTTCTATTGTTCACGGATTGTAATACCCAACACCATACATACAAAGCATACGGACACAGCAGCCAGGGAAATTTCAAACATACACGCATACGCTCGGTGGTTACGGTTTAATGGTTCCAGAATATATTTTAGAGGGAGCCTGTTTATGAAAACAAATTACGAAAGAATTGATCATTCAATTTTGATTATTATATGTTATATATAGTATTGATATTCATGAACTTCAAAGATTATAAGGGAATATATGAGCAATAAACTAAACTTACAATGTTGATATAGTACATAAGCTTTACTTTTATAAAATTGTACATCGTTTAATGTTTTTCAGGAGATAATTTGAACTTACTCTCAGTGCTGGTGTTACAAACATTACATTTAAAACGTTCGAAGTTTTCATTGGTATTAATCCTTAAAAAAATTTCAACTGGTGCTGCTAAAAGAGCACGTACTTTCTCGCCATTAGTTTCAAATTCTAAAATAATTTCTAACAAAATTCCCTTTTGAAGTATTGTACGTCATTAATATGTTTGAACAGTACATGCACACTATTCATGGCAATTTAAGAAAATGTAAACGAAGAGGCCTATATAAATTGGTTGAATTTAAAACATAGACGTATTGAAAAAGTTACAACTTTCTCTTCGCATTTTATGTAGAATATTCCTCATTAAACGTTTATCCACTATCTGAATCTAATACACACTTATGAACATTTTTGAGGATATAAAGCTTGATAATAACCTATTAAAATATTTATCATTCATGAAATGTAAAATATACCATGAAGAACTGAATAAAATAATGAAAAATACCATAACTATTTTGCCAGTTTATGCAATGCTTGAAGTTTCATTGAGATGCATTAGAAACAATTATTTTGGTACTGTAAATATGTGTACATGCGAATATTGAGATGCACATTCTTCATTAAATAGAGAAATATGATAACAAAAACCAATATTGCATTGCGATTTCAATTGCATAGGGATTGTCTCTAGCACATTTAGCAACATTAAATCATGCATATGAAGAGTTATTAGGTTATTTGTATTCTACCAATGTTTTTGCATAAATTGTCTAACATCGTTTGCTACCTATCCATCAGTGATTATACTAGACCAATGTGATGTTGACAATAATAAGTGATAAAATTACTGATAAATTCCCTACCTGGGATTTAATTAAAGCGCGCTTTAACAGAATCACTGATCCAGAATTTCATTTCAATTTGAATTTTAGAAAAAATTAGAAAAGTGCTTAGAAAAAATATGTAAATATATATGTATGTAAATATATAAAGGCCTTTAATATTGACAATACATGTCCATTACGGTGATTAAACAAACGATCGAGACTTAATTTTGAAGAGTCCTCCCTGTCATTTTTTTCAAAATTGATGAAAAAAAGTAAAACAAAAAATTAATAGGTTAGAATTTATGGATACTGCCCGGATGATCCCGCTGGATGGCACCGCCCTAGTCGAGACAAGCTCTAAGGTCCACGGCCTATTTGTACTGCCTGTAGGGTACTGCTCCAGAATTCGCCTGATGTTGGATAGGAGAAACCATGGAAATTTTCCCATCACAGCAGCCGGCCCCCAGAATTTTCTCCAGACAGTGGCTGAACTCGACCTTCAAAGCAAACCAGTGTAGTGTGATGCAGGGAAGTGAACGTGATCAATGCCTCCTTTTTTCAATCTAATTTAGCAAATATCTACGTAGCTTGTATTGATTTTAGTATCATCGACATATAATTGTTTTATTTCATGGTAGAGTTGAAATAATCGTTAGAACACTTAATATTAGAGTTAGTACGATTATTGCATCGTTTTGTATTGTACTTTTTTATTATTTTTGTTGTTATTATTATTATTATTATTGTAATTATTGTTAATTAACTGCCACCGGGTCATACCCAACTGCGGTTCAAATAAATGTAAATACATGTAAATGTAAATCTAGCTAGTGACCAAAATCCTGGCACCGTGGGGCTCGAGCCCTACGTACTATCGGTCACAAGTAGGGCCTTTCAACTCCCATACAATGTGGTGGGGAGTGGCGCGCTCTGCTGTATGATCTTCTTACACGAACTACAATACGAACTGCTTCCAACAATACTTCAAACGTGCGTGGTTGCTGCGTAAGTTTACGACAAGCAAAGAGGCGGATAACGTTACTGAAGATATCGTAAATGCTAGCGCTTCATTCGGCGGTTTCTTATATGTATATATTATGAATATTTGAACATTTAGAAGACACTTTTCGTATTCTTACATATTAGCCAATTTGTATGTGCGGAAGTTGGCGAGCGTAACCTCCCTCATATACAGTTTTCACTTTCTTTTTGATCAAGTAAATCAAATTAAATCAAACCTGCCCTCTACACGACCACACTAGCGCTTCCTATTGTAACACTGTCAAGCTCTGTTTCAGATTTCGATGGAAACGTGCAAGGCCCTGGTCACGTGGGTAGTGGAGGAAGCAGGGACCACCCTCAACATCGCCTTTCAGCCGCGTCGCCTGCGCCCACTCGCCGCTTCGGCGAGCGCCGATTCGCACCTGCGGCGATAAAATGCACGCAGAGGCGCGGGGCGATGCACACACGCACGCAACTAGCGCGCGGTTTTATGTTTTATGCGGCGGCTGTCGTCAACGCGGGTTGCCGCCCACGCCGAGACGCGCCGGCACGCCCACCGCCCGCCCCGCCGCGCGTCTGCGCCCCACTTCCCTGCGCCCGCACCCGCCACCAGGTCGTCGTCGCCACGCCCGTTGTCACAACGACACGCCGCCGCACCTCACCACCGCATCCGCCGCGAAAATCACCGTTGCATCTCACCGCCGCACCTCATCGCGACAATCACCGCCACACTCACCGCCGCTCCTCACCGCTGCACCTCACCGACGCACCTCACCACTGCACCTCACCGCCGCACCTCACCGCCGCACCTTACCGCCGCACCTCACCGCCGCACCTCACCGTCGCAACTCACCGCCGCAACTCACCGCCGCAACTCACCGCCGCAACTCACCGCCGCACCTCACCGCCGCACCTCATTGCGACTATGACCGTCACATCCACCGCCGCACCTCACCGCCGCATCTCACCGCCGCAACTCACCGCCGCACCTCACCGCCGCAACTCACCGTCGCACCTTTTTTCTAGTAGAGCATTCACTCACTGCCACATCCACCACTACAATTACCCCCACAATCACCGCCAAACACATCTCCTAGTAGAACATTCAGTCACCGTCACATCCTATGCCACAATCACCGGTACAATCACTCGCCACACTCGTCTCCTAGTAGAACATTCACACACCAATGCCACAATGACCGATGCAATCACTCGCCACACTCATCTCCTAGTAGAGCATTCAGTCACCGTCACATCCTATGCCACAATCACCGGTACAGTCACTCGCTGCACTCGTCTCCTAGTAGAACATTCACACACCAATGCCACAATGACCGATGCAATCACTCGCCACACTCATCTCCTAGTAGAGCATTCAGTCACCGTCACATCCTATGCCACAATCACCGGTAGAGTCACTCGCTACACTCGTCTCCTAGTAGAGCATTCACACACCAATGCCACAATGACCGATGCAATCACTCGCCACACTCATCTCCTAGTAGAGCATTCAGTCACCGTCACATCCTATGCCACAATCACCGGTACAGTCACTCGCTACACTCGTCTCCTAGTAGAGCATTCACACACCAATGCCACAATGACCGATGCAATCACTCGCCACACTCATCTCCTAGTAGAGCATTCAGTCACCGTCACATCCTATGCCACAATCACCGGTACAGTCACTCGCTACACTCGTCTCCTAGTAGAGCATTCACACACCAATGCCACAATGACCGATGCAATCACTCGCCACACTCATCTCCTAGTAGAGCATTCAGTCACCGTCACATCCTATGCCACAATCACCGGTACAGTCACTCGCTACACTCGTCTCCTAGTAGAGCATTCACACACCAATGCCACAATGACCGATGCAATCACTCGCCACACTCATCTCCTAGTAGAGCATTCAGTCACCGTCACATCCTATGCCACAATCACCGGTACAGTCACTCGCTGCACTCGTCTCCTAGTAGAACATTCACACACCAATGCCACAATGACCGATGCAATCACTCGCCACACTCATCTCCTAGTAGAGCATTCAGTCACCGTCACATCCTATGCCACAATCACCGGTAGAGTCACTCGCTACACTCGTCTCCTAGTAGAGCATTCACACACCAATGCCACAATGACCGATGCAATCACTCGCCACACTCATCTCCTAGTAGAGCATTCAGTCACCGTCACATCCTATGCCACAATCACCGGTACAGTCACTCGCTGCACTCGTCTCCTAGTAGAGCATTCACACACCAATGCCACAATGACCGATGCAATCACTCGCCACACTCATCTCCTAGTAGAGCATTCAGTCACCGTCACATCCTATGCCACAATCACCGGTACAGTCACTCGCTACACTCGTCTCCTAGTAGAGCATTCACACACCAATGCCACAATGACCGATGCAATCACTCGCCACACTCATCTCCTAGTAGAGCATTCAGTCACCGTCACATCCTATGCCACAATCACCGGTACAGTCACTCGCTGCACTCGTCTCCTAGTAGAGCATTCACACACCAATGCCACAATGACCGATGCAATCACTCGCCACACTCATCTCCTAGTAGAGCATTCAGTCACCGTCACATCCTATGCCACAATCACCGGTACAGTCACTCGCTACACTCGTCTCCTAGTAGAGCATTCACACACCAATGCCACAATGACCGATGCAATCACTCGCCACACTCATCTCCTAGTAGAGCATTCAGTCACCGTCACATCCTATGCCACAATCACCGGTACAGTCACTCGCTACACTCGTCTCCTAGTAGAGCATTCACACACCAATGCCACAATGACCGATGCAATCACTCGCCACACTCATCTCCTAGTAGAGCATTCAGTCACCGTCACATCCTATGCCACAATCACCGGTACAGTCACTCGCTGCACTCGTCTCCTAGTAGAGCATTCACACACCAATGCCACAATGACCGATGCAATCACTCGCCACACTCATCTCCTAGTAGAGCATTCAGTCACCGTCACATCCTATGCCACAATCACCGGTACAGTCACTCGCTACACTCGTCTCCTAGAAGAGCATTCACACACCAATGCCACAATGACCGATGCAATCACTCGCCACACTCATCTCCTAGTAGAGCATTCAGTCACCGTCACATCCTATGCCACAATCACCGGTACAGTCACTCGCTGCACTCGTCTCCTAGTAGAGCATTCACACACCAATGCCACAATGACCGATGCAATCACTCGCCACACTCATCTCCTAGTAGAGCATTCAGTCACCGTCACATCCTATGCCACAATCACCGGTAGAGTCACTCGCTACACTCGTCTCCTAGTAGAGCATTCACACACCAATGCCACAATGACCGATGCAATCACTCGCCACACTCATCTCCTAGTAGAGCATTCAGTCACCGTCACATCCTATGCCACAATCACCGGTACAGTCACTCGCTACACTCGTCTCCTAGTAGAGCATTCACACACCAATGCCACAATGACCGATGCAATCACTCGCCACACTCATCTCCTAGTAGAGCATTCAGTCACCGTCACATCCTATGCCACAATCACCGGTACAGTCACTCGCTACACTCGTCTCCTAGTAGAGCATTCACACACCAATGCCACAATGACCGATGCAATCACTCGCCACACTCATCTCCTAGTAGAGCATTCAGTCACCGTCACATCCTATGCCACAATCACCGGTACAGTCACTCGCTACACTCGTCTCCTAGTAGAGCATTCACACACCAATGCCACAATGACCGATGCAATCACTCGCCACACTCATCTCCTAGTAGAGCATTCAGTCACCGTCACATCCTATGCCACAATCACCGGTACAGTCACTCGCTGCACTCGTCTCCTAGTAGAACATTCACACACCAATGCCACAATGACCGATGCAATCACTCGCCACACTCATCTCCTAGTAGAGCATTCAGTCACCGTCACATCCTATGCCACAATCACCGGTAGAGTCACTCGCTACACTCGTCTCCTAGTAGAGCATTCACACACCAATGCCACAATGACCGATGCAATCACTCGCCACACTCATCTCCTAGTAGAGCATTCAGTCACCGTCACATCCTATGCCACAATCACCGGTACAGTCACTCGCTGCACTCGTCTCCTAGTAGAGCATTCACACACCAATGCCACAATGACCGATGCAATCACTCGCCACACTCATCTCCTAGTAGAGCATTCAGTCACCGTCACATCCTATGCCACAATCACCGGTACAGTCACTCGCTACACTCGTCTCCTAGTAGAGCATTCACACACCAATGCCACAATGACCGATGCAATCACTCGCCACACTCATCTCCTAGTAGAGCATTCAGTCACCGTCACATCCTATGCCACAATCACCGGTACAGTCACTCGCTGCACTCGTCTCCTAGTAGAGCATTCACACACCAATGCCACAATGACCGATGCAATCACTCGCCACACTCATCTCCTAGTAGAGCATTCAGTCACCGTCACATCCTATGCCACAATCACCGGTACAGTCACTCGCTACACTCGTCTCCTAGAAGAGCATTCACACACCAATGCCACAATGACCGATGCAATCACTCGCCACACTCATCTCCTAGTAGAGCATTCAGTCACCGTCACATCCTATGCCACAATCACCGGTACAGTCACTCGCTACACTCGTCTCCTAGTAGAGCATTCACACACCAATGCCACAATGACCGATGCAATCACTCGCCACACTCATCTCCTAGTAGAGCATTCAGTCACCGTCACATCCTATGCCACAATCACCGGTACAGTCACTCGCTGCACTCGTCTCCTAGTAGAGCATTCACACACCAATGCCACAATGACCGATGCAATCACTCGCCACACTCATCTCCTAGTAGAGCATTCAGTCACCGTCACATCCTATGCCACAATCACCGGTACAGTCACTCGCTACACTCGTCTCCTAGAAGAGCATTCACACACCAATGCCACAATGACCGATGCAATCACTCGCCACACTCATCTCCTAGTAGAGCATTCAGTCACCGTCACATCCTATGCCACAATCACCGGTACAGTCACTCGCTGCACTCGTCTCCTAGTAGAGCATTCACACACCAATGCCACAATGACCGATGCAATCACTCGCCACACTCATCTCCTAGTAGAGCATTCAGTCACCGTCACATCCTATGCCACAATCACCGGTACAGTCACTCGCTACACTCGTCTCCTAGAAGAGCATTCACACACCAATGCCACAATGACCGATGCAATCACTCGCCACACTCATCTCCTAGTAGAGCATTCAGTCACCGTCACATCCTATGCCACAATCACCGGTACAGTCACTCGCTACACTCGTCTCCTAGTAGAGCATTCACACACCAATGCCACAATGACCGATGCAATCACTCGCCACACTCATCTCCTAGTAGAGCATTCAGTCACCGTCACATCCTATGCCACAATCACCGGTACAGTCACTCGCTGCACTCGTCTCCTAGTAGAGCATTCACACACCATGCCACAATGACCGATGCAATCACTCGCCACACTCATCTCCTAGTAGAGCATTCAGTCACCGTCACATCCTATGCCACAATCACCGGTACAGTCACTCGCTACACTCGTCTCCTAGAAGAGCATTCACACACCAATGCCACAATGACCGATGCAATCACTCGCCACACTCATCTCCTAGTAGAGCATTCAGTCACCGTCACATCCTATGCCACAATCACCGGTACAGTCACTCGCTACACTCGTCTCCTAGTAGAGCATTCACACACCAATGCCACAATGACCGATGCAATCACTCGCCACACTCATCTCCTAGTAGAGCATTCAGTCACCGTCACATCCTATGCCACAATCACCGGTACAGTCACTCGCTACACTCGTCTCCTAGTAGAGCATTCACACACCAATGCCACAATGACCGATGCAATCACTCGCCACACTCATCTCCTAGTAGAGCATTCAGTCACCGTCACATCCTATGCCACAATCACCGGTACAGTCACTCGCTACACTCGTCTCCTAGTAGAGCATTCACACACCAATGCCACAATGACCGATGCAATCACTCGCCACACTCATCTCCTAGTAGAGCATTCAGTCACCGTCACATCCTATGCCGCAATCACCGGTACAGTCACTCGCTACACTCGTCTCCTAGTAGAGCATTCACACACCAATGCCACAATGACCGATGCAATCACTCGCCACACTCATCTCCTAGTAAAGCTCCCTCGCCACATTCCTCCCCGCCTACGCCGCCACAGCCATCGCCGGCCCCTTCCAGCTATCGCCACCGCCCATTCTGTCGTCCCCCTGGTCCCCCTGGTCATCCCCCGCGCATTGGACATCTGGGATGAATCATTTCGTCGCCCGCCGACCGGCACCGGTGTTAATTTGCACCGACAGGTAAACCCTCCCCCGCCCAGCCTCCTCTCTCCCGCGAGAACGGCGGGCGGGGTTGTGTTCTTGGCGGTGTCGATGGCGCGTTTTCAACTCTTTTGTGACCGGCGTGTTTTTGTGTTTCGCCTCTTTCATTGCCTATTGCGGACGCTCGTAAAAAAAATAACAAAACGCGCGTGTTTGCAGCGCGCGACGCTGCTAGGACAGTACATACGGTTCGTCGTGTACAGAAAACATCGTGCCGCGGGAAAGCATACAGCAACAGAGAAGTGGAAGATTGATTTTAACTCTGCAACCTGGTATTTTTATGTGACGACATTAAAACGTTCATTTTGACGCTGAATTGCGTTTCAGTTTGTTAGGCATTGCCGGTAATTATCAGTCTGCAATATTGATCGGTGGGAGAATATGATAATTCATTGTGCAAATTTCAACATGACGTAATAATAATAACAATAATAACAAATAATAATAATAGGATAATATTAACGTTAATATAATTATTATGGAACGGAATTTATTGTAATAAAAAAGCAGAATATCTACATATATTATATGTACTCATTTTTTCCGAAATATGTACGAAAAATATAGAAAATATGTAAAATAAAAATTCATTTTATTATGAAAAATTGCTCTCTGCAAGCATTTTCCGAGCACAGAACGTATAACATTTCACAGTCGATCAGATCTTAACATGGATTTAGGGAGACTAAAAGAAAGTTCTATCTCTACAGAAGTAAGTATTACTAAGTAGTAACAATTATTGTACATTTCACTTCACCGAATAAGAGAGTTTTATTCGAAATGTAACGTACATTCATGGTATGTACAATGGTGTTTACGAGGTGCCAGTGTTGAATCAAATAGAGATATCGTATAGCTAATGATGGACCCCAGCGGGTGTGGGGATTAAAGGACATACCCCCCCAACCGAAAATCCATGCGGTAAGACAACGATCTGTGAAAAAATTTGTTAGTTCTCGATCGAGTTACGAATGTGCTGTCTGAAACATGGGCAAAAACGTGGTGGAAATTACTTCTGCTTGACCAACAGCCGCTCATCCTTGATTCAAGGTACTATGAAATTTCCATGTAGAAGGGATGGGAGTGATTAAATTGGACAATCCATGGTGATGATATGATGGTCGTAGAAGCGCAGTAGCATTATATTGCTTTGTAAGAAAGGTTCCATACCATTCACTGCAAACGAGTATTGAAATGTCCTATTTCGACGAATAAATATTGTAAAATGTAACTAATTATGTAGCAATACGTACAATACGTAAACACATGTAATTATATCAAAATACGGGAAAATATGTAAAATACAAATGGTTCTAATTCATTCAGAATGACTTGTAAACTCTAAAAAATATTTGATACTTTGGGTTTGATACTTTTTCTATCGGTATGTTCGCCACTACAAGAGCATCACACATTTCCATTAAAAATTAATTTGTTACAAGCTTCAATGTTGTCTCAGTAACAAAAGTTAGCACTAAATGAGACATAATTTATTTCCTTTCTCTAGCTTCGTCACTGTGAGAAGTAGATGCAAGGTGCTGGCCCACTTGAACATTTTTAGAACATTTATTCTAAGTAAATAAATAATTTGCACTACATATTTTTAAGAAGAGTATTAGAAGAAGTGGTTGACGTTTTTCAATCTTCGGCTAGGTGGAAAAACACAAACAGGAAGTGACTCATCAGAATACACCTAAATGCCGAAACTTCCGCAAGTGGACTTCGCAACTTGGGGCAACGCCTCTGTGCAGGGTGCTCTCAATGGGGTCCACGACGATCACTATGCAGATGAACACCTCAAAGAGTCACGCTTATGGGCCTCGGAGGAGCTGTTATTGCGAGAACGATAGCACCTTCAGGGAGACTGGCCTCTCCCACACAAACTCCGGTTAAGTAGCCTGCATTCGACCCATGACTTCAGGAGGAGGAGACATCTTCATGAAATTTAACGAGGCCAACATCTTCTTTAGAGTTTCTTCCCCCTGTCTCATAAATTGCCCAACCACTTTCTCGGATACTGAAACTTTCGTATCCTTTGCAAACCAGGATTCGTGCTGAATACGAATTGGGGAAGAATAATTTTCTCCTCATCGCATAATTTTTACATACGAATGGAGAATGTCTTATGCATGTGAGCTAATGACCAAACTTCATTGCACATTTCCGAAAACTAGCAAATGAACATAATTTTTTGTTATTTCTAACATTTTCTTTTGATCTTAATGAATTATTTCGTGAAAGTTCGCATAACACATTTAAAACAATTTTAAAAAAACTAAAACAGAAAGCCACATTATTCAGATGACGTCATCAGCATTGACACCTACACAAGAACCTTTGAAAGAGACACGGGATGTTTTTAACGAAGCAACGGAGTCATCAACGATGGAAGATCATAAACATTACCTTCTGCTTAGAGACTCTGTGTTAATATTGAATAGTTTTCTACTTAATTTAGATAGGAGTAAATAGGTAAAAATTAAACAGCCTTACACAGCAACTCCATCGTAGATATCACTTAATAATACCTTGCATACTTAGATGGGGCTTGCATACTTAAATGTATCACAACCTGTACGATGAAGCAAGTGTAGAAAATTATCAGAGGAAAAATATTCCACGTAAGAGCAATTACAAGTATAGTATATCACTCTTCGGTTGAAAAATAAATTAACAGGTAACAGTTCATTACGTAAATAAGTGCATACGTATGTATTTAATATATTTTTGCCGTCACCAAAAATTATGAGCACAAGTTTTCAATGTTTTTCTAAAATAAGACAAAGTGAAAATATCAATGAAGTCACGAAAAAATTATCATTTATTTTCAAAGAAAGCAATACAACACATTTTCTATGGAAAAGAATGAATAAACATCTATCACGTTCGAAAGATTCATAAAGTCATTTAGGATATGAGAGAATACGATGCGTTAAAAAGAATTTCAAGACTGACTCCCTGAGCTTTTACTATTACGGCAGAAATTTGAATCGATTTCGGAGAAGTTGGTTTTCCAAGGAAAGGTCAAAGATGTGCGTTTTTCATGATAAATTACCTCATTCCAGAAATGTAGAAGTTTGCAGATGAGATTTAGTAACCATTCCTACAAATGACTTTATTGTGGCCCTTTCTTACGCAAAGTTGAGGTCATTGGAGGGACGAGGAAAGGCAGTTCAACAAACTTTTGGGTGCAGAGGTAGAATTACTTCGGCTGATTTAACCTTTTCTGTTCTCGCTACCGGGAAAGTAAGGAAGATGAATCCTCATTAGCAAACAAAGAATACGATGAAAAGGACCTCATGAAGAGTAATACATTCTACTGCGAATGTCGAGCAAATTTTCTTTGAGCAATTAGTAAACATTACAGTACAATCATTACATTACGTCTTGTGTACATATCAAACCATTATTTTTTTACTCATTTTTTTAATTTGTAGCGTCTTTGCGACATGTATTTTAGTCCTTCATTAGGCATTGAGCGTATCAGGAGTAAACGTCTGCTAAGATTTTTGTTAAGTCTCGTCACGTCCCAGAGAGTCAGTGCCTTCCTTCCATTCGGCCAGGGGCTCAGAGCAGTTTGTAGCTTGGGTTCCCAGGCGGTTACCCGTGGAATCCAGGAATCCGTGGTATCTCGAGTTGCTTATTTTCCGCGATCTTAACCTTTCAATCCTTCTTCAAGGTGATCCGTAATATGTGATACATATTAAAGCAATCGCAGCTGAAAAAAAATTAAGTAGTTCAAAACTTTGTTCCTTTACTTTCTTCACTTACGACGGACGAAATACCGAGCGACCTCGAAGAACGTAAACAACGCGTAAAGAACTGGAAACCCAGCTAACTGGTGGATTTTTTGTTGTTTTTTTGTTAAGAAAGTTTCTTGCTTTTGCTTTGAGGCTCTGATCCTGATATTTGATATAATGAATACCAAGGTGGTATGATTACATAGATCATACCTTGTTTAATTATCTCCAAGCAAATGTAGTTTTAACTCGTGACAAGGGAAAAAGAAGACTTTATTTAACTTCAAAAACAATTAAAAACTCTGTGTGACGTACTACGGGGAGACGCGTATTATGTGCACGTTTTATTAAATTCTGGGGTCCCTATCCTAAACAAGTTGAATTATGAATACAGGTGGAAACGAGCGTTTTTGGCAACAACCGGTAAGAAAATATTAACTCCCGTGTAACGAAAACTATTAGCAAAGGTAAATCAGAGTTTTTGGCTATTATCCCTCATCGCATTTTTCGTGAAGGAATCGTATTACTGCAGCGAAAATATGGGGAATGTCATTTTAAATAACTATATTCCCCACTGAACACTAGAAAACGTGCACAGAGAGTGCACCCAGAAGCTGAGGTGTAATGCTTGTTACTGGCATATTTAGTCTTTAGAATTATAGTCTAATTGGAATTAGTACATTCAATAACATTGTTAAAATCAATATTACTCTCCTTTTAGTAACTCGATATAGTCTGTAAATGTAAAGGAAAAGATATGCTACAGAAAAGATTTTACATGGCACTAAAACTTTTGTATTGATTTTAATCGTTTAATGTTATCTGGCAATGCGTTGTTAAAAAATGCACATGTATTACATGTTGATTTTTTGTAGTGAGCTATTGATACGGACACCATAAGAATATGATTACTACATTGAGTGTTATAATAGTAGTCCATATGTTTTCTTTGAATGTATGTTCCCAATCTTTACCACTGTTTAGTATGTCATTTTCGACACAAAAACACTGATTCGTAAATCACGACGAAAGTCAATGGTAGAAATTCTATCTGAATAAAGAGTCTTACAGGAATCATGTCTTACAGAAATCACGACGAAAGTCAATGGTAGAAATTCTATCTGAATAAAGAGTCTTACAGGAATCATGTTAGTGGAATTTGCTTATTAGTCGTATACATTTTTTCTGTAACCTTACTGTAGACTGACTTATTAAAATCATAGGTTGCTAGGAAAAAAAGTGAATGAAAACATTATATTAAATATCACTTAACACTACAAACGATTCCACAATAATCAATTGAAATATTTTCCAAAACAAAATTGCAACACAAACGCTTTATTACATTACATTCAACATTGCATGCTCATCGGGAAGTATTAAAGACTCTCAAAATTATTACTTAGGTTAAATGGTTGCTGTCATTTGCGATCATGTCCAAATTTATTTATTTGTTTATTTATTTGGTCAAAAACAGTAAAAACTCTATTTGACGTTTGGGGGAAGGTATTATCTGCGCACATTTTCTCGAGGCCCAAAATGAAAAAAGCTCGAGAATGGCAACATTTGAAAAACTAGACATTTTCGTTCCTGATTTATAGAAAAAAAAATTTTCAACGGTAATTGAACTGCTGATTTTATTTGATTTTTCAGCATTGCTAACAAAATAATAACGAACATTATTTCTACTCCTACCACTACAAGCAACAGCAGTGCTCAACAAAACGTGCGCACAGTGAAGCTACAATTACGTCCAGAAGCAAAACAAGGGGGCCATCTCAGCATTTGCTCAATTGATAAGGGAAACTGGACAAAAACCTGATCGAGATGGGGGTCATTGACGCGGAAGCTGAAGTACATCACTTGTTACAGGCGTATTAAATCTTTTTTTAATGTATATAATAGAAATGTAAACTAATTCATTATATATCAGTGTTTTATTAAAATAAACATTATTTTTCTTTTGTTGTTGTTGTTGTTCTAAGCCTCTAATGTTCGAATTAATTATGAGCGGCAGGTGCAAAAGAAGCACATAGCAAGAAGTAGGAAAACCATTTGACTTTGGCTGTGAATGCCCCGTCAACGCCGAAGTGTGCGTTCTCCCATGAGGACGCAGGACGTTAGTGTGTTCATGTGCACAGGACAGTATTGGTCTGAAACGTTTGGAGTAAAATACCAGGAGGAGAGAGCTGGCTTGAAGTATGCAGAGGAAAGACGATACGGCCTCGTCGGACGTATCTACTCGTAAGTCCGGACGGAGGGAGAGCGTGGCTGTCTGGAGTAATATAGGACGTCAGACAGGAAAGGGTGGGGGAAGGTAAAGTTTCCAAGAAGGGCGGGGCTGGCTGGAAGTATGTAGGGAGAGAGGGAGGAAGGAAAAGGGGAGAGGAAAATGAGGGATGTAGGGGAGAGTGGGGCTTGCTGAAGGTATGTAACCCTGCAGAAAGGGCGAGGTAAGCTGGAGTTTTTACGGAGAAAGGGACGGAGAGAGGGACGAAGAGAGGGACGGAGAGAAGGACGCAGAGAAGAACGGAGAGAAGGACGGAGAGAAGAACGGAGAGGGGGACGGAGAGGGGGACGGAGAGGGGGACGGAGAGGGGGACGGAGAGGGGGACGGAGAGGGGGACGGAGAGGGGGACGGAGAGGGGGACGGAGAGGGGGACGGAGAGGGGGACGGAGAGGGGGACGGAGAGGGGGACGGAGAGGGGGACGGAGAGGGGGACGGAGAGGGGGACGGAGAGGGGGACGGAGAGGGGGACGGAGAGGGGGACGGAGAGGGGAAGGAGAGGGGGAAGGAGAGGGGGACGGGGAGGGAGACGGGGAGGGAGACGGAGAGAGGGACAGAGCGGGAAGAAGGAAGGGAAGGAGGGAAGAAGGGACAGTGGGAGGGGGAAGAAGAGAGAGAGGGAGAGAGGAAGAGAGACGAAGAGAGGGAGAGAGGAAGAGAGACGAAGAGAGGGAGAGAGGAAGAGAGACGAAGAGAGGGAGAGAGGAAGACGGGGCAGGAAGGAGGGGGAGGAAGAAAGGGGAAGGAAGGGAGGGATAAAGTAAGCCAGGGCAGGGCTTGCCGAGGTGTGTAGATCGGCGGGTGGAGTTGACGGGAGGAATGCTGGGAGAGAAGGGGGGTGGGACTGGCTACGTGGACGTAGGTCGCCAGAGAGAGAGAGAGAGAGAGAGGCCAGGTCGCGTGTGTGGTGTGGGCGCAGTCGGCGGGTGGGGGCGGGGGAGGAAACCGCGGCGCTCAGGGCCTCCAGCCGCAGAGCCCGGGTCAAAGGGCGGGGGGGCGGGCGGCGGCGTGGCGTTGAATATCGCGACCTGCCATTTGGAAAAATGGTGGCTGCGGCTGCGGGAGTGAGTGCGGCAGCGCGGCGGCGCCGGGTCGCTGGCTGCAGCTGTCTCGTCGCGCCTCCTCCCTCCTCCTGCTCCTCTTCACGGGGCTTATGGGAGAGGAGTAGACGAGAGGGCAAGGACGGGGAGGAGGGGTCGCATTAATGCCGGGTAATTTTTGCCCGGTGATCAACTCACCACACGGCGGTGGCAGCGGTGCGCTCCTGGCCGCAGCAGACCACGTGGCGTTGCTTTAGCACGCCCTTGCATACATCAGATAGATTCCTAATGCTCTCTGGGCTCTACAGGGGTCGGCTACATTTTCAGGGCAATCGGCCAAGCCCTTGATAGATCCCGGGCTGCCCGGATTTCCAACGTCTTTTGTTTTGTCTCACAAGATACTTCTTTGTAAAAGCTGCATAACAGTTTCTATACCATTCGAGAGAGCTGCTGAGATGGTCCCTTGTTTTGCTTCTGGACATAAATGTACCTTCATTATTTGCGCACGTCTTCTAAGTTTCAGTGGGAAATATACTTATTCAAATTATCGTTTTACATATTGTCGCGGCAAAAAGTATTATTCTTTCATGAAGAACGTGATGAGGGTTAACGTCACAATTTTATTGTATAGGAGCGAATATTTTGTCAACAAAACTTGAAAAAAAACCTCTTATTTCTGTATTCAAAATTCGACTAGAATATGGTTTAGCCCCTGAGCGGTCTCCCAGCATATGTGGTAGTGTAGTGCATGTTAATGTGTGTGTGTGTGTGTGTGTGTGTGTGTGTGTGTGTGTGTGTGTGTGTGTGTGTGTGTGTGTGTGTGTGTGTGTGTGTAAGGGGTGAGGAAAGGACAAGGAGAAAGGAGGAAAGATTGCGCACATTTGCCTGCTGTTGATCGAAGAAATATCGGAAAACTACCGATCAGAGCAGCCGGTCGCTAGAATTCTCCTCCAGACAGCGACTGAGTTCGAACAAGCTGACAAGCTAGTGTGGAAAACTCTGTCATCGTCGGAACTCGAAGCCTTAGACCTCCCTGCCCGAGGCAATGCAGTGGCATCAGTTGATGCCTTGAGACCCCTTTGCCGGCAATTCCCATGTAACAATTCGGATTTACAGAACGTCTCGCCACACACTACTAATTATTTCGAATATCAGAACACATCTACGCCACTTTTTATAGGAAACATCATACAATAGCCATCTTTCTATATGTTGCCCAAGCATCCGACCATGGCGTTAACCCACAAACACAAATAAATAGCCATGCCTTTTTTTATGTGACCCTAATAATGACCAATTTCCTTCAAGATGGAACTTTCTCGGCCATGGTCAGTAACCACTGATTAAATCCTAAAACGGTTAAAGAAAGATTACCACAAGGGTCGCCGGTTTCGCCAAACCTGCACGTGGCAGATTTACCTAAACTGGAGTCAATAAAAATTGCGCAAGCTTGCCGATGATGCTGCAATGTAAGTAAGCATCAGGCTATTCACTACAACAGACTAAAACTTAAATTCAATTATATCTGAACCTTCTAGACAATTGTGCCTCCAAAATAAAAATCAAATGAACCCCACACAAAATTGCTGGAAAAGTACTCACCCTGAAAACAGAGGCCTCCCATTCCACTTACATTATATCAGAACATATTTAATTGACAACCTCAAATAAAACACATAGAATACCTAGGATTTTTAGTGGATATATAATTAAATCGGAAACAACACATGAAGAATAAAGTAATACAGGCTAAAGCAAAACTCTACCTATTATGTCCAATAATAAAGAGGTCAGACAAAATTCCATATAACTCACTGTACTTAAAATCATAATAAACCATTCTTATTATGTGCTAGTCTGGTTTGAATAAATCCCGCAAAATTGAACAAAAACTGCATAGGCCTATCGTTCAAAACTAGTTTCTCTGTATAATTCCAAATACACAATGGTTTATTTCCAGTCAACAGCTTGACAACGATTCCAACTCGAAACAACAAATAACCACATCACGCATCTCTCCACGCAGTTGTACCGTAACTTCCCTCAAATCATCCGAAATAGCCGTTGTACGCTGTTGTAACCAAGCAGTTGTACCTCAAATCATCAGTATACGCCCCCCTACGATTAGGCAAAAACCTTACCCTTATGATCCGAATGAAAAGTAAATTTCCTTTCAATACCTTCTTTACAAAGTGTTCCGAAATACGACTTCTCACAGAATTCCTCCCACAAAAACGTAATTTTTAGAACTAAGCAATTTGGATTAGGTTGATTTCAACTCTCTACAAATATAGAGAGTGAACTGAACTCTGTAAAATCTGCAAACATTTTTAATTTCAAAACATTGATACTACAGATGTAACCAATAACTTATAATCATATTTGTAACTAATTTATAACTTGTCAACTCTTTAAATGTTCATATTTCCATTTTTAAGCCAGATGTTTGAGGATGGCTGTTGAGCTACAGTCGAAACATTACATCTATGTCGTTGCATAAAACTGATTACTCATAGGAAAAATAAAAAACTGAATGTCAAAAATTTAAGGAATTTGCTGTTTATTTTAATTATTACCAATGACATTCACAGAAGAAGAGGAATAAACAAAATAATAAAAGCAGAGTGGGGCACTACAGCTTTGAAACTAGCTTCTGTAACATAAAGATGTCCCAATGAACAAGCGTTCGATTCACACGAGTTATCTTACGACGGTAAGAATATAATATGATCATCCATAAATCATCTTCATCTCAACTCTCCGCAACTTTTCTCTACTCTTCTAAAATTTAAAATAATTTAAAGCCACATTATCATTATGAGTGGTTATGAATAACCACTCATTTATGAGAAATTCTAGGATCTGCAAGTCTTGAAGATGTTTTATGGTCCAGAAGAACAACAGTACTTTCAAAACATGATGTTCGCTTAAAAAGATTCAGACAAGTAAATTGTCAGAAACAATTTCATTTTTGTAACCGAGTTTCAGAAGAATATATAGCAAACTAGAGAAGGATGAATGTATATTTTATCTCATGTTCTTGATCTCGGCACTTTCTTTCATATAAAGAGTTGCCTTCTTTAATGCCTATTCAAATACTGCATTCTAATCAGAATGAGAATAAAATAATATTTATGTAATTATTCAAAAGAGTATAGCTTGTAATTTTTATTTTTTCTCAAAATAAAGGTAAAATATTATACAATGTGAATGGAAGGAAAGATTTAAATAGAAAATAAATTAGCTATGAAATCTAGAAAATTAGACCTTGCCCCTCTTTTCCCTCATATGCCTGTGTCTTAAGAATTCATTGTGTCATAAAGACTGTTTTATTGTTTTACAAAAAAAATTGAGGACATTTATTCCTTAATGTCAAATGCTTTCCTTTAGAGCATAAGTAAACTTTTATAATTTCTATTATAAACAAATATTGGGATGAATTCCCAGTTCTCCTTAATTGAATTTTTTGCAAACATAAATATGAAATTCATTTTCTGATGAGATCACAAAAACAATTCTAGTTTTAGGGACTACTTACCATCATAATTTTCATCATTTCTAAAACATGTTTATATGTTTGAGAATTGTCTTCCAATTTCCTAGGTTGCATTAAAAAAAAGTTGAAACTTACACTCAGAATTATTGAATGAAAAATTTGTTTTGGATCATCCAAAAATACTTGCCTTATAACAATTTACTTAACAATTTATTTTTTACAGTTACTTCTATAATTTTAACTTTCTCATCAGTATTATTCACATTATTTTTACTCTCTTCTTAAAGTACCTAACAGCATATTTCATGAGTTGTGATTGCAAACGATACTAAAATGAACTCTTAGAAAATTCAAAATCAGTAAGTGATACTTAAAACCCCTAATCCAACGAGAATGGAGAATCTGGTTTGAATAGGAATTAGGGTCCAAGTATAGACACTAGTAGTTTCAGAATTATTAATGCATGATACAGTCTCAATGAAGTCAATTGCTTAAAGATATTGAGGCATTCAATCTTAGTTGACCATTGATAAATTGTTAAACTTAATTTTTAGTCATTTGTAAATTTTCTTAGGCATGTGAATTATTTACATCACAATGATGTCCTGTGTGTTTGTACTGAAGGGGACTGAGAGTCTAATATTGATGCAGTTCAAGATCAAGTAGCATTATATAACAATATTTATATCAATTCAGCATTCAATGTTCATAATACTGTTTAGAATATGTAGGCTATATGTATGTGCTACTACATAAAATGTGTAATATATCAGGTAAGACATATATTAAGTTTGTTAGATAAGACATGCATAAATGCATACATATTATATTAAGTAACCCTTGTGAAGCAGATAATATGGGCTATCTTGTCAAATATCATCTAATATATTCATTAAGAAACCCAAGTGGCAAACGAATAAATAACTGAATGAAATGAATCATTCTTTCTGTTTACACAAGAACTTCTTGGTAAAGAATTTGATATCTGCAGAAATTTTTACTGATAAAAGGCAATCTTCAAAGTAAGTTAATTCTTTTGTTAAATGTAGCATTGCTATTGACGTAAATTTGAATAAAATTTATACGAAATAAAGGATTTTATTGAGCAACATTTCTTGTATATGAATTCAGCATTTACTTAAGACTAATAAGATGCATTATTTTTTCTTCCATTTTGAAATGATTGAAATATTCATTTTAATTACACAAGCAGGCACTACACAGTTTATAAGATTTGGTCCAAATAACGATGTAATTGCTTGTAACACGTTAAAAGCGTAGTTTAGTCACAATTGATTGCTTGCCGCACATCACAGAGTTCTAAACACAGTATCAAACATATTAATCTCATTCTCTCTCGTCTTCATTATTCTTATGGTCCTTGCCATTTCCACGCCGACGTTTAACGAGCGCTGCCAGATACTCGCCTGCTTTGGAGAGGTTTCTTTTTTGGATAAAGATCTTGCGCTGGAGATTGTTCCACTGCTCCTCCTCGGCAGTTACTCCCGAAGGTCCGGCTGCTTCCGACGGCCCGGCTTCGGAAAAGGCGATGGCGGGTGGGGGATCGCCTGCAGCCCGAGGAGCGACTTCTGCCATGGCGCCTTCTTCCATGGCGACTTCGCCCCGGCGCTGCGGAGAAGGCCGCGTGGCGGTGAATTCGCCCATTTCGTCAGCCTTTCTTTTGGCAAAGAAGATTTTCTTTTTCGGGCTCATTCTTCCCTCGGTTACAACGCAAAGAGTTACCCGCTCTTAATACAAACTTCACCAATGGTATCCTTACACGCAGGAAACGCAAATGCACAACGTAGCTTTGAGGTTTACAGCGTTCCTTCTCTGTTTATTTACGATAGGCCATTGTTCCACAATAATCGAAATTAAAGAACGGGATTGAAGACAAATTTCCCAGTGGATTGATTATTGTATAGGTGAGAGAAATTCAATCATTTATAAAATAATGAATGAAAAATGCAACTATTTGTAATATATACCGTAGTATTTTGTATCGAAAATATACTTTTCGAACTCGCGCCTGCCAATGTTTAATATTCAGGTTAGCCAACATACACAAGAATGCTTCGTAAGTGCGTTTACCCAAGAATACTATCGTTTCCGTTTCGCACAAGTTGGCTCTACTGGTTGGTCTTCAATAATATTCTGATGCATTTTTCTTTAAAAAAAAAAGGCCAAAGAAGAGTAAAAAATGATAGGAATGTTATAATGCATCGGAATCATTGCACAAGATTACTTTTATAAGTTTCACGTGGACGGAGGCACTTCCGAATTAGATTGTAGTTTCAATTTTAGATGCTTCATCAACACGAGATTTTCAGTATAGTTTATAATTTCCATATGGGGAATTTTTATTAATTATCAACAACATCATGTTAATAAATGCCTACTGCTGGCGTCTACGTTCCACTATAATTAATATTACAAATTTCAAAATACCAGCCATTTCATTCTGAAGATAAAGAATAGCTTCTGAATAGTACCAGACGAATGCACGATGGTATAACATGTTTAGTGTTGGCGAAATATATTACATTTTTTATAGAGAAGTATCCAAATATGTGTTTTGAGCGGTATTCTGTGAAGATTCCAAAAGCTTCAATACCGTACGTCCATGTGGTAAAATAGACAACCTTAGATATTTGAAAATTATGTCAATCGTTACAATTTAGTGTTCTGAACGTATCTTTTTCTATAAGCAAACATTGTCTCATTGTGATCAAATGAAAGCGTATAGTTTTTCACTTTAATATAGAATAACAGTAAGAGGTACCTACATTTTCTGAGGGAGGAATGAGAATTTTTTCAAACGCTGGATATTTGAGAATAACAGGTAACAAATGAAAATGGCATTCGAATGTCTTGAGAGAACTGCAATATCTTGTTTATTATCCTGTGAATTTATTGTGTTTTTGCATTCATTCATTATAAAATCTAAGGATTATTTCATTCTTCTAGCAAGATAGTTCTAAATGCTTTTTGTGAAATGGACATCAATTTCATTACCTCAATCTAATAGCTATAATCCAATAATCCATAATCTAATAGCTAAATCCATTACACTGTCTTGTATAGTAACTCTGTACTTAATTCCACAACTAATTTACACTAATCCTAACATTCTACATGTACTGGTATTACATGTTGAATATCATACATTGATAGCATTTAGTTTTGAATTTAATAATAATGTTAATAGTGAAGATTGTAAGTTATGTTTACTATGCAATTAAAAAAATGTAACAAACTACAGCATGATTTGCAGGTGATGAGCATTGCCTTGGCAAAAGATGTGCCTTTTTATCTGCATGATGTATGAACAGTAATTACATGTAAGGTATTTGAAATATTTATGTTCTTAAAAAATATCCTACATGCATATATTTTAGGAGAAATGTCTCTGTCAAAAGTTTTTGTTGCGCATTATTTATTGTAACATTTACAAAACTGCAAATATTTTGGAAATATTTCTGAGAATTATTGATTATTACTAGTGTACATCATAACAATTCTGTCACTTTCATTTCCAAACTTTTATATTCAAGACAGCAATGTATGTGTGTAGTATATGTAATAATATGCATGGACAAGTTATAGACACAGCAACAGTTATAGACTGAAAACTCATTGCGGGGTGCTTTGTTTAACATAAAATGTAAAAAATAACTTCCACCCTACATTTAAAATTGCCTATTTGAAGTATGGTAATTATTAGAAGGACTACTTGTGTATGTAAAGAAACAAATTAAAATAACTTACAATATAGATTCCTTTGATGTTGTGAATATCTTCTTTCATTAATTGAAATACATCATAATATTTGAAAACTGTGTTTCAGTAATTTCATGGAAAATTTTTCAGACCCTTCTGGTGCAATCATTCTCAAAATGTTCCTATCCACATATTTATAATAAATAATCAAAAATACTTTTGCCTATTCCGTGGATGTTTGACAATTTACAATTATCTCCAGTACCAGGCAAAATAAGTGCCCTCTTATCTGCATGACTTATGAACAGTGATTA
Source organism: Acheta domesticus (assembly GCA_031308135.1). Classification (NCBI taxonomy): domain Eukaryota; kingdom Metazoa; phylum Arthropoda; class Insecta; order Orthoptera; family Gryllidae; genus Acheta; species Acheta domesticus. The sequence continues at coordinate 282,903,748 of JAHLJT010008446.1, read as the reverse complement.
AATGTAAGGTATTTGGAATACTTATGTTCTTAAGAAATATCCTACATGCATACTACTTAGCATGAAATAAATAGTTCTATTGCAAGTGTTATCTGACAATATTTATTGGTTATTTTTCAACAAAGGATACAAATGAATAGATTTGGTACAAAACATAAACACCATGAACAATATCAAACATGAACTCATGTGCATTATTCTTCATGGCGACAGCTATTGTGTTCAACTTTAAATTTAGAGAACTCAATTTTCTTAACAACCAAATAGATATGAAGGAGAAAAATCAATTGCACATGAAAGTACATGAAAGAGAAAATTCAATTAAGTTGTTAGTCATTGTTTTGACAGAAAAGTAAAGATATATTTTCATTAAACAGAACAATGTAATGAAATATGCATACCTTCTGTGTAAGGAGGTTTACAGTTATTTGCAAGTTTAATAATTGTTGTGGTATCTATATTAAAAGGGGAATTTTAAAAGAAGTGAGAAATAGCAATTCTCTGAGGTTCCAGTAGCATTTTCAAACACGATCAATTTATACAAAAACATGTTCTTCATCTCTCAATAAATTATAACCAATATTGTTATTGTTATTAAAATGGCTTACATTTTCAGTCTGCTGTAGCATCAGACTATTAAATTAGCCTCTGTTTCCTTATTATCAGACACTTATTCTACTTTTTTCTGGTGTAAAGAATTAGTCTAGCATTCTCAGTGAACATAATATTGTGCTAGATATTCCTTAAATTTATTGCTTAACGTGAACATTATTATGATATAGTGTTAATAACTCATGATATTTGGGACACATGGGCTTCAAGAAAAACCTCTCCTTTTATTCCTTTGAATTTCACCAATAACAATAGTTGAAACATGATTATTTTCTATTAAATAAGAAAAGGTCATGCTCTTGGAAGACTTGGATTCATACAATTCGAAGAAAATATAAAAGTGTCGATTTTCAATTCAAAAATTTTATAAGATATTCATGTAAAAGGGAACAATTTCTCAAATTCCTAAAAATGCATTGACTTTACAAAACTTGCAGGTCCGAGTACACCATATCTTGCTATTTATTATGAATAAATATTCTGTGAATAAATATAATTTAATGACAAGTTAATGACAATTTAAGTCTTTCAGCAGTATATGAAAAATATGTAAACATTCACGTGATATTCATATAAAGTAATTCAGTTTCACAATTACTTTTGTCTCTGAACATTCTTTCACATTAATATTTAATTCACAATACTAATGTTTATTGTTATGTACAATCCTTTTCTTTGATTTAAAAATTCAAAAATATATTTTGCCAGTTATTACAGCATGCTGAAACAGTGATATTTTATGTTTGAATCTGAAAATTGAAATAACATTTAGATTATTATTCAAAAATTCTTTACTGGGGTTGTATAAACAATCTGTTTAGGGGGCAACTATCTACAGAGATAGAATAATGAATGCGTTAAATTGATGCATTTAACACATGCATTAAATTGATTGAAGAATCAAAACACGTAATTAAATACTTCTAGTGTATTTCCCACTTGCACCTTGGGCAAAGCAAATGGTAATTTTATTTTTGCCACCATTAATAAACAGAAGTAGTTAGATAAATTGTATTCATCAGCAAATATCGAAAAGTCTTCCAAAGACTATTTTTTATCTCAAATGTGCACCTGTACAGAGATAACAATTTTTAAGACAAAATAAAAACAATAATACTATTTCAATATATTGCAATACATTGAGAAATGGACTGATTCACAAAAAAGTTTTTACATCACTGTAAATAATGTAACTATTTATGTTCAGAGTAATATATTTGAAAATAAATTAAACTAGTGGTGCTAAAGAATGGCACAGGCTTTCCTGTATTAGTTTTCTATTTCCTTGGGCCTGGGCTAGCTATTTGGAATTGCCACATACTCGTGCCAGCTCCCATCTATCGCCGCCCAAAGTACATTCTTTTGACATTTTCTTAATTTTTCCTGATGGTAGAACGGAAATATTAATTTTAGAACATTAAAAAACACTAAAACGTCGTCCTAAATGGGAATTTTCTTTGAAAAATTTTGGAGCAGTTTTTAAGAAAACGGCGTTTAAGTGCTACTAAACATGCGGAATTTGAAGCTATTTTTCACAGAAACTTTTTGAGTTTTCGAAAACTTCATTTGAAGTTATTTGAAGCACACACACTCACAAATTGAGTAGTGTTTACAAATTGCTGGAAATGTGCATATTAACGACGTGAGAGATATTTAAAAAAATTACATTTGTGTAATTTCTTGAAAGAAAAGAAAAAAAATAACTTTACGTCATATTAAAGAGTGCAATTAATACTATCCGTTCAAAAAGTTTCAAGAAAAAAATTGGAGCTACATTTGAGAAAATGGCGTTAGAGCGATTCTGAAAATGAGCTAGTTTTCACAGAAATCGGTTGAGACCTCGAGAAACCTTTCCTGACATTATTTAAAGCATATGTACTAGTAAATAAAATAATGTGAACAAATCACCGCTAATGTTAATATCACCGACAAAAGATACAATTCAAAACAATTTCATTTTTGTAATATTTGAAAAACCAAAAGAATAGAACAATATGGAGTTTACGTCATCTCGTAGAGTGCATTTAACACTATCCACACAAAAAGTTTAAAGAAAAACTTTGGAGCCGTTTTTGAGAAAATCTTGCTTTTTGTATTTTTTTAAAATTGCAAATAATTCACGCAATATTGCCAGAAAACTAGTAAAATTTTCAAAAAAAATGTACATGACTCTAAAGAAAGAACTCACTTTGGAGAACAAATTTTATCTGGAGATCACATCTCTATCTTCAATATTGTAGTTGTCTATTCAGTCGTTTCAATTCGGGTTCAGGATCAATCACTCAACAACGCACCTAACTACTACGACTGACTGAAGAAATAGCACAAGGCTATCACCTAAAGAAACATACAGCATCAGTTGTTTTTTTTATTAGCAGAGGCGGTTCTTTATAAGGTTCACAGGTTCACGCAACACCCAAAAAATTGAAGAAAATAGAATATACACGTCTTTATTACAATATCATTTATAGTATGATTTTTTCTGCTCCTTTGTATAATTTTCATACGAGTATTACATTGATGAACCGATGTGACTACATGGTTGTTCACGTTCTCGAAACACCTTGCTCAGGCCGTTTCATAAGGACCATTGGGTACCACGTGACTTCGCTTCTGTGTTATCATAGGGCGTTTTCATCGCCTCATGTTCACACCTACGCCGTGAACTCAGCTTGGCGCAGCAGTCGGGCAATCACGCCACCCAACTCGAGACGAAGTCTCCGGCGCGCTGTCAGTAAAAGTGTCCTCGATACGTTACTCCGGAACGCAAGTTTTGTTTCTGATGTAGATGGTGAGGTCGGTCTTAAAATCCATGTAAAAGTGTAATTTACATCTCGGGTTCAAATAGTATTCAAGTTATGGTGTCTGTGCATTCTGGTGTTCAATTATTTCTGAATCCTATTTGAATCCTATTGAAAAAAAGTTTAGCTACGATGATTTTCTTGAAATCACGAATGAAATGATCACGATGAATCACTTGGCCCGGATCGCCTTGTACTGAAAATTGAAACAACTATGAAATCAGCAAAACGAGAGTTTCGTCGACGATTCAGTCCTAATATTTATTCGACATATAATCTGACCGATCGTTTTCAACAATGAAGCGGATAAAAATATTTCATAGAAACATATTGACCACCGAGCGATTGTGCGCCCTAACAATGCTGTCAATAGGGAAGCAACTTAGTCAGGACATTTTGAGCGCTCGTAACAAAACTAAAGCAATGTGGGATATCGTAAAAAATACAACCACATCATCTCGATACCTTGTAGAGAATGTTATTTTAAAGGATAATGAAAGAGAAACGAGTAATCCGGAAAAAGTTGACAATCTCTTCAACAAACACTTTTCCAGAATTGCGTCTGATCTCACGAAGGGACTAAAATCACAAAATTCAACATTTTACACTTCCCCAAAACTTTCAGATACGATGTTTATTCCCGAAACTTCTCCCAACGAAATCCTCAGAATAGTCAGTAAACTAAAAAATAAATATTCATCTGGTTTAGATGAATTTCCGGATTGTTTATTAAAAACTTGTGCACCTGCCTTTATACATCCGTTAACTCACATTTTCAATGCTTCTTTATGTACAGGAATATTTCCAGATATTTTCAAAACAGCAAAAATTAAGCCACTTTTTAAAAAAGGGAACAAAAATGATATTCAAAATTACCGGCCAATTTCTCTTTTGTCAGTTTTCTCAAAAATATTAGAAAGTCTTTTCTACTTACGAATGGAAACATTTCTCAGGAAAAACAGAGCGTTTTCAGACTCACAACACGGTTTTAGAAAATCAAAATCTACGGGAACTGCCATTTTTTCTTTTCTCAAAGATGTTGCTTCATCAATAGACCAAATGAAGTACCCATTGGAATATTCTTAGATCTCTCGAAAGCTTTTGACGTTATTGACCATAACATCTTGCTCTCAAAATTACCTTCGTATGAAATTCGTGGTATTGCCCTAGATTGGATAACTTCTTACCTTAAACATCGGACTCAAAGAGTAGAAATACCATACTGGCAGGAAAGGACATTACATACTTATATTTCCAATTCTTTGCCAATTGTGCATGGGGTCCCGCAAGGTTCGATCTTAGGTCCTATTCTCTTTCTGTTATATGTAAACGATATGCCCTCGTCTATTAAAAATGGAAGAACGGTCCTGTTTGCTGATGACACGAATGTTCTTTGCAAAAAAGAAGCAGTAAATAGTACAATTTCAGAAGTTTCAAATTGGTTTAATAATAACAAATTAATTGTTAACGAAAGAAAAACTGTTTCAATGCATTTTTGCATCTCAAATCGGAAATCGCATGTTCCATTGAAAATGAACAATATGCAATTAGCTGATGTTGAGGCAACAAAATTTTTAGGTCTTTCAATTCAATCAAACCTCAAATGGAATGTACATATAACAGAATTAATCACTAAATTAAGTTCATTATGCTATGCAATCAGAATTCTTTCAAATTCTGTCAGCCTTCATGCATCTCGTTGCGTTTATTTTGCAAATGTGCATTCCCGCCTGAGATATGGCATAATATTCTGGGGAAGCTCATCCTGTAGTATTCAGACCTTCAGATTGCAAAAGAAAATTATTCGAATAATGAAAAAATGCCTTCCACGTGATTGCTGCAAGCCTCTTTTCATTGAGCTGGGAATTCTACCATTGCCTTGCCTATTTATTTACGAATCTGTAATATTTGTCAAAAATGACCTACTTAACGGAGGGAACATATTTTCATGCAATATTGATATTTATAATTACAACACACGCCGTAGAAATCACGTGCATCAAGTGTCAGTATCAACAGCTCAGTACAAGAAATCAACCTACAATACATGTACGTTACTTTACAACGCATTGCCAGATGACATAAAACAATTAAAGTCGGTACACAAATTTAAGTTAAAAGTAAAATCTTTTCTGCTGCAAAACTGTTTCTATACAATTAGAGACTATACTGATCGTGAAAAAGAAAAATGTTTAATGTAACAAAACAAAAATATATAATGAATTAGTTTATGTTTGCATTGTATACATTTAAAAAATATTTAATACGCCTGTAACAAGTAATGTACTTCAGCTTCCGGGTCAATGACCCCCATCTCGATCAGGTTTTTGTCCAGTTTCCCTGATCCATAGAGCAAATGCTGATATGGCCCCTTGTTTTGCTTCTGGACGTAAATGTATCTTCACTGTGCGCACGTTTTGTTGAGCACTCCTTTTGCTTGTAGTTCATTTACAGTTGAAATTGATTTTCTATAACTCGGGAAAAAACATTTTTCAAATATCTTTATTTTTCTAAAATTATTATTTTCTAAATTCATTTTATCGTGTTTTTTTTTTTAAATTCTGGCCCTCAAGAAAATGTGCACAGATAAATTTCTTTCCCCACACGTCATATACAGTTTTTACTGTTTTTTGACAAATAAATAAATAAAATAAAAACTTATCTGTGAAACCAGTAACTTCAATGAATTAGTGATGGAGAAATTTGTGCATCGGCGATTGGATTTTCAATTCAAATAAACAAGGTAAGTTTATAATTTCCATATTTCTGGGTAGAATGATCAAATTAATGATAAATGTTTCGTTCTGATTGTTGCTTAATGAAACTTGTAACATTGAGGCTACGTATAGAAGTGTAAAGGTAAAAATTAATCTACAGCAATAAGCGAGGAATTAAGCTTTTTTTTCCTGCCCTCAAGAAAATGTGCGCAGGTAAATCTCATTCCCCACACGTCATATATAGTTTTTACCGTTTTTTGACAAATAAATAAAAATAAAAGCTTTATTTTCAAGATTGTTATTAATGTTATAAATAGTATTTTTTTTCACAAACTGGTCAGGTCACTGCTGTAGCATAGTAAGACAGCGTGACCGCAGAAAAGCAGTCGGCCAACGTCCACATATCAGTCGTGTGTATTGAAAGGAATGCGATATGCCGGACGTGCTGCGTGGGCCGACCTGTCGGCGGCAACGGATGTTGCGCTGACCTCAGCTCGATTTCGGAACGGCTGCGCGGCCTCGCTCTCACGGCGCGTTGTCACATGTAGGGGGCGTGTCCGAGAAAAGTTTATAATCAGTTTCTTGGAATGGAAAGGAGAATTTTTCGTGTCATTCCTCCTTTATAGTAGTTTTTAGGTTTTACATCCATTTACAATTATTCGTCAGATATCCAAATATTTTACAATATATTTGAAATATGAGGTGAAATGTTCTTAAACAATTTAAATCGTAATTGTGTCTGTTAATCAATAATTGTGTCCATTAATCGGGAAATACTGGAGAGAAAGACTCCCCTCATGGCCATTGCTTATGCAACACCCCTAAATTTAACTCACCCACCGCCACTGGATATGTCAAGCGTACGACAGAGTCTGGCACTCGGGCCTAATTTATAAAATGCGACAACTACGAGTCCCAAGGAGTATTTACAAAAGGTTATCGAAAGTTTACTCACGAACAGATCGTTTATTATAAAAATCAACTCTTCAACCTCTTACCCGCGCACCATTGATGCAGGAGTGCCACAAGGATCGGCACTTTCCCATTCTGTTCAATATTTCCAGCTACGATATCGCCACTGACGGTGACTCCAAGATAACACTGTACGCACACGACGTCGCCTTCTTCGCAACGCACAACGACATTGCCGTAGCCAAGGACTATATTCAAAACACACTAAACGAGTGTGTCAATTGGACTCAAAAGTGGAGAATCAAAATAAACCCGTTAAAATGTCAAGCAAAAATCTTCACGCTACGCCGCCCCAAAATCCTACTGAATTAAATCATCAAAATACGTATATTACGTGGACCTCCTCACCGGTAAAATACTTAGGAGTGTTGCTTGACAAAAGATGAACTTGGAAACCCCACATAAATGCAATAGCCAACAAAGTATCAGCAAAAATATCAAAACTCTTCCCTCTAATCAATGCACGTTCTTCAATGAAAGTCGAATGCCGATTGCTACTATTTAAATCCATAATTCTGCCAACTATGACTTATGCTTACCCAGTTTGGGGATGTGCTGCGACTAGCAATTTCCAAAAATTATCAGCCATTCAAAATATATTTCTAAGAAGAACTTTAAATACCCCCTGGTTCATTCCTAACACCCAGATTCGCAGAGACTTAAAAGTGCCTTCAAAAAGCGGCCACAAAACACAAATAGCCCAAAATGTTTACCAAAACCTTCACATTTCCCCATGCTCCTTAATCTTCAGCCTAGGTCGCAATGCTGCATCCCCACATATTAAATCCAGGTATTCCAAGGACCGATTCAAGCCACCGTAATCCTCCATAACTGTCAATTGATCAAACTGAAGCAATCCTCAACCGAGCTTCATTACTTTAGCACAATGTTTACGTTCTTCGAGTAATGTAAACCATGGCCATTCCCCAAAAGTCAATAAATATGTACTGCATAATTTAATCTCCTCGAAAGACAAGAATATCGACGAGAAGAAGTAAATTTTAAAAAATATTGTAGTTGTAGGAAGACGCAAAAAAATTCAAACTTTTGCAATTTCGAAAATTCAGAGTTAACCGTGAAAATCAGACCTATGCCACCTTAATAAGTATGTTTTACTCTATTCTTACAAGAAATTTGAAGAAAAAATTTGGTGTCGTTTTCGAAAAAAATTTTGAAAATGTCCGCGGTGCTTCATGTAAAGTACTCCCAAATTTTGAAGAGAGTTTTTCAAATAACGACGGGGAATATTCATTTTGGGCGAGACGAGTTGGGCGAGAGTTTTTCAAATTCGGGAACAACTCGCGGGCTTTTCTCCAACCAGGTATCTCCCTTCATCGCCCAAGGAACAAGCTCGTTGCTCCCAACTGGTCTTCCGGCATGTGGTAGTGTAGTGTATATAAGTGTAGGTGTGTAAGTAACGTGTGAGGATAGGACAAGAAAGAGGGAGGAAAGATCGCGCGCGGTCCGTGGCCCATTTGTTACGGTACTGCTCCGCCATTCGCCTGGTGTTGATCGACGAAACCACGGGGAAAAAAACGCATCAGAGCTGCTGGCCGTTAGAATTTTCGTGCAGACAGCGGCTGAATTCGACCTAGCTATATTGCTGGTGTGGAAAACCCTACCACCATCGTGAGCCTAACCCTAGGACCTCCCGGCCAGAGGCATTGCAGTGACATCAATGGGTGCCTTGAGCCACCCAAGTCGGTTTTACCGAAGAGAAGAGCTAATTCTTTAATTCCGTCTTCCAGCGCCCCGCCACTCCACCCCCCACCCCCGTTGCACTGAGGTGTCCCACACTCCTGCTTCCGTCGAGCCCTCCACGGCCCCTCTCGCCCAGGAGCTCCCTAATGCACCCGGCCCCGTATATTAGGACGAGTGGAATTCCATTTCTTTCTGAGAAGGGGCTGGGACGTCCGGGAGCAACCCTTCCCCTTCCCTTTCCGCTTCCCCGCCTCGCCCCGCCCTGCCGCGCCCCAGTTTCCTAACCCAGCTCTCCCAGGCCTCCGACACCACCTGCCCCTCCCCTCCCACGCTTTCGTAACCCCGACGCTCTCCGAAGTCTCCCCACCCCAGCCCCTACCTGAGCTTTGGCGGAGGCGAAGGGAAGTTCGAAGGCGGGGGCATGCGGAGGGTGGGAGAGGATGTAGAAAGGTGGTCGCGAGAAATGGGGCGAACGAAAGAGAAAATGCCAAGGAACATGGAAACGAAAGAACTCGAAGGATGCGTTTCACAGCAGGGGTGTCCAGGTCTCGCGAGAGGAACGGAAGGACAACGCTTGGAGAAACGTGAAACGATACCTATTAAATGTTGAAAAAGGATTATCAGTTGACTTACAATTAATATATCGTCGTGGTAACCCCAGTAGGTCATATGTCAAATCGACCAAATTATTCATCTAAATATTGATGTAAAATGCAACCCGCAATGCCTGTCAGTATTTTTTTTGCATATATTGTTAAATAACTCATGAACGAAGCTTTCTAGGACCTTAAAAACAAATTCTGAGTCCAAACGCCTCAAAAACATTCATCACGCCATACATGATGAGATCTTCTTGACATTTTTTTTTACATTTTTGCTGGTTCGACGCTTCTTCATTCTACCCCACCTGTTGAGAGCCTGTAGAATCTGCAACTGGATGTGAAATTACTAATTACTTGATATTCTATGCGATTGAATTACACGGGTATACCTCTCTGCTCGATAATAAAGTTCAATAAGAATAGTTTGAATTGACAAGGGTGTATCATATTTATCAATTACAAGGTGACATATGAGACAAGTGACGGAGGATAAGAGGGTCTTGAAGAAAATATACATTACAGGCTTAATATGAAAATGGAAAAATAAGGAAGAGAGTGGGGAATAGCATACGAGAGTTCTCGCACGGGGACGCTAGTTATTTGATCCGCATTAACGCCTTACACTAAAGTGTTCATTTGCATACACCACAAAAGATTTTCTATGTAGATTACCTCGTTTTATACTTGAAACCTTCATTTATTCAAATTTATCAATTTTTTGTAAACTTCTTTTCGGTGTGCTTTCTTTTCCTCTTCCTTTCTCTGCAGCGCAGAACCTAATTTGGTGCCCCCTCTCTCTTCAGAGTGCATGGGACGGGGAAGCGGGGCGTTCGCGATTTTCCGGGCGGTTGCCGAGCATAAGGAGGAACCTGGAGGGGCCAGGAACAGTTCGCGAGGCGCACGGGGCGAGACGCAGGGCTGCAGGGCGCGCTTGCGAGTCACATCCATCCACGGAAACGCCCCGCAATTCTTCGGGAAGGGAAGGGGCGGTTCTTTCTGTTTCTTTCTCCATCTCTCTGTCTTTCTTTCGCTTTTTTCAAAAACGCTCGTTCTTGGTCACTGCGTAAACACGCTTTTAATACAAATGTGTGTGTTACGTCATGCCGATAGATGATGTTATGCCAATTTCTGTAGTGAGCCGTTTATACTGACCCCTGATGGAATTGATTGTTACGTTGTATTATATTTATGCTATACATGGGTTGTAGTATTATAACACGTACACATAACACAATGTAATATTGTTATATTTTGGTGTTGTATAATAACAAGCTGTGATATTGTAATATTGTGTAACCATTTCAGAGAACGCGAGAACTTATATGCTGCTGTAGTACGTCTTCTCATGTCTACATATAAGGAATACACACATTCTTGACATGTTTAACACTATTTCGTGAATACCGCAAATATTTTACAATTAACATATTATCGCTCGTATTGCATGCAACTGCAATTTGCTACTTTGCCTGTTGGTCGTGTGATAAAATTCTGAAGTTTTAGAGAGCTAGTTGGCAGTCTTGTGTTGCAAAATGACTCGTTAAACTGAGTGTTGAAACTATTGCTTTGCTTTGAAACTTGCTTTGAAACTATTTTGACATCTGTTTTATTTTTTCGAAAATAAATGTTTGTTCTTCTCAATGTTACAAAAACGTTCACTGCGTCATTTCGTTTGACGCTAGGAAACCAGTTTCAAAAATTCGACCACGACCATAACTGACGTGTTTCCATGTCTGTATTTAAATAAACAGAAAAGTGTAGAATTTAAAACAAAGCGGAATCCAAATGACTCACGCAAAGCTCATTTTTTAATTCATATCTGCGGAAATGAATTCACAAATAGATATTTTGAAAGTGTATTTGATGAAAAGAGATATTCTTATATGAACGTCACCTATGTGTACACACATATGCGTTGTACCCACCACGCATACTCCACACTTCTTAAGAAATGTGTGAAGTTGACTCATAACTGAATTGTGTTACGACAAAAAAGTTCTGAATTACGGGCAGTAGCGATTACATTGTGTATCAACACTATCACATTTTCAATGTTCACTATCATCACCAAACTGTAAAAATTGTACGCGATATTTTCACAAGAAAACGAGTAACCATATGAGTGCATTTGATGAGTACAGAAAATAAGAGAATCTTAGTCATGGCAAAAAGTAAAATTGTAAAATAAACAAATTGGAACAATTCATATAGACGGTACTCAGGAGATGTGAGACATCTCAGCAATCGTCAATTTTTAATTAAATTATGTTTAGACAATTGTATTTTCTAGTAGTCAAAATTTCTTAAAGATAGTTCTCAAGCTAGATACATGTATAGAAAAATGTCTTTGTGTGCGAAATTAGCGCTTACACAAAGAATAAACAGTTTTCTGGCAAAATGCCAATTTTTTACGTGCACCACTTCTATTGTTTACTAGTGATATGCTGAATTGTATTAGAAGTTTGTCCCCATTAGTTAAAGGCGTCTGTCTGTCTGTCCCTCCGTCTATAAATGACGCTAACGGCTAAACCGATCAGCCTATTTTCTCCAAAATTTATATTCCTTAATCGATCTGACTGATATCGCGGCCACTTGAATTTGAAACCGATATTTTAATTTGAGAGGTCCTGTACATGAAGCTCCTAGGATATTTTCAAAATTGTCAAAACAAATGGCCCGTTTTTGATTAAATTTTGTTGTTAGATCGTGTGAAGGACGTTTAAGAGAATGGAGCAGATCTCATGCTCGTTGAAATCTGATTTTTCGAAAATTACAACAGTTCAAAACTTTTTCGGAGTCTTCCTACCACTAAAATATTAAAGATATATATTTTTTCCTTAATAAAACCTGTTCCGTAAATATAGATTTTGAAATAAGGTTATGTACAATTTTTCGAAAATTTGAATAATTTTTGCGTAATGTTGCGTGAAAATACTGGCGAGAAAGTACGTGCTGTTTTTAGCACCACTAGTTTGACACAGCAGTCATGATTTGCGGGCGAATCGTCCCCAACTCTGTTCGGCAGGTACACGAATCTTGCCACTGGGCCCTGAGGGTTCGTGTGCTTCCCAAACGTCAGTGCAGATTAAGCTCCCAGCAAATCAGCGCCCCCATGACAAAAGGCAGCTAAACATGGTTTTATTAGATATCCCACTACATTTTGTTGGTGAAATATGATTCTTCGATACTACATACAAGCCCTAGGCGTTTGTAGTCTTTATTGTGAACCTGTTCCTGTTATTTGGCTCGAAAGGCCGCTACGGGCCTTGGGCGACCAGCGGTGACCCAGCCTCTCGGCCATGGAGTAAGGAGTTCGTGTGGTTAGCACAAAGACATCGCTTCACTGAGCATGCTGGTCTTCATAACTTTAGGGTGGGCTTTCTCATCATCACACATCAATAGATAATGGGACATTTGTAAGGAAAGCGCACAGGTATAATTTGCCTCGGACGGGAATCGAACCCGGGGTTGCTACGTGGAAAGCGAGCACGCCAACCAACGAGCCACCGAGAATTATTGTGAACTATCCTGTAAAAATAAGAATGTAAATGCAGACTTTTAGACACCTCGATGGAAGGGCCCGTGCCTGTGTGACTACTGGAAAAACCGCTCTTGATTTTCTTCGTTTCCTTGACAATGATCATTCGATTTCCACTCGTCTCATCTTGAATTTGCTTCCCAAACATGCATTTTTTCTTTCCTATCTTATTAAAAGTACATAAAACCGTTATGTTGGAATTGTGCCTCTAGAATATTGCGCTTTTAACATGTTTCTTATACTTCAGTATATTACATAATTCTTGGAAGTTGCCGTTGCGGATTAAGATTGCACTCCTAGAATTTTCATTAAAATTACTAATTTATAGATATACTGCCTCAAATATTTGCATAATATCCGGAATTAGTTCTCTTGTTATGTAAAACGATCGACTCCCTATATTAATGTAATATTTATTTGTGTTACTCCCTGCCACCATGCGATATTGGTGCAACAATTACAAAATCCACTTGCCTTGTTAACCGTTAAAAACTTGGATCTACTAAAAAATGTTTATGAGAAACATACAAGGTATGTCCGGAAAGTAATGCAATTTTTTTTAAAGCTAATATATTGATTGAATATATTGTTACAAACGTTTTAAGACTCTTGGAAGTTGTTCCCTTCGGCATCCACACAATTTTTCCAGTGACTCTGCCTCGCACGGTACCCCTCATGGAAGGCTGCATCTGCACCTCGCGAAGGACCACCCTTCACGGGATCTTGGATGGCATCTATCGATCCAAACAGATTCCTTCCAGGGCGGCGGTGATCCTAAGGAAGAGGAAGAAATCGGGTGCAGCCGTGTTTGGACTTTAGGGAGGTTGAAGCAGTGCTGTCAAGTTGTGCTTCGCCTGATACGAACGCGATGGTGATTCTTCTGATCGTCCGTCGGCAGCTTGGGAACAAGCTTGGCACACTCCTTGATTACGCTCAATTTATCGGTCACCAGTTTGTGTACAATTCTTTGGGAATGTTAAGTGTTTTTGCAATCACCCGGACACTCAATCGACGCACAGTGGGGCAAGAGACAGTAAAACGTGAGAAAAATTCAAAAAATCAAAGTCGGTTCATGTGGCAGATGGCGGTGGCCGATTCATGTTTACTGATGGCTGCTGCGTACAAGAAAGAGTGCCAACAGTACACAAACTACTTATTCATGGTCCAGCAGTGTTGGCGAAATGTTTACTACCTATTGGTCAGTTATCCGAAGAGGCACGTAATAAGGATCTTAATAAATTTAGAGAAGACGTTTCTCTTAAGTGAGCCATAGACAAAACCAACGAAGACTTTGTTAACGACTTCTGGTGTCATCTGACTGTCATCACTAGCTACAGACCGCTTTCTGCACAGAAAATTGAAGAACTTCCGATAGAAGTTTTAAATATGATGTTGCCTGGACAAGCACCATGTGAAACAATATTATGATACTGATGAGTCTTCAGATTCATTATGTTGATAAAAACTAGGTTATACAATGACGATACACACAGATAAAGACAATTATTAAGTATTACCTTTACCTCAATAACAGAGTTTGTACCTGCAAGTTTTGAAACAACGTTTCTATAATGCACTATAATTTGAAATTAGCATATTTCGTTTTATTTATGTTATTTATCATCATTTGTTATCAACTCAGTCCATTACTGCTTTTCTGTTCACTTAAAATATTTATTTTCAACTTTTGAGGCCTCCTGCCCCACTGTGCGACGGTCAAAATTTAACAGATCACGCACACGGGGCAAAATGTTGTCGGTTGTGTTTGTTGATGGTCATCCAGTGAAAGGTTCGTCGTTCGTGAGAGGTTCGTCGACTACCTCTTCCCGGCCTTCCTTAAACGCATTCAACCACCTCGAAACTTGATATGATAGAGCATTGTGTGGCGTCGTACACAATTGGCCAATAGGTGGTACCTTTAGGCCAGTGAAATGCTACAGGCGGAAGCTGGGAGACAAAGGCGGAGGCTGGCGCAGACAGCGGGGCAGGGCCAAAAATACCTCTAGAATGGTAGAAGTGCGAGTCTTGTGGACGCGTACCAGCTTCACGCCTCCGGAAGCTAGCCGGCGCACCTACTCGTCGACTGTATGGGACAGACCAGGCAACACAAGAGAGGTGGGGGGTTACAGGTTCCGGGTATATAACGCGGCGACGTACGCGCCCGCGTTCTCATAAGTTTTGTATCGGAGACGAGAGTACGTAGGTACGGAGAGAGAAGTGTTTAGGAGGGTGCATCTAGGCACGCGGGCCGCCGGACGGCGACCGGTTTCTTTGCTTTTGGCGTCAAGCCATGTGACGGGAACGGTCACGGGACTAGGTCCGACAGCGCGCACCACGCGTCGCTTTTCTGCGGTAATGCAGGGTTGCTGGGGCTATAGGCCTAGGGACGGTCGCGGTATGCGGCTAAGGGAGAGAAAAGGTTGCCGGAAGGTGACTTAAAACTATTATGTAAAATTGTAAATATTTTTTGTGTGAATACATTTAATATTTCATTTTGAAGTCGTCTGTGTGTATTCCGCTACGTCACAATTGACCCCATAAGCACGAACAATCAACTGGTGAGTCTGCGCAAGAGATTTGTTGCATTTCGAACAAACGTTTACGACATAATTGGTCGAGTGACGATCATATCGCGATTCCTGACACAGGCACTAATCAAGGGTACGCTGACATGACGATCCTGACACCCCAAATGCTCGGAGCAGACTGGCAAAGTTTCCGCTTTGAAGCTGAGAGTCCCGCCCACCTCATCCAACCGATCGTAACTCCCTGTGGCCATTTTAAGTACCCGCACTAAAAAATGGCATTACTTTACGGAGACACCTTGTTATACTTTATGAATAGCAAAATCTTCCAGAAGGATGTTTTGTACTGTGACGAAACTGAATCTTCTTTGTAGTGTTCCCGTATTGAGAAAGAAAAAAAATAAGTTGGACGGAATGTTTCTCCTAAAAACTCTTAATTTAATATCATCAGTCCGAACGTCAAAAACACATCCAAAATGGATATCGAGAAGTGTTGTCTTTTTCTCAGTGATAGAAAGCGATCCATTTTTATTGGAAACGACATCGTAAACATTTTGAAAATTGCTCCGTATCGTACATCTCGCAAGTGCTATTCTGTGCCGCCTTTCGCATCGCTATCGGACCGCGATTCGCGTCGAGTGCTCCAGCGCTGTGGCGCTTCGTAACCCTTCCTCCAACGCCCTTTCTGAAGAATCGCAATCATTTGCCTCGATGGATTTCGCCACTGGAAACATACTCAGCAGCCCTGCACCCTGCGCTGGGTGGGGGTTCCTACGGTGGCTGATATTGTACGCCAGCTAACATTTATTTTCTGATTTATTAACTAATTGTTTATTTATATAGGTACTTATTTATCTTTCGTCAAACTTTTAACCAGGCATTAGGCGCAGCAAGGTTTGTAACAAATTGAGGCGCGCGGGGTGCCTCAGTTACCCCACGGTAAAAATGTCAAGAAAACAATTAATAACAAACTATTTTGTTTCTTTAATGAATACATGTTTATTTCCAAGTATTTATTCATAGTTTGGAAACAAGTACAATAAAATTTTAATTTTTAAGAATGTTCTTTTTGAAAACAACTTTCACAAATGTGCTGCATATGTTTAATGTATTGGTTATAGGATGAAACCTCTTCTGCGCCTAGAAAACAGTAAAAATATAAGAATGTTAGCACGAAATACCAACGCGTTTGATGATTCCAATTTGCAGGTTCATATCTTTGGGTACTTGTCATCGGGACGCCAAGACAAGAGTCGTGAGCCAAACCGTTCTGAAGATCACTGGACTGCGCTCTTTCCCTCCCTACCCTACCACAAAAATTCTTCTCCCCGAGATAACTCCGCTCTCAGCTCCGAGCCCAGCCCCGAGCCATAGTGAGCGCTCGAGCTCTTCTCGGGCCAGTTGCGTAGGATTAAATTAAAACATCCGAACTGCAATTTCGTCTGTCTATAGTCTTACATTTGAGCGGAAGACCAGCGTGTCAAAGAGTTTACTTTCTTTGCATAAGACTGATTTTCATGGAGTTACACCTAGCATCGTCCATATCCTGACGACCTGATCGACCATACCCTGACGACTCGATGTCACATGTCACACTTCTTTTCTTCTCGAAAAACCTAATCGACCATTTGGAATGACAAGGTCCCAACTGAAAAAATGAGTCAGAACTGAAGAAAATGAGTTGTTGTTATTATGTTAATGTTCTAAACGACTTCCGCTACAAGTAGAACAAACGTGTGTTCCAAACTGTGGACAAATGGCTGATGTAAAACTCACTCCTGTAGATGGAGAGGACATAATAATTATTAATTAAAACTTTAACAATCAATTTTCTCGAATTGTCTGAAATGTCGGTTAAAACCTTGACATTACAAAGGGTCGTAATATTATTCACCTCTTTGTTTATTATTTACCGTGCCATCAACGCAATCTTTCCATAATTCACATTATATTCCGTTCCAACACAAACATCAAGAAATATAACAAGTAGTAAATAGTGACCCACAGTACATTTTGGGAAAACATTTATTCACCTTACTACCGGTTGTTTTTTTATCGTTCGCCGAAGATTCCGGCAGCGTCGCCCGGGCAGTCGAGGCCTCATTCGCCCAGCAAACCGCTGACTCAACTCCCGTGCTATCCGAGAACTACCGCTGCGCCGCTTAACGTACCTTAAAGAAGATGCTGAAAGTGGTGTCCTTCGGCTCGAATGCATTCTTGGCACCTCCGAAACACATTCTGATTTGCCCTTTGAAGTAAGTCTCGAGGAATTGCTGCGATTTTCTCTTCAATAGAGCTTCACGAACAACCACTTCACGACATAAAGATCGGAGTGTGGTGTTCAACAGGATTCGGGAACTGCTTACACTGCTGTTCGATCCATGAACTTTGTAAATAATGTTTACTGTGACGATCGTATAATTAGTCGTGGGTTATGGCCTCCTAGATCACCTGATCTATCTCCTTGTGATTTTTTCCTGTGGGGGTACTTGAAAGATCAGGTGTATGCAGAAAACCCGCATTCGGAGGAAGAGCTATGGCGCTCTATTGAAGAGAAAATCGCAGCAATTCCTCGAGACTTACTTGAAAGGGCAAATCAGAATGTGTTTCGGAGGTTGCCAAGAATACATTGAGCCGAAGGACACCACTTTCAGCATCTTCTTAAAGGTACGTTAAGCGGCGCAGCGATAATTCTCGGATAGTACGGGAGTTGAGTCAGCGGTTTGCCGACTCGACTGCCCGGGCGACGCGGCCGGAATCTTCGGCGAACGATAAAAAAAACACTCGCGTACGAATGAAATGTTGACGGACGAGACGACGATAGGAGCCAAGTGGGGCCTTCTGAAATGGATTCGCTCAACGCATTTTAGTACGAGTTGCATGCACTATTTTTACTTTCTCGCTACGGAGTAGTGAGAATGTAATGCAAGGCAGTGCCAGAAAACCTCTTATTACAGACCCCTGCTAATGAAAAAGTGGATAAATCCAGATGTTAAATTTAGGGGGGGAATCTATCACGTGGTGTAGCCAGAATCCATGTTTTGTGGGTCCTTGATACCGAAAAAATTGAATGATGACAAAACGTCTGTATGTCCGTCCGACCGTCTGTCTGTCTGTCCGTCCGACCGTCTGTCTGTCTGTCTGTCTGTCCGTCCGACCGTCTGTCTGTCTGTCTGTCCGTCCGACCGTCTGTCTGTCTGTCCGTCCGACCGTCTGTCTGTCTGTCCGTCCGACCGTCTGTCTGTCTGTCCGTCCGACCGTCTGTCTGTCTGTCTGTACGTCCGAGCGTCTGTCCGTCCGAGCGTCTGTCCGTGTGTCTGTCCGTCCGAGCGTCTGTCCGTGTGTCCGTCCGTCCGACCATCTCTTCGATCGTTCACAAACAACCCAAGCGGCTGAGCCATTCAGCGGAATCTCTCCAAAATTGATATTCCCCAATCGATCTGGCTAATGTCGCAGCCTCTTGAATTTCAAACCAACATTTTACTTTTGAGAGTACATTACATGAAGCCCCTGAGATACTTTCCAAATTTTCAAAAATGGCTCTATCGTTTTCTTATTAAATTCTATTGTTGGATAGTGTGAAGGAAATTT
>JAHLJT010008446.1:282821900-282883689 GCA_031308135.1 Acheta domesticus | reverse complement strand
GACCGCGTGGGAGAGCGAGCGACCGAGTGCGCGGGGGGAGGCGGGGAGGGAGGGGCCGAAGCCGCCCAAAACATTTCTAAAATGCACATTCCCCGCCCGGCACCGGCAGGCAGGCGCCTCGCCGCGCGCTTATTAACAAATGACGCGGGTGACCGCGGGCCAGGCTGGGGTGATGGGGGAGAGGTGCGAGGTGGAGAGAGGAGAAGAGAGGAGAGGGAGTGATGCGCCCGCGGGAGTCGCTCGTTAGAGGTAATGAAAAGTGTGGCTGGAAAGAGTGACGGTGGACGAGAGACGAGCGGCGGCTGACAGTCGACGAGGCACCAGTGGCGAGTGACGACGGGCAAGGAGCGAGCGGCGTGTGCAGGTCGATGAGGAACGAGCGATGGTGAACGAGGAACGAGCGACGTGTGCAGGTCGATGAGGAACGAGCGGCGTGTGAAGGTCGATGAGGAACGAGCGACTTGTGCAGGTCGATGAGGAACGAGCGACGTGTGCAGGTTGATGAGGAACGAGCGGCGTGTGAAGGTTGATGACGAACGAGCGGTGTGTGAAGGTCGATGACGAACGAGCGGCGTGTGCAGGTCGATGAGGAACGAGCGACGTGTGAAGGTCGATGAGGAACGAGCGACGTGTGCAGGTCGATGAGGAACGAGCGACGTGTGCAGGTCGATGAGGAACGAGCGGCGTGTGAAGGTTGATGACGAACGAGCGGTGTGTGAAGGTCGATGACGAACGAGCGGCGTGTGCAGGTCGATGAGGAACGAGCGGCGTGTGAAGGTCGATGAGAAACGAGCGGCGTGTGAAGGTCGATGAGGAACGAGCGATGGTGAACGAGGAACAAGCGACGAGTGACTATTGATGAGGGACGAGCGGCGAGTGACGGTCGATGAGGAACGAACGATAAGTGACCGTTGATGAGGGGGCAGTGGCTGGTGATGGTCGATGAGGCACCAGAGGCGACTGGCGATCGACGAGGGCAAGTGGCGGATGACGAGGAAAGATTGGCGGGTGACGGTAGATGAGGAACGAGCGATGGGCAATGGTCGACGAGGAACGACCGACGAGTGACCGTTGATGAGGGGCGAGCGGCGGGTGATGTCATTGCGAATGAGGCACTGATAGTAATAACGGCTCTGACAGTAATATGTCACCGTCTGTAATAAGAGCACTAGTACTAATAAGAGGAAGTGTTCATAAGAGGCGCTTGCAAAAGAACGAGCATTAAAAGAAATAAGAGGCACAAGGGGGTGGAGGCCTGTGGGCAATGGGAGTTGATCTTCTATTATCCCTCACCCGCCTCCCAGAGCCTCTTATTTCTTTTAATGCTCGTTCTTCCGCAAGTGCCTCTTATGAATGGCAATACTTTTTAATGGCACTTGCTCTTATTAGTACTAGTGCTCTTATTACAGGCGGAGATAGCCGCTCTCACTGGAAGCCCCGATGCGCCACACCAGTGGACGGGACTGCCGCAAACCGCGCAACGTGTGCGTGGGCGGGGTCGGTGCGCTGCACGGGATGCAGCGGTCACGGCGACCCGAAATGCCTCGATCTCTCGGGTCGGGGACCGGGGTGACAGCTGTGAGGCTGGTGATGGCAGCATCCGCGGCGATAGGGCTTATAAGTAGAGAAGCGATGTATTGGTGCGTTGGAGAAAGCACCACTGCGCCCTAGTTATGGCGGCTATGGAAAACCGTGATGTCAGTTGTGGTAATAATTTTCTTTTTACAGCGTTCTATTATAATCACCTACTGGCGTCGAACGCCAAGTGGATTAATCCTCCTTTAATCATCGACAGTCGTAGTCTGTTATTGCCTATTGCCTTTTATTCCTTCAGCCAGGGACTCGGCGTAGTTATATTCCGGAATTCCCAGACGGTCACCTATCCAGGAATCCGCGGTATCTCAAATTGCTTAATCTCCGTGACTTCACGGAGGTTACTTGAACAATTCGGGTAGAGACGCCGGTGGTAATAGAAATGGTTGAGATGCAACTTCTTTTGTGAATCAAAGGCGGTTAGAAATGGGAATTGTGCACTGGCTGCGAGAAACAAGCAAACAAGCAAACATGTGATGGAGATTAAGGGGGCGCCAGAACCATCATTGAAGTTATGGTGATAACGATGTGGGATTGATGTAAGTCAATAAATGCATTTTTACGCCAACATTGATGAAAATTTAATGACACGGCTCACCTGTGTAGCTATGTCCCTCAGGCAGGAGCGCTCTAAACGATTCTATTGATCGTGTGATTAAGTCTCACCTTGGGCAATAAATATTTATTCGTCTGCGTCTGATCTAGGTGACCCATTTGAAATAAAACTTCATTTAAATATCTTCAGTCGTATAAACAGCCACTTTGAACAGAATATTCACCTGGATGAGGGTGCTTCATGACCTCAGGAGGTCAGAAAGTAGAAAAAACATGTTTTGGGAAGAAGCAGAACATTCTGTAGAGTGCAAGTCTGACATTCACTATTGACAAATAATTTCAGTGTGGTGGTGATTGATGGAAAGAAAGAACTGAATAAATTTCTATTTGCAAGAATTTTGTCTCTCTCAATGGTGATTGAAATCATTATTTCACCTCTGTCGACAACGACAACTGGAGTTGAAATCCTAATGTCGGCTCTTGAATCATAACGTCGGCTCTCAGTTTCTTCAGTGCCAAATTCGCATCAGCTGACTTTATTTAAAATCAGTACAGTGTATCTGAATGTAAATTATTTTCGGAAAGTCGTATCAAGCAAATCACAGTTGATTAAAATCGGATAATATAATTAAGATTAAATCAATGTTATGTTGGTCAAATAATATGAATAATAATGGTACACTTTTAGTGAATTACAACTTTGGTCGAGTGTGATACATATTTGTTCATTATCCATTTTAAAACCTTCGTAAATAGTGTAACTCTACCCCAACGGCCAAAACCGGTTATGCACGAAAAGGTATGGTACGTACATCGCACGGCGCTCCAGGCCGGACTGGAGAGGATAAATGGAAAGACTGCGTGCGGCCTGTGGCCATTGTGAACGGTGCACCTCAGTCATTCGCCTGGATGCGATAAGTGAAACCACGGAAACCATTGGTAAAAACAGTAGACCAACAAACTATATCCTAGCAAGCTTAAAACTCGCTACCATTTATGACATCAAACAAATTTCTGTCGCCTTACCAGGATCAAACTCGTTATCTTTCAATTATTGACACGATAACAAAAGGTTCTTGTTTCTACACATTGCTGATCACGTGTGTTGGATCCTTTATTTATAATTCAACTATTATAATAAAAGAAACGTGTTCTGATTCTGAAGCTCAAGAAAAGGTACGCAGATTATACTTCTCCTTCAAGTGTAACATGAATTTTTTACTGTCTTTTACGACACATATATAAAATTAACTAGTGGCCTGTGACATCGAAAATTCTGCGGAACAAACCCACACAAGTAGCACGCACATATCTTAAGGACAACAAATAAAATATTCTGGTATAACACCGCAATAAATTAAATATTTTAAAAACTGTCTTTATGCATACTGCAACATCATAGTTTTGGTACACATACAGTACACCACTTCTGTATATGCCAAGAATATAAAAGCATTGCTCTTCCATTACGCAACGAGTGAATAGAATATTTTTAATGGTGGACGGCCTCAACATCGGAACTTTACTGTCGCATGACGTCACATGTATCGTAAACAAGGATGCACTGAATATGAGAATTCAATCCGTCCGTGGAGTTTGGGATTTTGCGAAATAAAACCATCAAATACTTGCATTTTTCAGCTAACGTCGAAACAGTTAATTTGCTTTTGTATTTTTGCCGAAAAAACCACAGACATCTCTTACTTGGACGAAGGCTGCCTGGTTGTCTTTGAATGTCTGCGGGCATTGAATATTAGTAATATAGATACCAGCAATCCTGCAGAATTTGCGACTCCAGTCGTGTCCACCGCACCCCACCCAACAGACCGCGTTGACATGGGAAAGGTAGTAACGCCCGAAACAAAATTTTTCAGAAGCAAAAAACAAATTTATGAACACTTTTTCACCAACAGTAAGACAGAAACTTCTTTACATACAAGACATACACTCATGTCAGTGTTACATATGACAATTGTGAAGTCTGGCACAGATTTGTCCATGAAATACTACTTTCTTAAATAACTTACAAATCACTCCTGAGACAACAATTCGGAATTAATGTTATTTGTACAAATTCTGCACAAATTCTCCACTAAGTTGCATGATACTTTCATGAAGGAAGTCCAACACAGATAAAAGTCTCCTTTAGCATCAGGATATGATTGGTCTTATTTCAAAGCGTTGCCAGCTCTGCAAGTTAGTGAGTGACATTAATGACTATCCTATCTTAAAAATCTTGTGCCGTGATATTTCAAGGTCATTAAATGATTGTCTTGTTTTTTTATTAGAGGAACAATGAGCTTTTGTGAGTCTACTCCAGTTGCAGGTGCTGATTTTGATAGGAGTTGTGTTCAAAAACGTTTCTCTTTCCAATCTCATTTGATTATACATCGATATACTACCTTCTCTGTGCCATTGGCATGGCCATTTACTACTCAACGAAAAATAAAAAAAATCAAACTTTTGACAGTTACGACCTTTCCCGTGTGAATGCTTCAACTGCAAAGACGCCACCTGCAGTAACGCAGCCGCAGCAAGGCAGCACGCGGCAGCAAACACCCGGCATGCGGTCACTTGGGCGGGTTTCCGGTCGTTAGTTCCACGGGCAAAGGTCTAACACTCGTTAGGTCTAAAGAAAGGACGTCTATTGGGAACCAGGTCTAATGCGACCTAAGGTCTACGCGACAGATCTAATACTAACAGAGGTCTACAATTAGAAGGTTCAATTAATAAGGTCTAATAGGCATAACCACCGAAGGTCTAACAGATATACAAAGGAAAAATAGCAAAGTTTCTATTTCTTCATTTTTTCACGCCTGAGAACCAAAAGTCTATATTTTGACAATGTCAATTAAATTTTCGAAATGGTAGCAAATTAACAAAAATTATAAATATCACGATGATACTCCACTTATACCTTCTGTCATTGAGCAACAGACTGAATATTTTTAACACCGTATCATTTTATGTACATTACGTTCTTCCTAATTAAAGTGGATCATTCATATTGTCATTTCAATTTCAGACTATAACATACTGGCATAATGATATCTGAACCACATTTCTGTCACAGCATAATAGATTCGACATCGTGTCGGTTAGACCTAAGTTTATTACACATTTTTGACAATTACAATAATATTATTACACATTTTTAAAAATTGGACCGAATTTTCATGGGACGTCTTTTTATTGACTTTCTGTCATTAAACTTTTAAATTAGACCTTCTGTTATTAGGCCCAATACCTTTAGACCTAACGACCTATATCCAGCTTCACAGCTTCTGGTTCGATGGCCCCATCCCGATCAGGTTTTTCGTCCAGTTTCCCTGATCCTTTGAGCAAATGCTGTGATAGCCCCTTGTTTGCTCCTGGACATAAATATAACTTCATTATTTGAGCACGTCTTCTGAATTTCAATGGGAAATATAGTTATTCAAATTATCGTTTTCCATATTGTCGCGGCAAAAGTATTATTCTTTCATGAAGAGGGTGACAACATGATGAGGGTTAGGGGCACACATTACAGCTAATTTACCTTTGAAATAGATTTTATTATATAAGAGCGAATTTTTTGTCAACAAACTTGAAAAAAACGCTCTTTTTTCTGTATTCAAAATTTGACTAGCCTATGGTTTCGGATAGACATCACAGAATTACGGAAACGTGCACAAATTTCACTTCTCCCCATAGCTCGTCACACACAGTTTTTAACTGTTTTGACGTAAATCAATAAATAAACCATGGGCACATGCGGTCACATTGGGCGGCCCGCGCGAACCCTGGGCTTGACGCCACGAAGCCGCTCACTCAGTCTGAATCAGTGAAAAAAACTACTGATGACAGTGACTATTCACTGATGGTGTCAGTTATAACCCTGCCACTGACAATCAGTGAATTGAATGAACAAATCAGTGAAAATTCGGTCCACTTTTGAATCACTGAAATTTGTGACACTAATTGAACGTGACGACTGAACGATCAGTGAGCGATGGTGGCGCGTCACTTTTACCACTGACGAGCAGTGAAATGCTGGCTGTCATTATAAAAAGATTTGCATATCGCTAATTGTCAGCGAACACTACCAGCAAATTGCCGGAGAGAACAACGCCCAAAGAAAACTGAATTTTGTGACCGGAGCTGTGCGCGCGCGCGTGTGTGTATGTGCGCGCGCGTGTGTGTATGTGCGCGCGCGTGTGTATGTGCGCGCGTGTGTGTATATGCGCGCGAGGGGTGTGTGTGTGTGTGTGTGTTTGTGAATGTGTGGGCGAAAAGAGGTCGGGGCGAGGCGCCGAGCGAATAACGTCGGGCAGACACGCAATATTGGGTGCACAGAGTAGAATAGCGAATGCGGAGCGGACGGCTTTGAATATAAACAATATATATAGATAGCTGCGATGTTTGTTCTGGCGTACGGTTCGCTTTTCGTGCGGCAAAGACCGAAGGTAGAAAGCCGTTTGCTAGTGGTTGACGACAAAATGAAAGATAAATATTAAATGGCCACACACTTTTAAAATAAATTTTAAAAAAACATATTCAAAAACTTGAAGTGCAAATCTTACAGGGCGGAAACATGTCTGCCTATATAAATTTATTGCTAGGAATTACTTTAGCCAATTTTTATTATACTTTTTAATGATTTCTAAAAAACAATTGAAATTACATACTCAAACTGTTTATCTCTCACCAGAAAAGTTTTTATTCAGCAAGAATATTTGTACACTCTGCAGACAGGACAGAAGTACGTAAATAATTTGTAAGATTTCGATGTCGTGCTATCACTTTAGATATCTCTTAATACATAATCCAGCAATATTGCACCACGAAAACAAATAGAACAATAACAGTACTTATAAGTCCGTTCTGTCTAAAGTACTGGCTACGGCAAACTTTACTTCATTTTCACAACTCAATTTGCCATCAAGAATTATTTCCAGGTACTTACAAGACAAGACTCTTGGAATATTTTCGTTGCCTAAACGGTATGAGTTTCACCTATATTTGCGGCCCCTACCAAACGTGATGGTTTTGCTTTTCGAACTATTTATTGTCATGAAATTTTTTCCGACCAGAAATGTAGTCTATTAGATCACCCTGCAAAATCTCGTCTCCTCTTCACTGAATGACTCGATATACTATAGAGTCATCTGCAAATAGTCGTACCTTTGATAATAAATTGTCTGGCAGGTCATTCACAAAAGCTAGAAAGAGGAGAGGTCCAATAACGCCTCCTTTAGGGATCTCTGAAGTTACCTTGTATAGTTGAAAATTGTAGTCCAACTCCGGCTTTATTTTTCCAATATTGAAGAAACTCATTAATTCATGCCACAACCCTGGTGGCAATACCTGAAAAACATTAATTTATGAAACCAGTTCATCGTGTGGGACGACATCAAATACCTTCGCAAAATCTAATATTATGGCGTCCCACCCTCACACTATCATCAACTTCATCTTGCTATATCCTCAATGATACTATCTTACTCTCGCACGAGAAACCATTCCTAATACCATGCTGTCCCTGAAAGAGCCATTCTTTTTTGTTCCCATTTTTGTCTAATATAGCTAGTTATAAAATGTTTCATTAGCTTACACCACAACTGACGTAAGACTTACGGCCAATAATTCCGCTAAAACAGTTCCATGTACTTACAGAACCATTCTTGTAACTACCTGGTTATAATTCTTGTAGCAAATTGACTTGCGAAAATTAGGTAAACTTTGCCGTGCGGAAAGCCTGGAGGTTCATTGCATGCGAATACCAAAAAGTGTACTGCGAAAGCGAGGAGAATTAGCTTACTCTAGTTCGTCCATTAATGGAATACAGGGCGATTTGGAAGATATCATTCAGAAATTCATAAAAGACATATCTGAATAGAGTACAGAGAAGAGCGTGTAAATTTACTTACCGAACAATAGGAAGAAGCGGAGTGGGAGTCACTAGAAATCAGCAGGGTTAAGGCAAGACTGATACACATAAATGCGTATTTATATCTACACAGTTAAATATATATTGTCCCTAAGATAAGGACGTATTATTCAAGGTTCATATTATTCGACGTATCTCTCGTCTTCATTGCTCTCTGCCCAGCAGCACGTGACGTCAGCTCTCTGCAGCTCCCTCTAGCCACGCAAGGGGCCGTATTCCCTCCTCGTCTGGAGTCGGGTTCTTCCATTACGACGAAGCCACACCGTGCTCGGATGGGAATAGATTCGCAGAACTCGGCGTCCCTCATCAACGCCGTCTCAGTCATGAACTGCCTGATTCGAATAGTCATGGAGCTTTATTGAAAGTTGGAGTAAAAAGTCTGGCGCAGAAAGGGATCCAATTTTCTATTAAATCTGGAACTAGTTACAAAAGTCAGGTAAACTATGCATGTGATACGGGATTTAATAGTGATCCAACAAAACAGCACGCATTGCAGAAGAAGAAAAACCTCTGTACAATGTTTCTGGACGGTCAAGCACTGCAGTAGTAGTTAGAATTGTAGCGGTTGATATTATTTTACCGCCACGTATTGTATAATTATAGTATTTACAGTTTTGTAGGAGGAACCATACAAACTTCGGAAAGGCAGGTGTCATTCTTTATTCTATCAATTCCTCAGAGAATCAGTTGAACAATATTAAACGTTTTACCACTGCCAGAAGTTTGAAGAAGTCAATACAAATTTAATGATTTTGTATTTATATTTCCTTGGCTGTTCGTAAAAATATTGCTCTTGGAAAGGCTTTGATCCAGAAATAGTATTAGTAAATTTCTATGGTTGTGTTTTGTTTGCAATAAGTATTTGAGGTACATTCAAAGAAATTCAAAATTAACGAAAAAATGATTGATGTGTTTCTATTGTTCTTAGAATTTTTTCTTTTATTGTTTTTCTTGTAATATTAAAATTTCCGTTTACAATTTCCTACACTCCGTGAGGATAAATCTACACAAATGGAGAAAAATGTAAAAAAATTACACGATTAAATAAGTCAAATTTCATTATTCATACATGATATTTTAAAAAAATACTAAAATAAGCCGTTTTATACTACCTAATTCAAAATATATTAATTTCAATTATTTCTGAAATTCGCGGATGTTGTTTACGACTACATCGACTTACCAGAATGTATAAGGTATCTCAATGACGCATCAATGTATCCTCCATGACACGGGGTTGCAATGAAACCGTGTGTGTCCAGTTACCAACGCGATCATTCACCTTACAGAAGGCAAGGACAGGAGGCAAACGCCAGCCTGGCAGGATAAAAGCCCCAAACCGTTTTCCCCTCACAGGCAAAGCCCAATTCGAGGTCGCGCACGATCTGAGGAACTACAGTAGTTACGGGCATGCAAAAGTTTATGGAACTGCTGGAAAATGTTAATACGAATGATTCTCACTGATCGTATAAATCCGGCCGACATGCTTCAGCTTCTACTTTTGAAAATAATTCTAACGGTCGGCTACTCTGGTTGGTAATTTTCTGCGGTTTCTGCAATCAATACAAGGGGAATGTCGCAGCAGTACCTTAAAAAACGGGTCACGGGTCGCACGAGATCTTTCCTTTCCCATCATTGTTGCCTCCTCTTTCTTTACACACATTACATACACGCACTCACTCCCATCCACTACATGACCACACATGCCTGAATCTTCGAAACTCTCCAGGCTAGTGTGCAGTCCGTTTGGGGTAGGCTCGCAAGGGGAAACTCAGCAAGCCAACGTACACGCTGGCTCTGGATCTCACCTTCCAAGAAGAACCATCATCAGATCTGAAGTTTGGGAGCCAGGAAGAAGCCTACAATGCCGCTGCAGAAGTCACGTTCTAAGTAAGTACCTCGCTCGCCCATCACAGGTCTTGGCTCAAGTCGAGCTTATATCCCTCATCATATGAGAAATATCCTCCGCTCTCGTACCCGACGCGTCCTGGAAAAGAGCGGCAGACCCGTGCAGCCTCGCCCCGCCGAGGATATCATTTCTTCAGCGTTCCAAACATCCTAACTCCTAAGGCTGAACAAGGGATACGAAAGAAGAGGAACGAATTTATAATTTATTACTGTGTTTTTTGTTGCTTTACACGATCATTTAAAAAAATAATAATAAACTTGATAATGGATTATTTTGTAATTAAAGGAATCTTCATTATACTTATCAGTCGCCAGTTCACATTCTGCTATTAACCCCTAACAGAAATCTTTGATCGTCAATGACCCCTATCAAAATTTCATCGACCCCCCAGGGGTCGATGAAAACCCCTGATCTAGAGTATTGGAGCAAATTGACAATGTTATATTGGTTAATTGATGTGCTTGCATTTTAAAGGATGATTAAATAATCTTTACCGACACTTTTGTTTATTTGATAATCAGCTTTCAAAGGCTTGGCCATCGTCTTCGGATCTGCCGCCTGGGAAGCAGAAACAGGCCTTGGCTAACAGTCCCCGCGCATGCGAGTAACCTCCGCCTCGATCCCACCATCCTGTACGCAAGCGAATAATTAAGATCACAAGAAGCCATTGCGCGGCCGGGCACGATCTCTCAGAGGAAAATGATGCAATATACTATTAGATCGTGGTAAGAAAAAGTAATATAGTGTAATGCCAATGATAAATGATTGAAAGTAGTCTACGAGTACCAGAAAACAATTCAACAAAACGTCACTCTTGTTTTTTGGAGAGGTGTTTCCATTCCATAGATTTGAATAAATGGTACTGACTTTATACTTGGGTTTTTATTTCTTGGCGCGTGGGGGCGTGTCATCTCGATGGAATATCTCACGGTATTTCGCGTCGTTCTCGGTTGCACCGCTAGAAGTCGCATGATCGCCAGCACTGCTCGATACAGTCGCGACCATGCGACTCCCAGTGGCACGATCGAGAAGGACGCGAAATACCGTGAGATATTCCATTGAGATGATACGCCAAGATATAAAGACCCAAGTATAACGACAATCTTGTTTATTTGATGAACGGTATCCAACGGCTTAGCCGTCGTTTTGGGGGGGGACCAGAAACACGCCTCGGCTCCAACAGTCGCCGCGCATACGAGAAACATACGCCTCACTCCAACGCACGGCCGCGCGGCGTGGCGCGGCGAGGGAAAGAGCGGCAGAGCTCTACGTGAGAGGTGCACAAGCGCCCCATTTGAGCCCCTTCTTGGGGCGCCGGAAAGCCCCCGCCCCACGCCCCACGCCCCACGGCGCCCCACGAGAACCAGGAAAGTTGCATTATCCTCGACGGCCGAGCTGTCTCTTCACTTTACAGATCAGAATCGTCGGTTCAATGCTAAGTGCAAGCACGAATTTTTTATTCGCGGAGGGAAATGGAGCAACAACGTGTCTCGTATGTCAGGAGATGGTGTCGAAGAAAAGTAACAGCAAAAAGTAAAATAAATATTTTTTTTATTAAATATTTATATTTTATATATATAATTTAAATTTTATTTTATATTTCAGAAACCAGATATTTCTGAACTAAATTTATGAAGTGTGTATTTTTATTACAATGAGAAATGGTTCAATTTTCTGTTCTTGTAGTTTATATTACAAATATTTTCAAAATCAGTTGCAACAGTAAAGATTGACCGTGAAATGTGTGGAAGTTGACGAGCAATTAATTCTGAAATAATAGTACGCAAAACTTCCCCTCTCCAGAAACTACAGCCGTTATTTCAAGGGCTCGGGCAGCGGTCACTTGCCCCAAAAGTGAAAGTCTTTCACGAGAAGCCGCTGGGGCGCGGAAGGGCTGCCATGGCCGTCGTGGGGCGTGTTGCTGGGGCCCTTGTGCAAGCCTGCTCTACGTCGCCCCGCTCTCCCTGCACCCCCGCATGCACGCAGGCGAATAATTAAGCCCGGAAGAAGCCCAGGGCGCGGCTGGGCACGATCTCTCAGAGGAAGAACACCCAATATACTATTCCATTGTCACAAAAAAATATAACGTAATGTCAATGACGATAAATAAATCGCGAATAGTCTACGAGCACTTGTGAACAAACCAACAAGATCTCACTTTTGGTTTACTGGCGACGTGTTTTCATTCCATAAGTTTGAAAACAAATGGCATTGTGTTTACCAACAATGTTCGGAATTTTGTGGTTGTTATTTCATAATAATTTCGTTTTATGTTCTTCTGGATTATTTTGTTTATTTAATATTGTTTATGAACAATTAAGAAGTCATAGATTAAGCATTAATAAGGGGATAATATTTTTAATACCTAGATTAACATTACGGTGATTATTATATTTTTTTTATAGTTCATATAGTTATATTAATGGTTATTTGCGTGACCGGTTTGATCGGCTTAGGTGGCTCAGACCATCTGACCGGGAGGTCCTACAGTTCGAGTCCCGACGAAAGCTGAATTTTCGACACTAGATTGATAGCTGGGGGAAGTACCTAGTTGAGGCAAACCTCGCTAAACGACGGGTAGTTCGACACCGCTTCTCACCATCCAGCAGGGGCAGATCGCCGCCATCTCAAGAGCAAAAACATGCACTACACTTACGAGGATTAATGACCTTGGCAGTTGACGTTGCCCGGAAACACCAAATAATCAATGGTTTATTTAAGACGCAGCTTTCAACGGCTTAGCCATCGTCTTCGGATTTGCTGCCTTGGAAGGGAAACAGGCTTGGGCTCCCGCAGGCCCCGCGCACACGAGGAACATCCGCCTCCCGCCCACCCTCCCGCACGCAGGCCACTAATTAGGGTCACAAGAAGCCCATCGTGCGGCCGGGCACGATCTCTCGGGGGAAAATGATCCAACAGCCTATTAGATCGCGGCAAAAAGTAATATAACGCAATGCCAATGACGATAAATGAATCGAAAGTAATCTACGAGCACCAGAGAACAATTCAACAAATCGTCACTCTTGTGTATTCATTATTTGGTAAGGTGTTTCCCCTCCATAGGTTTCAATAAATGGTATTGCCTTTAACAACAATCTTGTTTATTCAATGAACAGCATTCAATGGCTTAGCCATCGTGTTTGGGGACCCCAGAAACAGACCTTGACTTCTCCAGTCCCCTCACATACGAAAAACATCCGTCATTCGACACCAGATGGGGGAAGTACCTGGTTGAGGCAAGCCCCGCTAGCCGAAGTGTAGGTCAGCGCCGGATCTCACCATCCAGCTGGAGATCGCCATCTCGAGAGGAAAAAGCATGCACTACACGTACGGGAATTAATGGCCTTGGCAGTTGACGTGCCCCAAAACACCAAATAATAACCAATAACACCAATGAAAACCAGAAACAGCCCTTCGCTCTTACAGTCCCCGCCCATACGAGAAACATCCGTCATTCGACACTAGATAGATGACTGGGGGAAGTACCTGGTTGAGTCAAGCCCCGCTAGCCGAAGTGTAGGTCGGCACCGGATCTCATCATCCAGTGGGAAAAGATAGCCATATCGCGAGAGAGAAACATGCACTACACTCACGGAAACTAATAACCTTAGTCGTTGACATGCCCGGAAACACCAAAAAATAACCGATGACACCAATAAAATCCAGAAACATGCCTTGGCTCCCACAGACCCCGCCCACATGAGAAACATCCACCTCCCTCCAAACCGGCGCGGCGCGGCGGGGCGGGGCGGGGCGGGGCGGGGAAAAGAGCGGCAGACCTCTGCGCCGCGCCCCACCCCTCCGCACGCAGCGAATAATTAAGGCCGCAAGAAGCCCACGGCGCGGCCGGGCACAAAAGCCGGCCCGGGCCCTGATGTTTTACTCGCGCGGATATCCCATTACGCCCGCGGACACGGAATGGGGGAGGGGGGTTCTCGCGGTTTAACCGAATAATACCCGATTAGGGCGGCCGCGCTTCGTCTCTAATTTCCGACTAATTTCCTTCTTTCTTCTTTTTTAATGCGTGCCGCGCGGGAAAAACAAAGATGTGAAACAATTACATGCGGCGGAACTTATATTTCCATTAAGAATATTCATGTCTGGGTTGTGACTGCAGTGTATGTTATCCAAATAAGGACCGCAGTGAAAATGTACTTGTGGCTTACATTTATATAGAAGCAGCGTGCAGGTTGGAACTGGAAATATAATTCTTGTAATACTTCATCTCAAAAGCCACAACAACCACAAGGCTTATAGTTTTATAACTCATTATACAATTTGTTTATTACACTAATTATTTACATTGCTACCCTAGAATATATATAAGTGGTTTATTATCTTATTAAACCATGAGTATGTCGTGAAGACTATTTAGGTTGGTCACTACTGGAAGACGTGCTGGGAAAAAACGTTGACGTGTCTTAATTTCTAATAAAGTCTGTATAAACACTGGAATTATACAAAGATTACGCAAATTTTTCGGAGCCGTATTCATTCAAATTTTTTAATTCACATTGTGAAAACAATATCGTCTAGTAAATTCTTAAATACAAACTGGTACTTCAATTGTCTGAAAGAATGCAACACATCGCTAAAAATCTCCAAACTCGCTTGCTCATAAGCCCGAGGATTCGGACTGATTTCTGCGGATTTGATCGACATTTTTGTTTGGTGCTACAAAAACAACTTTTGGTCAAGTGAACTGTTAACTGCACTACATCCTTCATTCTTTCAACTGTTGTAAAGATGTATCCCAGGTAATACAGTGCGCTAGAAAAGTCGATCCGCACCGAGGCGATTTAGGGCCTCCTATTAAAAATTGCAATGATGTTGCAAGCAACCAGATCACTGGGAAACAAGTGGAGTAGTATCTGCAATGGTTGTGGTGAGAAGGCAATTTACGTTTTTCAAGCTGCAGCTTGTGCTACCAACATAATTTCTGTTGCAAGTACTCTCATCAGCAAGGTGCCACTGCGGAGAGATTTTCCTGGCGCGCTATATTTATTAATGGGAGTTTCATGTTAAAACATCACAAAAGTGTTTCAATAAAATGATACTGAGACGATTAATGGTGTACATTCGATCCTTTAAAATGAATTCAAACGGGTAATATATTTTTTCAAAATATGTTTACTAATATGAAGTCATTACTTTTAAAAAAAGATGATGCCAATTCTGTTACATGTATTCTGACATTAATTGGAAATATTCGAACTTCGAGTTCAATTTTAGATATCATTCATTATGTCCTCAGAAGGAGCAATAAGAGAATAATATTTACATGATATATTCCACGTCATTTAAATTACTCAATGCACACGAGCTCTTTCAGTTGCTACTAATGACATGTGAAACAAAAGGCAGAGACGAGGGGGTGATATTCAGCTTTCACAGATATTATAAAATGGTCGTGATGCTTCACATGCGATTCCTCGTCCGGTTTGATTATATCATCACATCGCAGGCACGTGTCACATCATCTCCCAATGACAACGTTTATTGAAATCAAAAGCGCTTATCTAAAAAACCTATCCATCACTTGAATTTGTCAAAGCTTTGCAAGCTCTCCAAACACAACGTGACACGAAAAAAAATATGAAATTCCCACGCTGTGCAGCGTCACAGCGTCGCAGTGCAAAAGGTCAACGTTCATCAGGCAAGACGATTAATCACACGCCCCTCCCCCTACGCTGGGCGAGGGGAAGGGCGAGGGCGGGGCCGGTGGGGAACATTCAGTTACTCCGCTCCCCAGAAACATATCGCCTCGTACTCTCACTACGCCGACACCGTTTCCCACGACGAAATGATAAATAAAGTACTTTGTCCGAATGCTGTTCCTCGGCAGCTATTTAACGTTTACGACTAACGGCTTCTGACTTGTGAGAAAGCAAATAAATTATTAAGAGCTTTAAAGATAATTAATATTACGTTCCTTTAGTTCATGGAATTCTCACGGCGCGAAAAGGTTAAATCATGTTTTCTGATATTCCTTTTAATGGTATCGTGTTCTTGGAAAAGCTCAGAAGAAATAAGAAAAAAGTATTTTTGAAACGTTACTTATCCTAAATTACCTCATCAACAAATTAATTATTTTAACATTGTCAAATCAATAAAATTGTATATATCGCAGACGTATCTTGTATATTCCACATTTTATTATGGAATTTTGCAATTTTTTTCTCACGTCGTCACCAATAACGAAATTCAAGTTAATGAAGAAGAATAAAGTAAACTGTGGTAAGTAGCATTTTGGTTCATATTTTTAAATTGTAAGATTGACTCTGAATTATTTGACTTCATTTTAATTTTCTTTTAATACCGACAGTGACTAAGGTTGTTGTTTTTTTTTTTTGCATAAATGTACTTTAAACTAAAAATCGTTGGAAACAAATTCTTAGATTCATTATCAATATAAAATAATGACTTCTGCTTAAAAATAATAATTTAAAATTTAAAGAAGGTAACGCCTGCAAACAATTTTGCCAGTAAAAGTGATCATCTTGCAGGAGTGTGATAGTCTAAGCAAAAAGCAAATTAAGCAAAAATTGTGACGGTGGGAGAAATTGAAGATTTTTGGAGTTTCACAGATTAATCAGAAAAATTAAAGAGTTAAATATTACAATACGCTTTGCTAGTTAGCTTTGAAAAGGCGTTTATTTTAGATACTTGTGCCAAAATCACAGTGAAGTAATTAAATGTCTGAGAACAATTATCGTGTAGCAGCTTATGACCAAATTTTAAAGAACGAGCAAACAATCTGCTGCCAAGTAGCATTCACAACTGGGAAATGCAGCATTAAACAAAGGTCGACGAGAAGACAGCCGTAGTTGTGAATTGAACTTCTGCATATTTGCGAGGAACTCGTTTCGGAGAAGCACGCGTCGAAAAATCTCAGGACGGCAAGCCGTTCAAGTGTCCTCAGGAACACTGCCAATTTGTCTGGCCGTGCACACTCTAGCGAGGCGGACTCGAGCCAATTTCAGCATATTATTAAGTGTAAATTTTCGAAAAGAAATGCATTCTTACTCTCCCATTGTTTTCTCTTTAGTTTTGCTTGGTTTGTTCTTAACGTGGAACGCATGGTTTTTAATGGATAAAAACATCAAAACCAAAACACCATATATTCAATTCCTTGCGAGAGCGGGCTGATTGAAAACATTCAAACGAGCATGAAACGTTTATCACAGTAATGTAAGCAACAAGGTTTGATCATTTCGTGCTTCCCGGCGCGCCAACGATCTCAAGTCCCGTCATTAGTCCAAAAGGTGCAAAGCATGTTTTTATCACGGGAGGTGGCAATGTTCTTCCCCGCTAAATGATGAGGTCCGACACCGACCTACACTCGGAGTGCTGGTTATTGCCCATCCACATGCACCGCCCCAGCTGGGATAAGATTTAAGATCCTGATAAATAAAGACCGGAAAAATATGTAGTATGGAACGTCAAAATATGTACATAAATATGCAATAAAAACAGTAAGAATATGTAATAAATACGTAAAATCCGATATAATATGTAATATTAAAATTCACTAATTATAAAATATATTTACACAATACGAAATTACATTAATGACAAATTTTCTAAACAAATTTTAAAAACAATACAAATGTCTTAAAAATCGTTTAGAGAGTATGAGTTGATGCACACTTTGTACGAGTACCATAGAAATTTCCCGTCAGTTGTAAAAGCTTCATCTATTGCTATCCAGAACCTAAATCCGTAAAAATCTAAGTACGTAAAAAACTGTAATAATATGAGAAAATAAATAAATAGCTTCGGGACTTAATAATTTAACAGTCGCTTAACAATGTCGCAGGGGCAAGGACTGACCCCGGCGTGTTGTAATTGCTCAGTATTATAAATAATATACTGTTTCACATAACGACAAAACAAGAAGTCAGTCATTGTAGATCCCTAAGAGAATGTTTCACGTCAGGCGAATGCAGGAGCAGTACCCTAACAAACGGGCACGGACCGCGCGCGACCTTTCCTTCCTCTTCCATGTCCTATCCTCACCCCTTACACACACACACACACACATACACACACATACACTAACATCACTACACTACCACACAGGCCACAGCCAGGCCTACACACGAACCTACTGGAACCTTACTTCATTATTTGTCGGTACTAAAGAACGGCGACCGGTAGTTCGGATCACTATAAGGAATGTTGTAGTAGTTCTTAATAAACTATAGGCAGTCATTTTTGTCCCCGCGGACAGGACAGCAAGAACAGAAAATATTCATAATATGCAGGGTTACAATATCCCTTAAAAACGAGTCGCAAAAATTAAAATTACTCAAAAAATACTTATCTGAGATATTTATATCATTGGATTCGTCTTTTTACGCTGAACATGGTAGACTACAAATATGTATACTTTCTTTTGAAAAAAAATGGTAATCACAATATCACGTTAAATGCAAATGATAAAATGGAAATGAATATATGTATAAACTATCCCCGTTCCCTCATGCACTTCTGTGAAAATTGCACTGCAATAACTTCAACCGTTCAAAACTTGCAGCAGGTATTAAAGTTGCGTGACCCACGCTGTACAATGCTTTTATCGCGGCTCAAAAATTGCAAATATTTCAACACCAACTTGCAGAAAATGTATGTAATATATTGCTAAATACCTGTAGCATTTTTTTTAAATATATTAAGGGCTCGAGGGCGTAAAAAGAAAAGCCACACCAGCCATAGGAAGCCTCTCGTTACTCATAAATATTAATATTTCTTTTTATGACAAAGTGTTTGAAAGTGGCTTGTCATGAATATAAGGGAGCGAAGGTCGAAAGACAAGAATAAATGTATCCTGACACAGTTTTAAAATTCAAAATCACAGTACAATCTACCACAAAACCAACACAAAATAACAAAATACGAATGTGGCACACGGAATATACCAAACGGAGATACACTGCCAAAAATACACACACAAATGAAAAAAAAATTGAATGAGCAATTATCAAACTGAAATTAAACTTCTTTGATTTTTTTCAAACATTACCTATCCTATACATGTTTTTTTTCCCTTATAGGATACTTCCTATCTATATTTCAGTAAAAAAACTGACACACCAGTATGGAAAATATCATTACATTAAAATGAAGATAATTTTCTGTTATAAATTTGTTTAAATATTCAATGTTCTGAATTAAAATTTTGTGCCTCCTTTTTAAACAATTTTATCTCAATTTTAAATACAACAAACGGATTAAAATTTGAATCTTAATTACATCAGTAGATTAATGAATAAATTTACATGTGTTTAACTTACCTAGGCAGAGTTTTCATTAGTATTCCTTCTGTTCTGCATTTTAAAACATCTTTAAGACCATAAAATAAAATTATTATTTCTGTATCTGAGTTCTAGCAGAGTTATAATAAAATCCTTTTTTTCTACTTTTTCTCCTAGAACCAGCATCCGTCTCGTGACATCGGCAGATCCTGAGTGAGGGCGAGAAAATTGGTTGTATTCTCACACAACAAAAATGTTTCGACCAGGACATTTTGTAATATTCTTAGTTTCAATATGTACTTACTGAATCACCTTCAATTCTCACAGCTTACTAATAACAGTGTCTGGACGGAATTTCCAACGTGAGAATAAAAAGAAAATTAACGTTGTCTTTCTTTCGATAAATTTCCAGGGGGCCCAGTGGTGCGTGCGTTCAATTTTGCATGTTGACGAACCGCCTCCATTGGCATTGGTTGGAAGAGATTTGGTATCTCTTCCCGCACTTTTGCATTCTTCTCAAAGTTTTCAGTCTATTTTTCTCCTCCGAGGTAGAAATACTCCAGGAGCCCGAACAGAATTTACAGCCTTAGAAATGTAGTGATGAGCACGTGGTAGTTGAACGTATCGCTCACATCTCTCCAGGGTGCTAGCTCGGACCCATGCACTTTTTTTCAATTGAATAGTAATAAGAAAACTCGCAAGTTTGACAAATATGTTCCAAAAGAAAAGTATCCAAAAAAATATAATGATTCCACAACAGTTTCAAAAAAGATGTAAAGAAGACAATCCATCATTCCAATAATTAATCAACACGTGATATTTTCATATGTTAGAAATCTCCAAAAATATTCTTGTTTCCAATATGAATTTCTCTTTAGATGGAGTAAAATTTCTACAGGAATATTTATTTCACTTGTTGAGTCTTATGGGGTTTGTAATGCGTAGACATTTTCGAATAGCGGAAGGATTTCAGTGGCTGGTATGATTTACTTTATTACTGCTGCAAGCTCATCATATACATTTTTCCTTCAATTATGTTGGAATTTATTGTGGGGTGAACCGTTGATTCCCCCCAAGTGTTCTCTGGATACCGGGGTAGAATTGGTATGCGACAGTTAATAAGGTAAAATATGAAATTCCGCTGCCGGTGTTTAACAATACATATTCCTCGTTCTAGTTGATCTCGTTACAGACTGCACCCCCAAACTTGTTGACAGAGCTCGTTTAATTACGTCACTTGAATGGATAGACATTTGCGCTAGATTTTTTGACCCGTATTTTTCCTCCATGCGCGAACATAGTGCTTTACAAACACGCATACATGAACTCAGAACGCAAAGTTCGTGCGTAACTGTCGGTGTCTGAACGGTCAGTGTCAACACGGAAAAGCTCGTCAGCAGACATTGCTATTACATCTACAAACAATTGAGCCGTTGAGAGCAAAAAGGAGGAAGTAAAAAAAATACTTTCCGGAAAATGACGTGGAAACGAAAAACGCTGTAAAACTATGATTAGAAATAAATGACCAAACGTGTTATAAACGTGTTAAGGAGACATTTTTTTAACTTACTACAGATATTTTGGACTGAAACATTGCTTATTAAGTGAGTAATTAACTATTTTGTTGACGCTCACCATTTTTGCCCACAACGTTTCTGAAAACTATGACTTATATTCAAATAATTGGCACTCACAATTTTCGTCTGAGATAGTAATGTGATGGAAAAATAGGGAAAAATACGACTGTGTCACGATTTTCAACTAATCGAGAGCAATTTTGACCTGTGTATCACTAAAAGCGATTAAATGTTGGTTGTCTTTTTTTTTTGAGATACTTCTTCTGTGATGGGTGCAGATAAACAAATAGCTATTTCTCGGGAGCGCCTGGACACTGCTGTTTCGTCCCACGTGTGACTTACAGCACAATGCCATGCAGCGGAATGAACTACTTGTTGACTACTTCTGCTTTGTGCTGGCCTCTAGCTAAGAAATATTGATGTTTGACTCACACCATTTTAATCTGTGAAGGAACAATGTTCTAACCAACTACCAGTGCATAGACCTATAACTCAAACCTTCCAAAATTTGCCTTACACTACTTTTGCTCACAACGGCTCAATTATATACTTCGATTTTTCTTTCTTGGCGCACGGCGGGTGTCAATACAATGGAATATCTCACGGTATTTCGCGTCGTTCTCTGTTGTGCTGCTAGGAGTCGCATGATCGCGACTGTATCGAGCAATGCAGGCGATCATGCGCTTCCTGGAGAACGACACGACGGAGAACGACTCGAAATACCGTGAGATATTCCATTTTATTGACACCCGCCGTGCGCCAAGAAAGAAAACCCGAAGTATAGAAGAAGATTGATGTTTCTGGACAATCCAATTATTATGGTCATTAAACTCATTCGCGTAGTGAATTTTATATCCTTGTAGGTGGCAGTGTTCTTCCCCCGGTGGAGAGTGAGATCAGGTGCCAACTTTCACGACGTCTTGCAGGGGCTTTCCCCACCAGGTATCTACCTCCAGCGAGGCACCTCCTAAGCCGAGATACACTCTACGCTACAGACTTCTCTCCCGAGAGTAGTGCACGTAGTAAATATCAATAAATTTGTAAGAGTGATTGATTGTTCGTGATTCCGGGCGCGTCAACTATAAAGTTCATTAATCCGGTAAGTGTAGTGCATGTTTTTCCTCGTGAGGTGGCGGTGATTTTCCCCCGCTGAATCGCGAGATCCGGCGTCGATCTCCTGTCGACTAGCGGGGTTTCCCTCAACCAGGTATCTCCCACCAGTGACCACACCGTCCTAACTGGGACAAACTATAAGCTCTCGACCGGTCTCCCGGCATTTGTGGTAGTGTAGTGTATGTTAGTACAGTAAAATCTGTATAAACCGGAAACCATTGGGACAAAAAAATTTTCTGATTTAGGGAGATTTCCGTTTTAGGCAGGATTGTCCGTTTATGACACTTTTTATGTTGATATTTCCGTCCTGAAACTAGTAACATGACTTTATTATAATTATAAAAGTATACTAACATAAAACTAATTTATGGAAGAAATCACCAATATGAAATGATGAATATTAAAAATAATTATTTCTGACAATTAGGTAAAAAGAAATATTTCATGACTTGTTCATTTAAATAATGTTACTTTTTTCAACATCAATCTAAGAGGTTTTGCGTTTTAGGTTTCTCTCTTACTAACCCCTTTTCAGTTCTTTTCCTAAGTTGAAAAATTTTAATACGTATTTTTTTATGTGTTTTAATAATTGTCAAACTGGTTGTGAAACTCATAAAAGCACATCACCTCACTGGCTAGTGGCTGCACCCGAACGTCTCGCAGACTCTTTCAGCGCACAATGCGTCACACCCAGAGTACTACACTGCAATTTTTCTATTTCAAGCCCCTGTGGCCACGATGGAGTATCACACGGCATTTCGCATCTTTCCCGGTCTGATGCTAGAAGTCGCATGATCGCAAGCGCTGCTTGATACGGTCGCGATCATGCGATATCTAGCGGCACGACTGAGAAAGACGCGAAATTCCGTGACATATTTCATCGTGAAGACGGGCTTTGAGAGACAAAGTTAGAAAAATCGCGGTATAGGTCTATCTGACACCCTCGCATGGCCTTGAGCAATTCGGCTCTGGTGCGATTGCTCGGCTACGATTGCCAACGCGAGGCAGGGAGACGCGTAAATTAAAGCCATGCCCTTACACCTATCCACGCTTAGAGAGTCGGGAGAGAGGGAATTCCCCGACGGCCTACGCCGTGAGAGACAGATGACCTCAAGGTCGAATTCTACGATAACAGCGGGAGCCCATTTCCTTCAGTGGGCGGCCACGTGTGAAACACATAACATGAACAGAGACATTAAAACAGACTTGCAGATGCATTCATTCCAATAAGAGTGTCTCCCGTCTCTCTGCGAAACTGCATTAAATTAACAGAAATTCCGTTTTATAAAGGTTTTTTTCGCCTTGCAGGACATGAAAAACCGTTCCGTTTCCGGGTTGGACAGATTCCGTTTTATGCCATGTAAAAATGCCATTTAACTTCACGGGTCGGAGAAATTTTCCGGTTAAGGCAGGTTTCCGGCTTGTACAGGTTCCGCTTTAGACAGATTTTACTGTATAAGTATGTATGTAAGGGGTGAGGATAGGACGGAAGAGGAAGGAAAGATCGCGTTCGGTCCGTGGCCAGTTTGTTAAGGTACTGCTCCGGCATTTGCCTGGTGTTCGGAGAAACGACGGAAAACTACCGATCAGAGCAGCCGGCCGCTAGAATTCTCCTTCAGTCAGCGACTGAATTCGACCTAGCTGAGAAGCTAGTGTCAAAAATCCTTCCGCCGTCGGGACTCGAACCAAGGACCTCCCGGTCAGGACTGCAGTGACATCAGATGATGCACTGAGCCATCTCTCCCGGTATGTTTGTAAGGGGAGAATTGGGGACGAGTCAGGAAACGAAGACCGAGTACGGCAATCGGGCCATTTGTCAGGGTGCTACTACGACATTTCCCAGGTATTAGTCTGAGAAACCACAGAGAACTACCAGAGTAGCCAGCAGCTAGAATTCGCAAGGCAGCGACTGAATTCGACTAGCTATCTAGCTACTGAAGAAAAATTCGCTATCTTCGAAAAATGGACCCTAGGACCCTCTCCATCAGAACCGCTGCGGTGGTGACATGTTACTCTGAGCTAACGCAGCGGGTGTGTCTCTACGATACGTACTTACACGGCCTAGTGAAAAAAGGCCATCTTTGAATAAGTATGGCTGGTTCCAGGCCTGAGAGAGCCATGCGCGCTGCCTGCAGATGATGTGAATAGACCCTAAAACGGGCCAGCGCCCATACAACCACACTAACTCGCTCTCTCCACACACACACACACACACACACACACACACACACACACACACACACACACACACACACCACTCTAATGCAAATCACCCTTCATCGCTCTACTCCTACATTGGTGGACTATAACCACATTTGTGAACGATGTGAGTCGGCAATCATGTAATCGCGTTATTTACAGAGAGCCACGATCCAACAGCAAATCAGAACACCGGCGCCAGCCAGACCACAAAGCACATTTTATGCCGCGGTATACAATGCCACTTTTAACCGAGTTCGAAAAGAGGAGGTTATAAGATCCGTGGTGTGTATTTTTTCATACTTGTC
Organism: Acheta domesticus; assembly: GCA_031308135.1. Classification (NCBI taxonomy): domain Eukaryota; kingdom Metazoa; phylum Arthropoda; class Insecta; order Orthoptera; family Gryllidae; genus Acheta; species Acheta domesticus. The sequence continues at coordinate 282,859,249 of JAHLJT010008446.1, read as the reverse complement.
CAATAATGAAATCCTGACAATCCAATCCCAGAAATATTAAACCATCATTGAATTTCTTTAAAGAAACTTTTTCCATGGACGAACCAAAATACTATATGTATTTTCAAAATTATTTTTCTACTTTTCAGTCCTTTTTCATATTTTTAATTCAGTTCTCCATTTCTTAAAATTAATTTTTAGACTAAAACGCTCTGTTTGATTGATGTTAGTGGTTCCGGGCGCGTCAACTACTGAGATCATTAGTTTCGTAATGGTTTTTCGTCGGGAGGTGGAGGTGATCTTCCCAAGCTGGATGGCGAGATCCAGCGCCGACCTACCGACGACAAACGCGGGTTTCCCCAATCAGGTACCTCTAATTAGTGGGGCACCGCTCCAGCAGGGACAAGCTCTATGCTCCCGACCGGTCTCCTGGCATGTGTTGTATTGTAGTGCATGTTATGTGTATGCGTGTAGGGGGTAAGAATAGGGCAAGGAAGAGGAGGGAAAGATCGCGCGAGGTCCCTGGCCCGTTTCTTAGGGTACTGCTCCAGCATTCGCCTGGTGTTGATAGGAGATCCCACGGAAAACCACCGATCAGAGCAGACGGCCGTTAGAATTTTCTTCCTGACAGCGATTGATTTCAACCTAGCTCACAAGCTAGTGTCGAAATTGCTCCGTCGGGACTCGAACCTAGGACCACCTAGTAAGAAGCACTGCAATTGACATCAGTTGATGCACAGGCCCACCTCTCCCGGTCCTAAAACGCTTTGAAACAATACTAGTAATTTGGGTGATGTATTATGTTCCGGTTGCTAATATAAATGTGGCCGCCATTAATTGACAATATAGTTTACATTGAAATCGCAACATCAAAGTCAAATACTGAGTCTCATTAAGTAGGGACCATATTTGGTCACCACATACAGCAAGAAAAATACAATGGCACGGTGAGTCATTTTGGATGTTTCCCCAATTGTTGCCAGCCCTCTTATCAGAGTGTTATTAATATTTTTTTCAAAATGTTAGTCTCAGTGACTTAACTGATCTTGATCTGGAATAAAATGTTTTTAACAAAATTTTAAACAAAATGGCGTCAGGAAAAATCGACAATTTCTTAGTGGGCTATAACATCCTCGGGATCTTTATAATATTTTCATTGCCCTTATTGCTACTTTATATTTCATTTTCAGTATTGCTCTCTGTTAATGAACAAATAATGAAATGAAGCAAACCCGTTCAGACAAATGAATACTAATGAGATCAATAAATGATTCCATATTTTTGTACCAAAGTACATAGGGATGACATTTAATGGAAAATCATGACCTTCAAATAGCAAATAAACAAATGGTGTTTATCTTGAAATTCTTTTATAAGGCTGTCACATAGATTTAATTTAAAAGTTCAAACTTCAAAAGTTCAAAGTTCAACTTTTAAATGGAGTTTATATTCAATCCCGAAAGAAAGAACTACCTGGTACCCTACTTGCTGCATCTGTTTCGCCAATTCAAACACACACGAATTTACATGGTTAGGCCTTTTTGTTTTAATCCTCGCAGGATGGAACAAATAGGCTAATGAGCTCTAGCGATGCATATGCTATCTTTCATGTACTCTCACAGAAATAAATTAAGAACAGTAATTTCCCGAGTAGTGGCCTCGAAATGGTAAGAGTAAATTTCTAATTTAGGAGCTAGGGAATATTGTAGTCCTAAGGGGGCACCGTCTTGTTGAAAGATCACGTTCAGCTTCAAGACATCTACTTCAGGTTATACAAACTCTCGGTATTTCAGAGCATACTATTTAAAGTCATCTTCAGGAGGTCTTGATTCGTTACATAGATTCATTTCGAACAAAGTGTCAGATTCTGAACGAAAACTATTTAGCAGTTCTAAAATATTGAGCGAGAAACCTGGTTTTAAAAATTCTTCCACCCAGAGCTAGGTATTATCAGCCAGAGATGATATTTTGCCTACTGTTTTTTACGTTTGAATTGATAATTTTATGCTGAAATTAAATACAATATAAGGCCAACGTTCACGATTTTCGTAGAAAATGCTTAGGATATGCAGTAAGGTTCTCTCTCATTTTTTCCTTTTATTCGTTAAGTCTTGTTGGGACCACCCGCCAATTTCAATGCTTCTTCCTTTGTCCTCCTTTCTTCTTCCTCTAGTACTCTTTTATCCTTCTCACTATGTATCCTTTTTCTCTCCTCGGACCACTTTGATTCTGTCTTCTTTTCCTTCCTGTCTTGAAATCCTTCCACTTCTAACAATTTCTTCTTGAAAGGCACTCTTTCTGCTGCTTCTCTTTCATTTATTTTGTTTCTTTCCAAGTATTCCCTAACTTCTTGAATCCAGGATATTATCGACTTCTTTTTCCAAAGGTATTTAAAAATGTGCTTGGTTAATATATTGTCGTCCGTTCTGGATAAAAGTAAAAAAAGCAGTCGCCTCTTCCGTAATGTTTTGGTTATGTTTTCTATAGTGCGTATTATGTTCTCTAATAGTTATGTCATTCTTAAAATAACAGCTGTTGATTTTTGAGTGTGAATTCAGAATGGAAGCACCAATTCCATACTAGATCACATTACTTATATTCTGACATAAGAGACACTTCTTTCCGAATTGCCCGATTTGGTTCACATTATTTTTCCCTGACTCTATATAAAATCCTTCTAACAAATTGTAGCAAATATTTTCCTCATTACCTTAGGAATATGGTGAGAGTCAACCAAACAGCGTACATAGAGATAGTCCCAAACGTTATCATGAGAAAACATCATTTGTGCGGTGAAAGGAAAACTTCAATCCTGAAAAAAGCATTCCAATTGTTTCAGAATCTCTTTTCCGTTCTTGAAGACTTCGCGTAATGTAATATTCTATTTTCGTGGTATAAAACTCGCATTTAAACTTTCCTATTCCCCCAAAGTTACGAAGAGGTTATGAAGTTTATGAAATATACATGTCTCTTCTCGAACACGTTGGAATCTCCGCGCATCAGAATCTCGACGCTCTCTCGTCGACTCTCAGATCGTCCTGCGTCAAGCAGAAAGAATGCTATTGGTCATCATACACGTAGGCCCATACAGCAGGACATCTCTTTCCCTCTGTGCAACTTGAAGCGTGTCTCTCATTATCTCCTTGCAAATTTAAGCGTGTCTCTCATTATCTCCTTGCAAATTTAAGCGTGTCTCTCATTGTCTCCTTGCAAATTTAAGCGTGTCTCTCATTGTCTCCTTGCAAATTTAAGCGTGTCTCTCATTATCTCCTTGCAAATTTAAGCGTGTCTCTCATTATCTCCGTGCAAATTCAAGCGTCTCTTTCCTTCGTGCAACTTCGAGGGTCTCTCCCTTTCACTCCGTGCAACTTCAAGCGTCTCTCCCTTTCTCTTCGTGCAACTTCAAGCGTCTCTCCCTTTCTCTTCGTGCAACTTCAAGCGTCTCTCCCTTTCTCTTCGTGCAACTTCAAGCGTCTCTCCCTTTCTCTTCGTGCAACTTCAAGCGTCTCTCCCTTTCTCTTCGTGCAACTTCAAGCGTCTCTCCCTTTCTCTTCGTGCAACTTCAAGCGTCTCTCCCTTTCTCTTCGTGCAACTTCAAGCGTCTCTCCCTTTCTCTTCGTGCAACTTCAAGCGTCTCTCCCTTTCTCTTCGTGCAACTTCAAGCGTCTCTCCCTTTCTCTTCGTGCAACTTCAAGCGTCTCTCCCTTTCTCTTCGTGCAACTTCAAGCGTCTCTCCCTTTTTCTTCGTGCAACTTCAAGCGTCCTCTCCCTTTCTCTTCGTGCAACTTCAAGCGTCTCTCCCTTTCTCTTCGTGCAACTTCAAGCGTCTCTCCCTTTCTCTTCGTGCAACTTCAAGCGTCTCTCCCTTTCTCTTCGTGCAACTTCAAGCGTCTCTCCCTTTCTCTTCGTGCAACTTCAAGCGCCTCTCCCTTTCTCTTCGTGCAACTTCAAGCGTCTCTCTCTTTCTCTCCGTGCAACTTCCAATCGTCTCTCTTCTCTTTGTTTCAGTATAACTTAAAGCGTCTCTCTCTTCCTCTCTAAAAGTTTGTAACATTTATTCTGAGACATCTCTCCATCCATGTAAATTACTATGCAAGACTGTGTAAGTATTAAATGAAGATTTAAAATATTTTCAAGCGTTTTTAAAAGGGGAATCACTTTACTTATAATTGTGAATTACGTTTTGAGATATTAAATAAATTGTATTATTATTATTATTATTATTATTATTATTATTATTAACTGAAAGTTTCCAGAAACCCCTCAGTGTTCCTGAGGATCCACAGCGTAGAAAGCAAGGAGTTTTGGAGACACTCGTTTGTTATTTTATCTCAAATACCATTTCAGACCACTTCCGTGTATCTAAGCAAAAGTGCAAAAAGCATTTCTCTGATGTTTTTGGAGATTTACAAGGGCAGAACAAAACTGCAATGACAGTGGATACTAAAAGGCAAGAAGACCCAAAGAAAATGTGGCAAAAGCGAAAGGAAACAAGAAAAAGCAAAAAAATACTGGATTCAGCCGAAGATCATAGCGACAGAGATTCCAGCGCAGGAAAGACTTTTCTAGTGGGGCGGGATCACGAGCTTAAGGAAAGGAGTAGGGATGAAGTGGCAGTGGAAGTAATTGGACCCAGTGAGAGGGGTTATCTTTGGACTGGAATCTTGGCGAAGAGGTTGCATCCATTCCTCATTCCTTTGACCTCGGTCTCACCTCATTAGACTAGATTTCTCGAAAGATTAAACATCTCGCTAATTTGTAGACGTCGCATTTCTATAGCGTAACTGGGCTCGCGTTTTTCTCACTTAAAGAGTAAAACTGCGAAAAGCTGGAAACAAAGGTTAGTCTCTGCCACCCTCTCATTAAGAATACGATCTTAAAAAACCGTACGCGAGAAAAGTATGGCGGGCCGCGTACACTACTAGATGTCGTGGAGGAATCGAAAAGTCAAGAGGATACGGGTACAGAGAGAAGATAGTCACAAATTAAGAAGAGTAGAAAAAGAGTCCACACATTTCAAGAAAACAAGCACAGAGACGTGAATAACTTAGATGATTAAAACATGTAAGCTAATGCGGAATACGTTGGTAAGACTGCGTATCTGATGACGCGTATCTAGAAAAGAGGATCAGACGTTCTGATGCGAATAATCCAGAGTTGTTGTCTCAAGTTTTGTTTCAAACGACTATCAAAATACTGAGATTGTTCCTTCCCATGCGTTAGAGACAGCTACGGGCAGCTTTCTTAAATTAAGCTAGACAGGTGATAGACGGCTGATTTTTCAACATGATTATATACAAGTTCATGTAAGGAAAGATAAAAATTTGAATCCACTTAATATGTCTTTGTGATTTATTCTTAAACTTTACAATTAGATACTATAACGGAGTACTTCGTTTCAGTAAATCCGGTGACGTGGAGAGGCCCCCATGTTCACATCAATGTAATTAATGAAGCCCGAATTCTGCTAACGAATCGTACAATATTCGTAGCAATTTGTCAAAAAACTTAGTACAGAGACGTACATAACATTAAATATTCTTCGCATCCATTCTGCTTTTCGTTTTTCGAACTGTATTCGGAGTGCGTGTTTATATTTTTCTCGCCTCTAAGAAGGTACTTCGTAAGAAGCGACAGTTATGTAATCAAGCACCGGAAAACGCCGAATTTTCGACAGATAAACTCTTCTTGCCGGACCCTGGTAACGAAAATGTGGATAAATCTTCTTGCTAAATACAGAAAAAAATCCCCTAACACGACCCTCAAAAACATTTAGAACATTTTCTCAAAAACAGCGCCAAATTCTTTTAATTAAACTTTGTATTTGAATAGCGTAAAGTACGCTTAAGAGATTAGTGCTGGTCTCATGCTCCTTGAAATTGCATTTTTTTTTTAAAAATTGCAAATATGCAATTTTTTGGGCGTCTTCCTACAACTATAACATTGAAGATAGAAGTTTTTTTCGTTAATGGATTATGCTCCCTAAAAGCCGATAACTAAATAGATTCATGTTAAAATATTTCGAAAAAATGACTAGTTTTCGCGTAATTTGGCGCGAAATGTAGGCAATTTAAAAAAGTATTTAATATTTTTTTCTCAAAAACCGCTCCAATTTTTTCTTTAATTTTTTCACGGGTAGGAGAAGGGATGTCCAAAAGTAAGGCGCGGGTCTCATTTTCGTTGAATTCTCTGAATTTTTAAAAATTGCAAATTAGAAATAACGCGAGAAAGTATGTACTTTTGGATCATCACCAGTTTATGTTGCGAAGCGATACTTTCAAATCAGTTCCGCAGATATCACATACAATTAAATTTATTTATTATAAAATCCGGAAAAACCTATGGGTTTTATGATAAACGTGCGCAAGTTTACTGGAGCTTGAGAATCCATACCCAACTCTCTTACCGTAGATCAATTAATGTATGTATGTACAAGCGAAAGAGGCAGGTAAAATTTGAAAACTCGAGAACTTTGCTCCTACGTAAGAGAATTATTTGAATCTGCGTACGAACTAGTGCTACAGATTATAAAACTATGGATTCGATTTGATATGTTGCTGGCAAAATTACTAACATAGCCAGACCCCTTGTGTCGCATCTATCAGAAAGAGTGAAAGAAAAGAAACGAAGATATATAAACTACATTTACCATTCAGAAACTAAAAAAAGGATCATCACAGTATTTGCTCAAGTACTCCCAGGAAAACTAGGTAAAATATCTGATTTAACGAGGGATGAATTCGATTACTTGTTGCATGCCTTTTTAGGCCTTTCTAATATTACAATACAAATGGTTAGTAGTATTCCATTAAAATAACACAGGCACACAAGAAAGCCGTCAGTTTTTTAAAATCGCGAAAAAAAATGTGAATAATAGCTTGTTCGAAAAGAATGGAAGGTGGTGCCGCAATTCTGACTTCAGATTCGGATTCAGCGCTTTGACATACATAAAGAAACATCTGTCAAATTTTTGGGTCAAGCTTTTCTTGTGTACCTGTGTAATAATTGAAATAATCTGATTTCCCCTTTTAAATGCTCACGATAGTGCATGTTTCAGGATGCTCCAATCGCCTAAAAACAAGTCATGGAGAAGTACAATTTTACTTGACAATTTTAACTCGACTTAAACTAGTGAATCGATTTTAATAGTTAAATCTTATCCGGAAATCTTGTGTACTGATAAAATATTGGCACTTTTTTTTTTAGTAAGCAGTTGATACTGACACCTGACGAATACGATTCGTACGACATGCTTTATTACAGATATCTGTATTCGATAACACAATGTCTACTTTTTCGTGAATCAGTTTTGACAACCAAGGATTACACAACTACCAAAGGTGTTGCTCGAACAAGAGTGTGCAGTTAGTAAAACGGTATTTACAGTCCGGAAGAAGCAAGAAGAGGAAGGTAATGCTGCGATTCAAACTCAATGAAGAGAAATGTGCAGGAAGCATGTAGATTACAGACGTTCTGTTTGAGGATTAAGTGAATTTATTGAAATGGGAAATTAAAGAATTTTGTTAGATTAACGTCAACCTTCAGGCTTAACACACCTCTCGTTTTCAATGGCAAACGCAGTTGCCCTTTTGCAATGCAAAATGAATTGATGTTTTTTTTTTTCGTTTTTCTTCGTTTACTCGTAATTCACTTTTATGAATCAACTTTGAAACATCTGAAATCGTATGACTTGTCCCTTTTTGCCAATAATATTTGTATCATTAGCAAATAATGTTTCGGCTTGTAACGGACAAAGGCGTATCGTTTGCACAGAAGAAAGAGTAGAGAGCCTAAGGTGTCTCCTACGGAAACCCAGGCTTAATTGGCAACAAATCGGAACGTTGAGTAAACAATTATTATAGGAGTATACAGAAAACATAAAACTTGTAGTCTCAACTAATAATATTGCATACGACGTTGCCATAAGATTGATTATTTGAACACTAACATAAATGAATACATCAATATAAAATATTAACAGATTTATAAACGAGATTGTATTATTTAAAGCGTCATATTTCAAAAACACGCATAGCATAGTCATGCATATATTACAGAATGTAGTCGATATATAATGTAAATTACTCGCCGTTGGGTGCAATAGGGACAGGGTGGAGAGGTGTGCAATGGCCGGTCGAGGCGGGGCGAGATAGAGAAGGGTGGGGTAGGGAAGGGCAGTGATGGCAGGATCGGGCATCATTTGGCACGAGGGGTGAGGAACAGTGTGCAGTGATTCACCCTTACAAGAGATAAAAGAAAAGCCTTTTACAAGAGATCACAAAAAATAAAAATCCTGAACTGTGGATACAGCTTGTTTGCATCCTCTCCTCCGAAACCGAACAAAAAACTACAAGCTCAAATATCAAAAAAGGACCAACAATTCCATGTTTGAGCGATCGGTGCACCCTTTAGAATTATAAAAATCGTTGCACAGAACATGTTTTCTCATAGAAAACTTCAATTTAAGCATCCAGAGTGCGAAAAATAATTTTTCGACGCATCGTTATATATATATATGTGGGATCTGAATTTTGACTAGCGCGGTGTTTGGCTACGACGGCGCCGCGTGGCGGGAGAAGCAGAAGCTTGGTTGCCATAGAAAAACAACGTTACGAATATTATTATGAGTCCGATGTATTGTATTGAAATGTGTGCTTGTATCTTTGGCTAATACACGTTATTTAAGGCAATTCGTGTTCTACCTTTTCCGGGAATCGTAAGCCTGCGATTCCTACATTTGGGGGCTCTGTTCGGGATTTACGGGCAAATTCTTGAAAATATTGGCGCGGATTGTCGGAACGGGTGAGCCACACAGAATCGCTTGTACACGGAACAAAGCAGTTGTATTGAACAAGAGGAAAGACGACCACGAGTTCAGTTTGTTCGTGCCAAGACGAGAAACGTCGACTGACAAAACAAAGAAGATGGCAGAAGGAAAAGAAACGTCGGTCGAGACATACGTTGACAAGAATGTCAAGATGGGACAAAATAATGGGACTCCAAAGCGATTACTACAGACAATCATGGACGAAGAATATGTAGTCGACATCAAGAAGATAGAGAAATTTACTGTCGATCAGTTGCAAGAAGAATTAAGAAAAATGAAGTTACCGACTGATGGTAAAAAGTTTCAGTTGGTTGAAAGGTTAAAAACAGTAGCAATCTTCTTGGGAAAAACAAACAATTCCACAACCAAGGAGAACAATATCAAGAATTCAGAAGAAAGAGAAACAGACAACAGTGACGAAGATACAGAAAGTAATGTGAACAGTGACGAACACTACGAAGAATTTCTTTATGATCATATGTGCGACAAGACGAAAAAGGTGTCGAAAAATTGCGTCGGGTCGCGAACGAATAGCAAAGTGATCGATACGAAGGAAGTGCGGCGAACGACGTACGACAACTCGTCAGACGATGAATCAAACAGTGATCGACTAACGCGCGACACGCGTGACGCACACGGATCACGTAACAGACGTGACAGACATGAACTTAACAGAGTGAAGCCGACATTTACGATACGTGATGTTGAGGGCAGTCTAACCGAATTTTCGGGTGATGATGTAACTCAAGTTGAAAATTGGCTATCAGAATTTGAAGATATCAGCGAATTATTAAAATGGCAAGACTTACAAAAGATAATATACGCGAAACGTATGCTTAGAGGCTCAGCAAAGAAGTTTATGTCGACAAAGAAGTTATCAACGTGGAAACATTTCAAGGAGGACCTGATGAAAGAATTTACTTCCAAGCTTAGCAGTGCTACAGTTCACAGACAATTGCGTGAACGTAAACGATTATCTGATGAAACATATAAGCAATATTTGTATTCAATGTTGGAAATAGCTAGTCGAGGAACAATTGATGAGGAAGCACTCATCGAGTATATCATCGATGGAATCGAAGACTATGAAACAATAAAGTAATTTTGTACAGTGCAAAAGATATCAAAGAGCTTAAGAAATGCTTGGAGGCCTATGAAAAGATGAAAGTGAAATCAAAAGAGCGAATAGCAACTGCACAGAAGGAAGAGAGCAAGTACCGCAATAAGGGGACGAAAAATCGAACAAGTTCAACGAAAGAAGATCAAATAGAATGCTACAAGAATTTAAGTGACAAGCGACCAGCTCAGAAACGGTGTTTCAATTGCGGATCCAAGGAACATGAAAGGATAAACTGTCCAAACTGGGATAAGGGGCCCAAATGTTTTAAGTGCAAAGAGTATGGACACATTTCACCGAGGTGTACAAAAGAAAGTAAGTGTGTGGGATATATCCGCACCATGGATGACAAGCTGTTATCGAAAACGCTTTTCAGCTGGAAATAAAGAAGTACAAGATAATAGTGGAACATTGGTTAACTCAATGCAGACTGAATTCCACGACGACTTAAAGGTACTCCAGTGCATAGATTCGGGAGAAATTGATGTACCAGCTCTCTATGAAACGAAGGTTCGCCGATTACTTGAAGATTACTCACCAGCGAAGAACGTGAAATCCACAATCGAAACGAAGACTAAGCTCAAGGATAATGACCCAGAGTGTCCTACGACCACGCCGATTAGCGCCTAAGGAGAAGAAAATACTCGACGACCAGATCAAGGAGGGGCTGGAAAACGGCATCATTGAACCTTGTGACAGTGAGTATGCCAGTCCGTTAGTGGCAAATAAAGATGGTGCACATAGAATAAGTATCGATTGCAGATCGTTAAACAAAAAGATTGTGAGGACTCGTTTCTCGATGCCATTGGTCGATTTTCTCTCCAAACTAAAGTTGAATATTTAGGTTGTGTTGTCGAAAATGGCACAGCAACCCCTGCACCAACTATGGTAAAAAATGTACAACGATTTCCCGACCCTAAGAGTGTTAAACAAGTTAAGAGTTTCCTTGACCTCATCGATTATTTTAGAAAGTTTATAAAGGTATATGCCAAAATCGCATATCCATTATATGAAGTCAGGGATGGAGAAAATTTCTTTTTTGAAGACGCTCAAAAGCTGTCACTCACAAAACTTCAAGAAGCTCTGAGTTATGAATCAGTTCTGCAGATTTACGGTCCAAAAACTAACACGCATGAAGTAATTAGCAAGTTGGACATACACTGTCATCATTTGATAATCCTCACAGGATAATCAGTGGCCGAGGATCGTCTTTAACTTCTATAACATTTCAGGAGTACTGCACAAAAAGGAACTTGAGCACGATCTTACTACTACTAGAGTGACACGTAATGAACAGGTGCAGCGAATCCACAGTACAATTGTACCGGATATGACCAAGCTGTCTAAGGATAAATCCAAACATTGGCACCGACACACAAAGGCGTTACAGAGATGTATTAACGTACTCTTCCTGCGAAGCATTGGTAAGTTTCTGTTTGAGATCCTCCTTGGCGTCAAGATGAGACATCAAGACGATATAACCGTTTTTACAAGTTTTGGGGCAAGAAGCAGTCCAGCTGAGTGATCGTAAGAGACAAGGCCTTCGAAAGGTAGAGAAAGAATCCATCCTCAAGAACCAGAAAGAAAATCGGTTGGTACCATATCAAACAGTCCGAGAGCAGCCCTTAATTACCAAATAGGTGACATGGTGGCGATCAAGAGGACGCAGTTTGACCCCGGTGGAGCCAAGATTACATCAGCAGCCGACAACATGAAAGCCGTACGTTTTCCCTTCAGGGACTGAAGGCTTTTGAGGATGGCCGAATGTGGGATCTGAATTTTGACTAGCGCGGTGTTTGGCTACGACGGCGCCGCGTGGCGGGAGAAGCAGAAGCTTGGTTGCCATAGAAAAACAACGTTACGAATATTATTATGAGTCCGATGTATTGTATTGAAATGTGTGCTTGTATCTTGGCTAATACACGTTATTTAAGGCAATTCGTGTTCTACCTTTTCCGGGAATCGTAAGCCTGCGATTCCTACATATATATATATATATATATATATATATATATATATATATATATATATATATATATATATATATCAGTCGCGTGCGGTGATAATTTCAGTAGGTGGAAGATATTTGAAGTCCAAAGCATGAAAAAACGTAAAATAGATAAAGATGATATGAACTTTCACAAAATGTTATTATTACCCCGGGAGAGGTCGCGTCTTGCATACGAATGTAACTGGTCGCTCGGAAGAAAACAGATCTCAAGGAAAATTTCGTCTGCTTAAACGCCTTCTAACATTATAGACAAATATAATTCGGTATTAATATGACTTATAACTTAACCTTAATTATCGAGTACTTTGTTATTTAAAATTAACATAAATTTTCAAAATTCATCAATGCATTAGAGCATATTTTTTCTTTCTTAAATTGAAAAATACGTGCATAAATTTTAATATATGGTGAATTTTGATTTGAATTTTTTTTTGAGTTCAGTAACAATGTTTTTCACAATCTTTAAAAACAATGGATGTGATGTCCGTTCTACTGTTTTCTTACACTTTTCATATTCTCTGGATGCTGTAATGCTTTTCGGACAAATTTCACGTCTTGTTAGTTCTCTTTCTTGCAACTTGTGTTGAATGTAAGCGTTGTCGGTGTTATTAGGTTGTGAGGTCAGATCCTCCTTTAACACTTTTATCGTGAGGACGGCCGCGTGTCACTCGAGCAATAATTGTAGTATCGCTCGGATACGGGCGTAGTGGTAATACACACCGTACAATTGTTGGAAGACGTGGAATATATCCAACGGCTCTCCGAATGGGAGTGGGTACGTTCTTTTTTTATTATTATCGTCAGAAATGTATATAAAAGAAAAAGTCGAGTTGCTTTCAGTTTAGCAAAAAAAAACAACAACAAATGTATTCTGATTATAAGAGGGTACAATTCAGTAATTTGAAACTAATCCACTCATCAAGCGAATTCTCATACAGATAGCTCTCCCACCCCGGGTATCGATACCTTCCCTATACTTGATGCAGATATTACTTTCTGTACAAATACACTTGGAATACACTACCCTTCAAAATCACACAAAAAAATCAATCAACACAGTACACATAAACACTTTCATGAATCATTACACTGGAAGAAAACAAAAGATCACATGTGGCACATAAACCCTTTTGAATGTTTAAATACAACTAATAGTTACAATATACAAAGAGGTCTTGACCTTGACTCTAGTATTTTGGCCAAGTTTCTATTTGGTCGAGTTTGAGAAAAAAAATGAATGTTTAATAAAAAAGAAAATCTAAAGTTCTATCATATTATACACAAAATTTAATTATTTCTCTCACTTATTTGTAAAACTCAAAAATGAATTCAACTTCAATTGATTTATACACTGAATTATACAAATACAATAAGGAAATGAATTCTAAATAATATCTGTGTTCAATTTACGACTCTTTAAGCATAAGTTAATGATACAAAAGTTATCTTTAGTCACCATCAAATGCTAAATTAATGCATGCCTTCACGAGAAACTAATCGTTCATGAAATCACACAATATTAGTTCAAGTTTCGTCGTCGTCAGAATTTCGAATGAAAGTAATGGAGTACGATACGACTTACAGTAGCCTTCGGAGTGTATTGTTAATGTTCCGAGGCGGCAGCCGCTTGGAATTCCTCAAGGTCGTATGCAGCTCCTCCAATTCCTTCCCTCGCCGCACGGACCGGTCCCACGAAGGCGTTCCTATGAATCTCTCCCCTCCGGGTTGGCGAGGCGTAGTTAGGTTCCGTAGAATAGTTTCACAGAACTCTTAAATGTTCGTCAATGTGAGACGAAGCCCAAAAAAGTTGCATAGTATTCTTACGTACAAGAGTACAAAGCGTAAGAAAACCAAAGCAGAATAAGAAAGGAACGAAAAAGAAAAGAAATAATCTATTAGAAAAATTACTTTTCTTCTAAGTATAACTACGAGCTCCGTATCGTTCGCATAATTCATATATTAGTGGATTCCGCACGGTCATGCTTGAATTACATTACGTTACTATTTAGAATAATCTTCAATGTAGTTGTACACTCTTCTAAGATGCGTAATCAGGAGAAATACCTTTATTAAGCTTCTTTTAATCCTTCCAATGGGTGAAATCCGTCTCGCAGGCTTCTCCAGCCTTCCGTATCCGAAGTGTTCCTTCCCACGGCGTAGATCAAATGGCTGAGATCGGCTCTTCATCATAGAAAATTACTTCCGAAGTCTTCTTAATTTGTGATTGGTTGTTTGATTTTGCCGTTGAGTGTTTTCGCAAACTTCATATCAACAATGGCGTCAAATTTGAGGTACTGCGAATATTAGATTTCGTGGTCCGAAGGTCGCGCTCTCTCGTGGTGAATTGCTTTACTTTTTGGAATTCATGTAAACGCTAAGTAGCGGTTACAAGGTATTTGATATTTTCATTGTATTGTAATGTAGTTAGCACGTACATCAATCACTCTCAAAACGTCAAAATAATAAATTCTTTCGAACTTGAAATTGTTACCAGTCGATCACAACGGAACGCATTAGAAAACTCATTCTCGCGCACTCACGAACCGACCCGACTTTTCACGAGGCATGACGAAGTCTAACGCCAGCACCCTCCAAGAACGAAGCTTCGCTGACGTCACGAGACGAATCTACACACAGTTTTGAAAATATCGATTGTTACAATTCAACCATTAGTACTTAGCTCAGAATCTGAGCAACGAATATTTTAAATATAGGAAGTATTTTTCTGTGCTTTGCTTGGGGGAATGACTCATTCCCTTCATTCCATGGAATGCACGTCACTGATATAGTGCACGTAACTCACTATATATGTGCCTTAGGCTTATTGTGCAAGCACCATCCGAAAGAAGTCGCTCTATATTTTCAGTCATGTGCACTGCCTATTGCCTGGCATCAGCGGCCGGCCGTCACTTGTTTCCTGGGCGGTCGGCGGCATCGAGCACCGTTTGGCGCGCGGGGGCAAAGGCGCGGCGAGGGGGTGGGGCGCAGGGGGGCGGGGGTGGGGTCGGCGCGGACCACCCGTCCGCCCGCGTGGAGCTGTCGTGGCCCCGCAGGCCCTGCTAACGATGATAAATGAGGCCCGGCCAAAAAGCATCGCGGAGTGTCGGCCGCAGCGCTCAGCGCTGACACGCGCACCTCCACGAGGTTTTTTTGGCCCCTCCAGGCGCCCTCTGTCAGACCGCCCGCGGCGCCTACCACCCCCCTCCCACCCCCGCTTCGCGCCCCCGCGGTCGCGGTTCAGCCACAACCAGCGCCCAACCGATCCGCCCCGCCCGCCTCCGAACCGTTCGGAACCGCTTCGTCGCGAATCACTCCACTTCCATTCGTTGCGAGAGGCACCAGAATACTGCACTCCGCTCCTTCCTCTGTCAGACCGCCTGCAGCACTTACCACACCCCCTTCCTTCGCCGCTCTGCGCCACCGTCGCGGTTCAGCACCCACCCGCCCCTTCCTGGAATCGTTCGGAACCGCTTCATCGCGAATCACTCCGCCTCAATCCGTTCCGACAGGCACCAGAGTACTGCACTCCGCCCGTGGCGTCAACCACACCCCCTCCCATTCCCGCTCCGAACCACCGTCGCGGTTCAGCGACCAACCGTTCCTTCCTGGAACCGTTCGGAATCACTCCACCTCCGTCCGTTCCGACACGCACTAGAGTACTGCCCCGTCTCTCCCCGCTCCGCCTCGTCCCGCCACGCCTCTCTCTGCTCCACACTATCTTGCTGCATGCCGAAGAACTCCACTCCACCCCGAGCATCTCCGGTCCCTGGAACTTCTGCCCCCCTTCCCCGCCCTGTTCTACCCCTGTCCAGTCCCAGGAACTCCTTCCACTCCATCCCGCTCCAGTCCCAAGAATTTCTTCGTTCAGGTTCCGAGAACCCTTTGTCACTTGAGAGGGACGTGGAACTCCTTTGCCCCGCTTCCAAGAATTCCTTCCGCAATATCCCACGCGGGTCCAGTAGGAACAACTCCGTTGTCCCGGTTTCAAGAATATCTTTCGCCCCACTTCCCCCCGCTCTACATTACCTTGCTGCAACCCGAAGAACTCTTCCTGTCGCTGACCCGCCACGCTCTTCTTCAGTGGAGTTCCAAGAACTCCTTCCGCTCCACTCCGCTACAATCCGAGGAATTTCTTCGCCAAGGTTCCGAGAACTTTTTGTCACTCAAGTGGGATGAGGCGGAAGAACTCTTTCGCTCCGGTTCCAAGAACTTCTTCCGTCCTACCACGCCCAGAACTTCATTGCAGCGGACCGAAGAATTCATTTTCGGCCCAGGTTTCAAGAACTCATTTCGCCTTACCCCGCCGCGGTCCAGTCGGAAGACTTCCCTTGTCTCTGTTTCAAGAATTGCCTTCATCCCGCTTTGCCCCAATCCGGAGAAATGCACTCCGCCCACCCATTCCATTCTTCCGAAGAACTCCAACGCGTAGTCCACTTGTTTCAGTCCGAAGTTCGTCTCTTTTCCAACCTCCCACTTCGTATCAACCTACAGCACTTCGGGCCTACTTTACCTTCAATCACTCGGTCCGTGCTCTACCTTCATCATCTGGGTCCTCCCTCAATACGTAATCGCTCCACTTCCTTTTGATTAGGAGCACAACCCATTTCTAACCACTCCGTTTGCTCCGAGCCGTTGCCACTCACAGAAAAATACACTTCCGAGGTCGGATGTGTTTCACCGTCTGCGCTTTCCCCTGCATCATAGCTTTTTCTCCCTTCACTAAATTGGGAAATATAATGCCAAACTTAAATGCCCCTTATTTACACATTTGTACTCTAGTTCCAATCCTTATAGTGTAAAGGTGATTCACATTGCCAAGAGAACTTTGAACTCTCGACAGAACAAGAGAGAAAAATCACAGCCAGTCCGATTTGCGGTTGCTCCATTCACACCAGCCATACGTCTGCATACTTCGAACAAATTATTTCTCCAAGCACCATTTTCCATCACGTAGGGTTCCATAACCTTGGGTTCTCCTTCCCTTTTACGTCCGGTTCCTTTTTTTTTACTTTTTCAGTTACACAACCAGAACGTTTTCCAATCAGGCTTAACAGAGGCGAAGGCATACGTTCGACACTGAATTCTTTTAGATATGTAGTTTGATCAAACTATGCCATTATCAATCTCATTATCTCTTTAAATCCAAGTCCACCTCTGTATTTCAACACGTTTATTTATGTCACCATTCCAAATACAACCGTGGTGTATTCCATCCCTCTCCGTCCAACACCCATTAATACGTTCGCATTTCTCACCCATTTACCCTGAAGGTTCCCAGACGTTTCTTTTCTCCCACCCCAGCAGGCTTGCAAATCTTGCGTTCTTTCCTTTCTCATGTAATCTACTCCCAGACCACTGCTCTGTTGACGCACGCCTTCCGTCCTCAACGATACGCTTTTTCCCTTCGCGAAACTCCATGCCGTTGGTCGCAGGTGCCTGCCGCGACCGCGAAGCGGACACGGAACAGTCAGAACAGACAAAGGGGAAGAAGAAGAAGAAAACGAAGAGGGCGCATAGAAAAATAGAAAGAGGCGGATAAGTACAGTTTGAAGAAGAAAGTGGGAAGAAAAGCAATTGATCCTGAAGAGAAGAGATGGAAAGGAAGAGCAGAAGAGGTAGAAAGGAAGAGGAGAATAGAAGGGATGGAAAGGAAAGGAAGAGGATAAAGGGGTAGAAAAAAGAGGAGAAGACGTGGAAAGGAAGGGGAGAATGGGTGGAAAGGATGAGCATTAGATGTGTAAAGGAAGAGGACACGGGGTGGAAAGAATGACGAGAAGGGGTGGAAAGGAAGAGGAAAGGGGAGAAGAGGAAAGGACGAGAAGAAGGAAGGAGAAACAGAAAAAGATAGATAGGGAGAAAAAAGTGGCGTAGCTGAAGCGGCAGTGTGGGAGGCGTGGGCGCCGGAGGCGACAGCGGGAGCGACCGCCTTTAATAAGGCTCACCCGGCGCGCCGCAGCCTGTCTCGGGCCGGCGCCCGGCGCTGTACGCGTCCGCCCCGCGGCATCGGCGGGGGCTCATCGCGTGTTCCCCAGGGCTCAAGGGCGCCGCCCTCGCGCCACGCCCCCCGCGCCGAACCTGCCCCGACCCCTACGACCCCCCCCCCCCGCGCCTCACCCCCTACGCCGCCCCCGCGCCACCACCCCACTCGCTCTCCCAGCGCCACGCCCCCGCACCGCCGGCCCACGCCCCCTCAGCGCTGCCCCCCCGCGCCACGCCCACCGCGCTGCCCACTCCACGCCGCTCTCGCGCCACGCCCCCCACGCCGCCCCCGCGCCACGACCCCGTCCCTCCGCGACCCCGCCCCCGCGCCAACCTCACCGCTCCTCCCACGTCCGCCCGCGCCACCTCCCCAGCGTCACCCCTCCCGCGCCACCGCCCCATGTCCCACGACCCCCCGCGCCGCGGCCCACGCTCCACGACCCCCTCCGCGCCACCGCCCACGCCCCCTCGCCCCCGGCCCCGAGCCGCCCGCGCCGTGTTGACGGCCGCGGAAGCTGCGCTCAGCGCTGTCGTCGCCGCGGCTCATTCATTTTTCGGGGGACTCCTCCGCGCGCCCGCCACTGTATTCGACCCTCCGAGGGCGGGCCGTGTTTTGCGAACGACGGGGCGGAGAAGCTGCCTCAATGGCGTGTTCATTGAGTGCCTGTTTCGCCTTTCGCGCGCTGCTAATTTATTCAACTGCGCTTATTTATGGCTCTTTATGAAAATCCGCCTGAAGGATAGCTTATTTCCTGTCAAGAAGCACCGCCAGGAGGCATAACTTCTGCTCGATCAGCCCAAGTAAATGACGGTGAAATGAACATGGAAGTCGCAGAAAAGCGGCGTCGATTGAAATGTGACAAACGGGCAGGAAATAATTATTACTGAAACAGTTTGGAACTCATACTCAAAACTTCTACTGCAATAATTTACTTCGCTACACTCAAACTCACTCAAACGTATATAACGATCACAATATTTATTACAGACATTTGTAGCAACTACATTGCGTTACTCGTGCACCTATTATTTTAGGAGAGTAAGTGCTGACTTGTTTTCACGATAGGAACAATTTCCATAAAATGGCCATACAACAATCTGTGGTCCCGATCTGGAGTAAAGGTATCACCGGTCTCTTTGCCTTTTGTAATTGTCTCTTTTTTTCTCTGTCAACGCACTAGTCCTATTTAAGGTCGAGACAAATTACAAGCTGACTTAAACATGCTTCCTAAATAGCTTTAAAATGGAACATAACTATTAATTCTAATAAATGAAAAGCAAAAGTGTTTTCACTGAAAAGACTAAAACAAATACACCCTTTAATTTTAAACAACAAAGCTATACAATGGCTTCCATCTACAACCCCGGCCAAATATTTAGGATTACTAATTGACAAAAAAATTAATATGGAAAGATGTTTCAAAAATAGCAAGCAATACATTTATTAAAATGCTAAAATTAAATATTCTGATTAATAATTTTCTAAAATTAACATAAAAACGTCATTATCCATCTTTAGATACATCTCTCTTACATATTGGTCCCCGTCTTACATGTCTGTCGAATGTGAGGTACAGTCCTTACTGATTTCAAAAAAGAAAAAAAACAATCAAAATAAATTTCTTCGGTGGACATTAAAAGCTCCCTGATTTATTAATAATGAACGGACACATCAAGAACTTTCTGTTGAACCATTAAATATTTACGTAACTAAATTAGCATGAACATTCTATACTAACGTACCCTTATGTCCTGCAACTAAGACATTTTCACTAGGAAAATCAGCCTACCGACAACGAAGAATTAAAACCCGTCATGCTAAAGACTTGTTACATCCTCCATAATTTACAGTCAATAATTTCAAACTGTATTGATCATTATTCAAATTATAACCATGTATCAAAATTGTTAAATGTATATAAAAATAGATATGGTATTTCGTGTATGTTAGAGGACCCGAAAAGGTGTAACCTCCAAAATGTTAACGTGAAATTGTACATTGCAAAAAAAGTATGTAACTTCCATACGTACAAATTTGGTATGGAAAACAATTATGTAATTATAAAAACCCTTGAAAGACTAAATAAGTCGAACAAGGATAAATATTTTTTTTTTAAAAAAACTACTCTTATTTAAAGACGAGAGCATATTTCTCGAATTTTATTTATTCTTAGTTTGAATTTATTTCGATAACAAATATTAATATACCACCATTTTAGACGTTAAGTGGAATTTACTTTCTATTACAATAAATATTTAAATATTAAAACAAAATTTTCCCCTTAATAAGTATTTTTCGAATACCCTTCGGAGGTAACGAGAGGTAACAGAAATTCACAATGAAACTCAAATTCACATAATGAGAGGTATATTATAAAATATTCTTAAATTTTTAAAAGAGACACGCACATGCAACCATTTTTTAAAATTATTTATTCATTTTAAAGATAAACAGTGTCTTTCCAGGAGGAGAATTCTAGGACATCTGGGAATTCTAAAAATAAATCCTGGAGGAGAAATCTAGCGGCCGGCTGCTCTGATAGTTTTCTGTGGTTTCTTCGATCACCACCAGGTGAAATGCCGCAGCAGTACCCTAACAAACGGGCGACGCGCGCGACCATTCCTTCCTCTTCCTTGTGCTATCCTCATCCCTTACACACATTTACACTTGAATGCACTTCACTACCACACATGTCGGGAGACCAGTCGGGCTTGGAGCATGTACCGGCTGGGAAGGTGCACTGCTGGTGGGAGATATCTGGAGATGGAAAGCGCGCAAACCGATGATTACGTCAGCGCTAGATCTCACCCTTGAGTGGCAGAAAAACACCGCCAACTCCCGTGACAAAACATCAATACTTACGGGACCATAGCAGTTGACACCGAAAACTCGAAATAATCAATGACGCGAAACCAAATGAAATTGTTTATTAAGATCATATCTTAAGATGCATGTGAATTCCAACTGAAGATGACATGTGCGAACATTTGAATTTGTTATCATTGACATGAAAGTGACATTAGGTCATATTGGAAACTAACTTCGTACATTACAGACAACACATGCTACGAAGTGAGGGTACTCAAAACTGTAACTGGACGTTTAAAAAGATCTCATTGTGAAGAGTGCGGAATAAGAAATATAACTCGTTCCTTCAGGGACATGAAAACTTCGTTTTAGGAGACTATAACACATCTTTTGTAAGTTATGCAGGATACTAAAGCAAAATTGCATCGTAATCTGTTTTGTGGGTTGCATGTACGTCTGTTTTCTCCATAGATCATACTCTGCTATCTTTGTCCGTGATAAATATGTTTGGGGTAGGGCTATGCTATAACTTCCTTTCCAGCATTATCACACGTGTGGAGTTTTATCTTCAGAGTTTCTTTTAAGTGGTACAAATCCGTTCTTAGCCTATTACATATGAGGATGCTATTTTTAATATCTAACTCACGCACCCCACCATCTTACCGCTCACCCATCAGCTGTCGGATTAACAGACATCTATCCGCTAGAAGTCATGTATCTTGACCTCCCACTGTCCAGACATCGTTAAATCTACAAGCTCCAATGTAAGTAATGAAACCACGTATCCATTTGCTAAATGAAAAAAATTACAATAAAATTCGCAGTGAGACGTCGTAATTGACTTTGGCCGTGCCCTGGCCGAAAGCATCGATAATCCCGTTCATCCTGCTCCCTCGGCCTTCAAAACCAAGCGTTCCCTGCCGATATCGATAATCGAGAAATTATTACCTCTAATAATAACTTTTCTTCTTTAACACCTTTAGAATACGTTACTGGTCCTTAGAGATAATTCAATAACATTTTTTTCATAATCCGTTATTGACAAGGAACTACAATCCTTAGTTGTCTCTGTAGATTTATGAAAAATCAAATTACTAACTTCTAATGTTTTCATTTGAGTGCATCAATTTGTATTACTTGGACCTTTAATCAGACCTTTTTAAGGTTTGTTTAATAACATAAATAATACAAATTAAAATTACTGGAATTTCCCTGACAAAATTAGACAGTACGATATCGCTTTCCTTTTTAATAATGCACCGCGAAACTACGAGCATTTCACAAAATTTAAAATACTGTATATTAGGTTCGTAATGCAATTTCAATGCGGCTTTATCAATTTTTGTGTCCATTAGCAAACATTTGTTCTCTCTTTTTCGAAAATCAGGTTATGGCGTAAATATTTCGGGATATGGAAGCAGACAGCGAACGAAATATTGGATACATCTGTTCCACTTAGCCTCGCAAATGATGAAGCGCTCTTCCTAGCTGCAATTAACGATCAGCTTCCATATCTCTTTGTATTCTCTGGAATGATTCAATTTGTTTTTAATTACCTGGAAATTAGGTGATCACCATCAACACGATATTCGCGCGTGCTCTGGTAGGAGAGTACCGTACTGGTCAAAACGTTGTTGCCAAGTTGCTGTTTTACATCACATATCTCAACTTCAATACCGCTTGGATGCATCCCAATAATTCTACAATTACGTTCTCTGTGTGTATACATACGAAATTTCTCTTCAGCTTTTTTAAGAAAGTCGACCAGTGCTATGTTTATTCCGTAGAGCAATTCGGATAACAAAGTATTTAGGCAATACATTTATGAAGTACCGTAATATGGTGCGAATAGAAACAACGTGGTGAATAGAAACAAAACTTCAAGTAAAAGAAAAATAAATATTGTAAATTCCTGTTTGAGTAATTCTGTGTAGTATTACTATTTCCTATATTATAATTGATATTTTATAAAAGATAAATTATTTGGTTTAGAAGGGTAGCACCGCTCATTTTAACAGTCAGTGTAATACTAACAGAAGTGATTTGCGGTTGATTTCCCTTCTGCTGAAACCGTCTTACCTACCTACCTATTTTTCTGTTTGAACAAACAAGACCGAAGTTCCTTTCAAACATTTGCCAGTTTATATGTCAAGTGAAAACAGTGAAGAAGAATTGGCAATTTAAAGGAGAATTTTACCGAAGAAAGAATCATTTTTCTGGATATATTTTTAGTCTGCCAAATAGAATTGACATGCAGCCAAGTGACCGGAAAACTAAACCCACCAGAAGAGCAGAGAAGAGGTTTGATATTAAAATTTAATATGTACTAACAATTACTCTTGTCTGCATATTTTCATTTTAAAGTTATGTTCAATTAAGTCTGACAACTTACATTTCTTTAATAAAATGCTTCATATCTTAAGAAATATGGGTATCTAGAGAATTTATTTACAATATTATACTAAATTATCATTTTACCTGTTTCTCCTCAATCTCTTGAAAAATGAATAGAGACAGTAATAGAGTTCACAGGGAGTTTCTATCCACCACATGAGTAGGTGAATAGAAACATCAGTGTTTAAAAAAATCTTAAAAAGTAAAAAAAAACTTTTGATCAGGAAATTTAAGTAAATATTTTGTACACAAACTGAAGCACAAATCAAAACACAAATTATAAGATACATTAAAAAATAATAGCCCCTTTTTAGTCTTTGATACATAACTGTGAATATGTAAACGTGTTTCTATTCACCCCGTTTTACGGTAAACCTCGATTTAAAAATCAAACATAAACCCCGCGCTATAATCATTTGTACCTTATTCGTGCAAGAACGTTACGTATGTTTTATCTGGAATTTAAGTTTCCCACGATTTTTTAAAATGATTTATTAATTATGAGGACATAAATTACATTCCGAGATGAGAAAAAATTAAATAATTAAATAACCATATAGCTAATTCATTTTATAAGATGTAATTTACGATACAAATTACCAAATTGAGAACCCGATTCCTCATTTATATATCGTGTGTTAAATAATACCAGCAATTTTCGAAAAACATTTGTTCCATTTTACTCGACATAAATACCAAGCTTATTCTCAAATGATCAATGCAGTACGAAAACCAATGATACTGAGTAAAGTGCCCATTTACAATCGTTCGTCTATGAATTTCTCTCACAAGATTAGAAACAAATCATAAATTTCAAATTGGATTCTTAAATGTCAATATTAGTAAATATAATTTCGGTGGATATTCTTAATCATATTCGAAACAAACGTTGGGGAAATAGTTGATCCATCAATCATACCAATTATATAGTCAAGGATATTCTAAATTGTGTACCTCTATACATACTGACCAACCATCTTGTTCATTGAATTTGAGATAACACAATATTTTGAAAGCTTAATTTGAGTAATTTCTCGTACAGAGAGTGCAGAGAGCACAAATCACTGAATTTAGAAATGAGTATGTACAACCTCCCTATGCACCAAACGTACCGGCTGCGGTAATACACCGAGTGGAGGTCATAATATGCGGCAGAATGTCCATAAAACCTCATTCCAGTGGTGTCAAGGTGGTCTACTGGTGGCAGTGGCACGCGTCGTGGCACCGTACGATGTACGACGTTTTACAATAGGGATGGCGTTGCCTCTGGTAGCGGGGTAATGTACTGCGTGGAGTGGCGATTTCGTCGTGGCACTCGTGCCACGGACTCCCTCTCGTGGCATCGACCTTGACAACACTGCTCTATACATACTGACCAACCATCTTGTTTATTGAATTTGAGATAATACAATATTTTGAAAGATTCATTTGATTAATTTGTCGTTAAGAGAATGCAGATGAATTTAGAAATGAGTATGTAATGAACTGGCGGCGGGTTAATGAACTGCGTGGAAAGGCGATTTCTATGGAGGCACTCGTGCCACGGACTCCCGCTCGTGGCATCGACCTTGACACCACTGCCTTCTTCTCTTATGTGACTCGTGAAACAGAAACTCGCTCTTCTAGTGCAAACGCAGGGAGTTGGATTGGAAAAGCTGTTCCCGCTGCACCGGGAGAGATGGCTCAGTGCATCAACTGATGTCACTGCAGTCCCTCTGACCGGGAGGTCCTAGGTTCGAGTCCCGACAGAGGAAGGATTTTCGACACTAGCTTTTCACAGCTAGGTCGAATTCAGTCGCTGTATGGAGGAGAATTCTAGCGGCCGGCTGCTCTGATCGGTAGTTTTCACAAGCTTGGATTATGATGGTTTCTCCGATCAACACCAGGCAATGCCGGAGCAGTACCCTAAGAAACGGGCCACGGACCGCGCACGATCTTCCCTCCTCTTCCTTGTCCTATCCTCTCCCCTTACACGCACACTTACACTAACATGCACTACACTACCACACATGACGGGAGATCGGTCGGGAGCTTACAGCTTGTCCCGGCTGGGCGGTGCCCCGCTGGTGGGATACACCTGGTTGAGGGGAAAACCCCGCTAGTCGACGGTAGGTCGGCGCCAGATCTCGCCATTCAGCGGGGAAAAAGATCACCGCCACCTCCCGAGAAAACACGCACTATACTTACGGGACTAATGACCTAATTAGTTGACGCGCCCGAAAACACGAATCAATCAATCAAAAGCGCGTATTTGATCCCACCGGCGGCGGCGGCGGCGCCGCCCAATTGAGCTCGCCGCGCCGCGCCGCGCAGCGCAGCGCCGGGCGGCCGAGTGGCAACGGGGTGACGGATGAGAGCGCCGCAAACGCGCCCGCCGCTCGGGAGTGTTTGTGCGGCGGACAGGGACAGGAGGGGGCGGACGAGGTAATGGAAGGCGAGACGAGACGCGAGCGGAACACGAGTGGGAAGGTTCGGTTTGCGGCCCGCAGGGAGGCGCCTTCTAATGCAGTGTTGTCAAGGTCGATGCGAGCGGGAGTCCGTGGCACGAGTGCCACGACGCCATCCCTATTGTGGAACGGCGGGGTTACGAATAGTTTCCTGTCCCGACGCTAGTTGCGCAGACAAGCTCGTGGCATGCGACGGTGCCACGATGCGTGCTACTGCCGCCAGTAAAAGACCTTGACATCACTATTATAAAGGAAGAGGAACCCGTGTTCCCTGCATACAAATGCATCAAGCTTGGATTATGATGCACTACACTAACGGAAATAATAAAAATTGAAGCGTCCGAGAACACTAAATAGTCTAATCAATCAATTAGAAGGAACTGCAGCGAAGCGGGGAAGTTGGGGGGGGGGTGGAAGGGATGCGGAGGGTGGTGGGGTGGAGATTGGAGCGGGGAGCGTACGGAAGCAGGTGGGGGAAGTGAAAGTGGGAGTGTCGATGTGGTGTACGAAGTTGGAAGACGTCCGGGAGGGGTCGGTAGGGGTGTAGAAGTGGGGGTGGTGGGGGTCGAAGGAGTGACGGGATCGTGGATGGAGGGGGTCAGTGGACGTGAGAGGGTGGTCCGACGAGTATGGTGTAGAAGTGAGGTGGAAAGGGGGGGTGAGATGGGTGGGGAGGTCGACAGGCTGTAATTGAATTGGATTTAATTGCCTATTTACGTGGCGAGGCTCAGGCCATGAGGCCTGCACTTCCCTCTGATTACGCAAATTTCGCTACGCTCTTTCACCAACTAGCGGAGAAAGAAGATATTACTTGGGCGACGAAACAGGCGATTTTGAATTTAGCTCCGAGGGAAGGCTTTAAGATCTTTCACATGCAGTAAATGGGGACATGGGGACAGCCAGCTTTACTTCCCCTCCGAAGGAAGGCGTACGAAGGATTTTTTCGCCTCTCGAAATGAGCTTCGATCGGGTTTGAACCCGCGAACTTGGGTATAACAGTTCTATACGCTAACCGTTACACCACCGCCGTCACGGGAGCGGAGGGGAGGGTGAGGTTACGGGAGCGGAAGGTGAGGGCGTGGTAGAGGAGGACAGGGGTGCGTCCGTCGGCCCGCGCAGGACCCCGCGAGGCGAGGCGAGGTGAGGCGCGGCGCGGCGCGGGGAAGCGAGCGGGGCGGCGCGCCCGTCGACTGCCGTGGACCCGTGGATGGGCCGGGGACGGCGGCCGGCGCCTGTGTACCGCGTAATTGGTGCAATTACCGGGGCGGTGTAGCCGGCCGGCGGTGAGCCGCCGCATCATCCCCTCCTCTGCCTTCCACGCCCTCAACCTCCCCGTCCGCCCCGCCCTTCCCCTTCCCGACGGACGCGTGGGGGCGGGGGTGGGCGCGAGCCCCATCTATTAAGTGCCCCTGCCTGCCCAGCGCCCGCCCGACCGCCTGTTCACCGGAACGCCTTGCTCTATTTGAAATGTTGCCCGCTACGCGCTCTATGACTTTCGAACTTCCTCCTATATGGTGTATCAATTTTACGACACCGACGGCTCTCCAACTGAGCTTTTTATTTCACAAAATAAACACAATAATAAACGCGCCGTTGAGCTGAATGACATTTAAATATAACCATTTTGTATTAGGACATTAATACAGGATTATTAATTCAACATGGAGATGAAGCACTGCCGATATCTCTGACTACGCATAGCTCAGAATACCCCGCTTTCCTCGTTTCTTTCAGTCATAAAAGAAGTCATTGCCACTAAAGAAGTCCATCTGAACGGCCAGAAGTGAACGTCCATCAGAGCGTGGCAGACGTGAATTGGTTGATTTCCTTACTTCTTTCCTTATTTTCATTTACAGTATTTTTTCTCTCTTTATTTTAGAAATTAGAAATCACTTAACTGCGGAGGTCATTGTCATGAGTGATCTAATGAGTATATGGAAATGATGAGATAAGCTCGAGAAATGGTGGAATGAGGAAATGCAGGAGAACCTCAAAAAGGCCTGCCACGATCTCGCTTTCTGCCCAACTAATTCCATATGGTTTGGCCGGGGATCAAACCCGGCTCTACCGGTAGAGAGATCGAACCCACTGTAAGTCTCAGAGACCGATAGAAACAGACCGAAAGAAATGCAGTCAGAGACAGAAGCAGACAGAGACAGACAGAGAGGCAGAGACCGGCTGACAAGTGAGACACAGATAGAGAGGCAGAGACACAAAGACAGAGAGACATATAGAGACACGCAAAGAGATACACAGACATAGAAAAGGAGACAGAGAGATCGGTAAATAAAAACTCGGACAGTTTAGCCGAATTTTTCAAGCTCCTCATATTTTCCCTTCATATTGCTATATGCTATGCTTTGCTTTTCCCAAAGAAAAGAAACAGCGAAGGGACGATAATCGACATCCTATCCTACACATTTGAATCTACGACGTCCGTCCCGCAGGCGATGGCAATCCAACAATGCAATCAACAATCCAATCAACATCAGGCGCCCGCTTTGCTCCACGGAAGTTACAAATCCGCAGCGCGGCCGAGAATTAGCTCCATTGAGCGCGGCCAGCCCTTGTTCGCGGGGCGTCCTCTGTCGCGAGGCTTCAGGAAGGTCGGCGCGTCGGGGGCCGCGGCGAGGAAGGTCCACGCCCTCGTCTGTCACCCTGGGGGGCCTTCCGGCAGCGAGTTCCCCCCCCCCACTTGTCGCCATTGAGCGCTCGCGTCGTCCGACAGATCCGCGCCGCACCTCCCATTGTGACGCCGTCGCGCCCGCCCGTCCCACCCCGCCTCACCTGCCACCCTCCGTCCCACGACAGGTCAGCCAGTTCCGCCTCGCACCGCCCACGCCGGCCCGCCCGCCCCGCCCCGTCTCGCCCCGCCCCGTCCCGCCTCGTCCTGCCCCGCTCCGCCCCGCCCCCGCCGCGTCCCGTCCCGCCCCGTTCCTCCCCGACCCACCCCGTCCCGCCCCGTCCCGTCCCGCCCCGTCCTGCCCCACCCCGTCCCGTCCCGCTGCGTCCCGTCCCGTCCCGCCCCGTCCTGCCCCGACCCATCCCGCCCCGTCGCGTCCCGTCCCGCCCCGTCCCGCTCCGCCCCACCCCGTCCCGTCCCTCGCGCCCCGTCCTGCCACGCCCCGTCCCGCCCCGTCCCGCCTCGACCCGCCCCGCCCCGCGCCGCCCCGTCCCGCCCTGTCCCGTTCCGTCCCGTCCCGCCCCGTCCCGCCCCGTCCCACTTCCTCTCCACACTCGTCTCCATTCCCGCAAATCCCCGCCCACCTCACAATCCTGTGCCGGCGGCGGTGGCTCAGTGGCCCAATGCAGCGTCCGATGACCGGGAAGCCGAGGTCGAATTCGGCCGCAACTGAAGCTAGCGGCCGGCTACTCTGATTGGAAATTTTCCGAGGCGTCTCCTGCCAATACCAGGCGAATGCCGGAGCAGTCCTCCGTGCTCTTCGCTTCCACATGCTTCCTTCTTCCCCTGCCCTCACACACGCACACATACACACACACACACATTACCCCACATCGAGAGAACAGTCGGAAGCTTAGAGCTTGCACAGTTGGGACAGTGACTCGCAGTGGATAACACCTGGCGGGAAATCCCCGCGATCCCTCTGCTTTGCCAGCGCTGGGTGTCACGTTTCAATGGAAGAGGAATCCGTCTTCCCTTCATATACATGCACCACGCTTCGATGAACATGCACTACACTTAGGGGAAATAACTACAACAGTTAACCCGAGAGAGGTGGCGCGGGGTCTCTTGTGACCCCACGTACCTTCGAATAGCTGCAGGTGCCTAATTTTGCGAATCAGGAGCTTTACATTTCACATACCTTTTACCACATTTTTTAGCTTTTGTCTGAAAGAATTTCAGAATTTTAAATGAAATAATTCATTTATAAATATTTTTGAAACCAATACAAATATCTTAAATTTCGCACTTTTTTTAAGTTGTGTTGATTGTTTTTGAAGCATTTTCAATTATTTTTTTTTTTGTGAGACGGTGTTAGAAAATGAAACTTACTGAGTTTTCTGATACCTTTGTCGTTGAAATATTCAGAAAAATTTAAAAGGAGTCACTACATAAAATGAAAGATGAATAATAATTTTGCCCTTTTATTTGTTTCAATTCCTCATTTGCGTGTTCGATTATAATAGTGCATTAACTTAATACTACCTTATAAATGATTGATTATTATTAAAATAACTAATTTCGCGCTTATTTCCTGCTAAATATAATTTTATAAAGAAATAACTTAAAGGGGTCAGAAATGACCCCGCGCCACTTCTAACGCAACACTGGCAACCGCCACCTCTCCAGGGTTAAAGCACCCGGGAACACTAAGTAGTTTAATCCAGGGTTGTTCAACTGAAGGCCCGCGATGTCTTTAATTGTCGCCCGCGAAACGTTATTAGTAAAAACCGAAAGCCCTTACATCCATGTCGGTCGAGAACATGATGCGCCAAGCTCACCCCCCCCGCCTGGGTTAACCCCATTAATGTAAAAACACCTCCCTCCGTTTCAGAGGAGCCGGGCAAACTCCTGAGATCAACAGTACAGTGGTACTTCCTGTAGATTGGCAACGTTTGTGATAATGTCGGTGGGAGTGATAATGGCAACCAGTGGTAGAGCTAATGAGGACGACATTGCAAGAGACAGAATCTACGAAGGAGTGACGGTGGTTGAGGTGATAGCTGAGACGTCTTGGGGCAATGCATTTCCAAACAATACAGAACGTCACGTGTGGATCGCCGGAGTACTGTAAATATGGCCCGCAACCACTAATGATTTTTGTTGTGGCCCTTGAGGCCTTGAAAGTTGGACACCCCTGGTTTAATCAATCCGTCATGGGCCCAGTCCTCCGGCACCACGCACTGTCTTAGTGCTCTCCGCACCTCCCCCCCCACCTTTCTCACATTCTCCGCCTTCCCCTCGCTTTTCTGCGCTCCCCGCTACGCCCACAATCCCCGCCTCTCCCGCGATGGTCGCATCGCCCGCCTCCCGCCTCTCCCACAGCCCGCGGCGGCCGCGGGGCCCGCGATAGTTTGCGGGTTCGATCTAAACGGCTGCGCGGCGGCAGCGGCACGCGAGGGCGGTTTTGCGCGGGTGCCCGCGAGAGCGGCTGTTGGCGCTGCCGCCGTCGCCTGTGCTCCGCAGTGTCAAATATAGACCGGACATTTATGCAATTACATATTTTTTGTCTTTCTACTTAGCGTTCTCGACATTGTAATCTTGGCGAATCATAGCCCTCCTAACACAATATAGAATGTTTTCGTTACATATTTTTACATATTTAGTACTATATTACATATTTTACATATTTTGCTGTTTTCAAAATATATTTTCCCATTTTATTAATTTTCTTCAATTTAGTTTCATATTTTTATGAAAAGATGTATTTTTTTTAAATCAGCATTTTTCTACATTATTGGAGAAATCTGCGTGTCCAAAATATCATTGACACCACGTTTTGTGATCTGTAACCGTAATTTCCGTGAAAAATGTATGACCACCGACGTGTGATCGATGAAGATGCTTCAGTGTGTGTTTGCTAGTCGTACATCTGGCCAGTTTGTGTGATGGCCCCTATTACGAGTAATCTGGCTGCTAAACTACGGTCCTGGATTACAATAGATTACGCATTACCTGCTGACGAGAAAGTTGTTTGATGTAAAGTGAGCAGTTTTTCTAAATGTAATTTCTTGCTATGTAAATGGTTTTTAATTAGAGAATTTCAATACTACATATTACATCCGATTTTACATATTTATTACATATTCTTCCTCTTTCCATTACATATTTATGTACATATTTTGACGTTTAATACTACATATTTTTCCGGCCCCTAGTCATAAATGTACTCATACTGCCAGCACCGGCTAGCAGTATGAGCTAGTAGCTTACCCCACTAGCACACTTCCATCTCCACTAGTCGTCGAATGTTATCGTCACCGCCGCCACTATCCATTTTAAACGTCCCGGACCACTATCCATTTTAAACGCAGTCGGGACTTATTGTTTAAACACAATGTTGCCCCATCACGTCTTTGCAATCACCTCAACCGCCGTCACTCCTTCGTAGACTCTGTCACTTCCAATTTCGTCCTCATTAGCTATACCACTGGTTGGCATTATCACTCCCACCAACATTATCACAAACGCTGCCATTGCCAACGCAATACCGCTGCGTCTAACAACGCAACCATTCCCGTAGTTGCCGTTCGCTGTTACACTAAAATAGGCTTGGGGTGTGTTTAACGGGCTAAAGATTGTATCGAATTCGGAGGTCAGGAACTGCAAAGACTCTGGTTCTATGCGTGATATTCAATGGCTTCAAACGACCTCCATCACTGGAGATTCGATCTATGCTAACGTCGGTACTTCGTGACAGACAAGAATTTCACGTCCCCATAGAGAACGGAAAGCGCGGAAGAAATTGTACTACATCAGTTGAGATGGATTGTGACATTTTCTTCCTTGAATAGTGAACGACGAATAAAATTTCGTGAGCCAGATTCTACCAGATCTTTTTTCAATTGAAACAAATTTCTGCATATTGAATAATGCATTTCCAAATGTGAAGGTATAAGAATCACAAATGAAGAAGCCATTTGACGTATCATGCATATCTACCATCACCACAAAAAGGCCATTTCAAGTTGAGAAGGAAATTTAAGTTGGAAATTCTTCAAAATGCCTTACAGGCTAACGTTCATAGAATTTCTTATAATCAAGGGTATAATTTACTATTCTGTTTCGCGGTATCCGTTAACAATAATCTAATTTTGGTAAAAAATATTTTTACGTTCGGTATAAATCAATGTTAAGCTTGAATTGTAACAAATAAAGAGGTGATAAAAAATTGTAATTTTTGCTCTTGCATAGATATACTGTGTAATTTTTACTCTTGCATAGATATACTATGTAATTTTTATTCCCCATTAAAAGAGCAGAATATCTATAATTCAGATTTGATGTTCCTTTATGGGAGTCTGCCTCATGTTTGTAAATCTGTGTGTAGCGTAAAAGTATTTTGTATGTTACGAACGTCACAATCTGTGATATTAAGTGTTGTTTCTTTTATTTTTGAATGTAAGCGCTTTCATTCAAAACCCTGAAAGTGTTTGCAAATCAGAAGACAAAACTTTCATATGTCTATACCAATGTTTATTTTGTTTTTTACCTCAACGAGAATAAAATGTTGATCAATATTGCAAAACTATTCTTGACAAACAACTCCGGATGTTACAGACCAAATATCACAAACAAAATCATAATCGGGAGCACTTCCCTTTTTCACATGCTGCAATATCGGTATGGTCCCTAGGAAATTGACTCATACCTATCCTTTGAGCTGATCTCTCTTAATCACTACGCAGGATTTGAATATCACACTTTTTTTTTACATACCGTTACTTGCGAAGATCTTTGTTTTTTTCATTTAATATAATTTTTCTCTCACATTTTATTTTCAGTATATTCATTATCCCATTTTGAAACTGAACTGCAACCACGATTCGCAGTTACATCATTCTTTCCGAAAGCCAAGGAATTTCTTAAACGGTCATTTGCCACTTCGATTTATTCACTTTTTTCAACTTTTCTTCAAACCAGTGGCGTAGTATAGTGAAGGCGACAGGGGCGGCTCAACCCGGGCGGCACTTTTAGAAGGCGGCACAGTTTCACAATAATTAATGATAACATCTTTTCAAATTTTTTCGCACCTGCGATTCGGATCATTTGAAATGAGCATGGAATCTTTTTATTACTCATTCTGTGACGACTTATTTAAATTAATGTATAATGACATCTTGCTCACAGTAGCAACTAGCAACACCGTCTATACTGCCTTGTAGGGATTTCCCATATTTTCTTTTGTGCTTGGATTGTTTACGACTAATATTAAGCGAGAACGTCAATCATACTATAAAGAATAATGACTTTTATTGACAAATTTCTGATGACGAAATCAGATAAGTCAACTTTTCTTGTGAAAATTAATCGAGACGGAAGCTGTTTCCATCATTCGAATATCTGTATAAATTCTCCAGCGTTTTCCGCAGCAATTGTGGCAGAGAAACTTGCTTATCTAACACCGCTTATATTACTCGATTCGGACAATACTAAATGCAATCTCGACTAAGCATCAGCCAAAATTGACGAGCAGGACTTCAAACTGGAACGACTTTGACTGCGGTCTTTTATTGCAACCAACAGCAACGAAAATAAATTAATTAATGGGGATCCACTTGAATTACTAAAATTTATTGTGAAATTCAAATTCGATGATTCTCTGCCAAATATTATAATAATGCTCCAAATATGCTCACAATTGCCATAAGCAATGCCAGCTGTAGAGGAGTTTTCCAAATCTAAATTGATGGAACATATTGAAGATCAACAATGAGTACTTTGAGACTAACCAATCTGGCTATTCTTTCTATTGAGGTGAGTGATGCTAGACATATAAAGTGCAACAAAAGAATTTGCTCTTAAAATGTAGACGAATAAAGTTTGAGTTTAAAGAGCGAAGTTTTGTTTTTAATTCTAACAATTTATATTATTTTTTCAATAGAAATATTGGTAAATATGAAACAAAGGTATATTTTTTGTCTCCCACAGACGCCTCCGCCGCCCTCTCCCCCCTGTCTGTCAGGCACTCGTCGCGCACAGACACGCTTCTCAATGGCTCAATTGTTCCCACCCAAGGGAAACGCATCTCCACTCACACTACACTGCGAATTTCATAACTTTGACCCTGACAGAAATCAGCTGTTCACGGTTTTCATCCATTCGGGAACTTAAACGTCACCATACTGAGGTCACTGTCGCGACATATAAGCTCCTGATTGGTTGGCAGCGAAACAGCTGATTTCTGTCCGGGGCAAAGTTACGAAAATCGCTGTATAACACAGTTTCGCCGGCCCGGCCGCAACGTTTTCACACTACAAGCGACCATTCACTCGCTTTCAAGATCGCCGTTGTGGACGCACGCACTTCCCGTTAATTGCTGCGAATATTGAACTAATTGCGACGTTCTGATACGTGCAATCTCTACGTAACTAATTGCGACGGTCTTATACGTACAATCCCTTCTAAACTAACTGCGACGTTTCTTACACGTGCAATATTCTGTAAACTAGTTGTGAGCGTGCATCTGAACTTTGGAGCGCTACACAACTATTGACAACTACCAGAACTTCGAGTATCTGCGTAGAGATTCTAGACCTCTAGTTTTCTGCGTAGAACTACCAGCTCGTTTAGTGTCGTCTTAGAACTGTTTACGGCTTCTTCCGGAATTTGCTGCCGGATGCCACTTCTGGCATTTGCGCTCCCGACCTTCAAGACAGCTGCTATCCTCGCTCCATAGACGAGTAACAAAAAACAACTTTCTTTAACTAGTAGCAAAAAAATAAATAAATCTCAGCTATCTTTACTTGTTCTTGATTAATTTTATAGTATCAATTGCTCTTCATTCATCATCATCTAATTTTAAGTTACATATAAGTTTTGTTATGGTATTGTTTTGCATTTCAATCCATTAAACTAGTAAAAATCTTTCAATCTATTTCTGAACTACCAGCATCCATTCGCCTGCAACCAGGCCTGCTAGGCAGAATCAGTCCAGGATCAAGCAAATTAAATAGTAAGACTATCGTTCTAGTTCAAATTGAAAGTCGATTTGTGCTTTCTATTCAATTCGCTAATTACTTAATCTTATCGATCATAGGTGTAATCATAAATGTTCTATACCTGTTGGAGCCATGGAAGCATACGTGTAATACTTTTTGTAATAAATGTGATTATTATGGGGGTCGGATTTTGATTGCCTTTAAACATCGCCAAAATGATTAATAAAATTCTCTTAAAATGTTTTAAAAATGCCCTAAAAGCAAAGAAAAATTACGTAAAAACTGGATCGAAACAAATACAGATAAAGAACCTGGAATCTGTTGGATATGTTACTGAAGAAATCGGGGCTTTTTTTTCCTTTCGTTCAAGTGAACTCAGCTTACAAACTTTTGGTTTGCACTGTAGAGGTCAAGTTTACGGTCAAGTTACGGGGTCAAGTTTAACAGAAGCTTCGACTCAACTTTCTTAAATTGCATTGACTTAATATCCGCTAATTCTCTTGCATTTTTTAAAACTCAGTCACGTTATTTTCACCAAAAGAATACGATGCGACTATTCATATCTCTGTAGAAACGTTCAGAAATAGTAAGCAGAATGGCAAATTTAAACGCGAAGCAATAAGACACTAAATTTATTTATTTGTGATATTTTATAAATAATTTTTTTAGACCATTCAGCTGTTAAAATCAAGAAGACCATATCTTTAGTTAGAATAGTAGATGTCAAGTTGTAAGTTTGTTTTAAAGTACGTAATATTGAAAATTATATATTAAGCCACATGTATACTTAAGTATAATTAATTATTTTAAATCAATGTAATTTTAGTTTAAAATAACTTCCAAATAATGGGATTACTACTTGACACAACGTATCCTCAATGTGGAAATGAAGCTTCATGTTTTCGCAAGTTCTCAATTTTTAAAAGTACTTTCAGTTAATCTAAAAGTTTATTTATTTATTTATTTACGTCAAAAACAGTTAAAAACTGCGTATGACGAGCTATGGGGAGAAGTGAATTTTGTGCACGTTTTCATAATTCTGTGGTCTCTATCCTAAACCATATTCTAGTCGAATTTTGAATACAGGAAAGAGAGAATTTTTTCGAGTTTTGTTGACAAAAATATTCGCTCCTATATAATAAAATATATTTTCAAAGGTAAATTAGCTATAAATTCCTACCCTGAACCCTCATGTTCTTCATGAAAGAATAATACTTTTTGCCGCGATAATATGAAAAACGATAATTTGAATAACTATATTTCCCACTGAAATTCAGAAGACGTGCAGAAATAATGAAGTTACATTTATGTCCAGAAGCAAAACAAGGGACCATCTCAGCATTTTGCTCAAGGATCAGGGAAACTGGACGAAAAACCTGATCGAGATGGGGGTCATCAACCCAGAAAACAGTGGTTACAATACTTGTTACAGGTTCTTTAGAATTATACAGTCCAATGATAAATATTACATTAACTATCATTGTTAAAATTAATTCTACTTTCCTTTTTGATGCTCGGTATAGTCTCGAATTGTATAGAAACAGTTATGCAGCAGAAAAGATTTTACTTGGGACTTAAACTTTTCTATTGAATTTAATCGTTTAATGTCTTCTGGCAAAGTGTTGTAGAGTAATGTACATG
The DNA here is from genome assembly GCA_031308135.1 of Acheta domesticus. NCBI lineage: Eukaryota > Metazoa > Arthropoda > Insecta > Orthoptera > Gryllidae > Acheta > Acheta domesticus. The sequence continues at coordinate 282,822,421 of JAHLJT010008446.1, read as the reverse complement.
AATTGTATGTGAATTTTTTTGTAGTGAGCTGTTGATACTGCCACCTGGTGAATATGATTACTACGTCGTGTGTTATACTTATAGACATCGGCGTTTGCTGAAAATATATTCCCGTCCTTAAGTAAGTCATTTTTGACAAAAACTACTGATTCGTAAATCAGGAGACAAGGTAATGGTAAAATTCCTAGATTAATAAAGAGTGACTTACAAGAATCACGTGGGTTGGATTTGCTTATTATTCGTACAATTCTTTTTTGTAATCTGAAAGTCTGTGAACTATAAGATGTGTTTCCCCAAAATATTATGCCATATCTCAGGCGGGAGTGAACGTTGCAAAATATACACAACGAGCTGTATGAAGGCTGACGGAATTTGAAAGAATTCTGAACGCGTAGCATAATGAACTTAATTTTGTGTTCAATTCATTTAAGTGGGCATTCCATTTGAGGTTTGACTGAATTGATAGACCTAAAAATTTTGTTACATTAACATCAGACAATGGCACACGTTCATTTTCAATG
>JAHLJT010008446.1:282792903-282821800 GCA_031308135.1 Acheta domesticus | reverse complement strand
CACATTACTGTATTAGATCATTCTACATACACAGTAAATCTCTACCACGTGACTTGTTACTTTTTCGAAATCTCACCAAGCAATTTGAAGGATAGAAGATTCGTGAACGCTGAAGAAGTTACTGCAATTCCGACGACTGGTATCGGCGAAGTGACTTCCAGGAATTCTTTCAAACACTTTAAAACACCATAGCAGAAGTGTGTAACTGCAGAAGGGAACAGCTTCGAAGGAAATGTGTAAATTGCGTGATGGTACCGTGTTTCTGTATTGTTAACCAATTACTGGACTTTTTGAAACTAGCATGTACAAAATATTCTGTACACGACACAGCTACATTAAGGTGTAATAGTATTTACGTAGTAAGTCTTCTGTAGAATTTATTTAGACATAAACAGTAAAAAAAGGTGTGTGAGTAACGCAACAATAAATTTCAAATCTGTAGTTGATTTCCCCGATAAAAACATGCATACATGAATCAATATTTCTAATTTTCAAACGTTGCCAACCATGCTCGTTAATATCCTTATTCAATCAACTATGTACTGTAAAGTAGATGAGTAAGGATTATGTATCTGAAGAGAAGGTGTGCTGATTATTCTTATCCAATATACTTCACATACAGATTTTGCCGTTGTTTGTCCATAAATAATTAAAATTTCTTTTTTTTTTTTTTGATTAAACACGTGATACATTGAATAAAATCTCTTATATTTCAGGACAATTTTAATTCTCAAGCCATGTGTAGCAATAGTTCAATTGAAGGACAATCAGCAACATAAGTAGTAATTGTCGAGATTCTCCATAACCAGTTAATGAAAATCTACGAATGTGCAAGTTAGGCAGATCAAGTGGCTTGTCAATATTTGAGTATTTCGCTGCGGAAAAGTGGGGAATTTCTAATTCCTTCAACTTCAATAAAGCACATACAGTTTCGTATACAGCAACATCATACATTGTCTATTCGCTTCATGAAAACTTTTATTAAGTGAGAGGAGATTTTCTCATAACGTCTTCAAAGACGTTGAAGTTTTCCTCGTCTCAGAGACAAAGCCCCAGCAAATCTCTTGTGCATAGAGTAAATTTTAATTGGATCTTGTGTGCTCACTTATGAAGTTCCAAAATCCTTGAATATTCACAGAGTACAGTGACTTAAGCCTTGATTAAATACCTTCTAACAGTATTTTCGTGGCATCTACTTAATTTTAACGTTGAAGACTTACATAATTCTTGTAAAATTCGCAAACAAGGCCAGAAAACACCCGACAATTCCAAAGAAAAACCTCATCTTAAAATAAAAGACAATATTTTCAAAACATATTTGTAAATACATTCTTCACCACAAACTTTTCGAATTTTTTTTTACAGAAATTGTAATCATTTTATACAAGACAACTCAAAATTTATACATTTTAAAACATAACAAAATTATTACAAATTGTTTTACTCTTCTACTTTTACTTCATTTTCCTTCTTTCATTTACAGGGGGTGTTGTTGGAAGCGTTATGTAATTATGTAGGTTGGTTGAAGCGCGCGTTTTACGGGTGCGTTAAAGGGGGGAGAGGGGGTATTCAAAAATCCTCAAAATTTGCGTTACGTAATTTATGGACGATCCCATTGTAAAAGACTTACGCACGCAATGTCGGTCTCAGAGAGGAACTGGTTCTATCTTCACGTCACGGTTGTGCATCGTCAGATACATTACTCTTTTCTATCTTTTTTTGTGTTCAATATGGTGACACCTTTCACATCATGTATTTTAATACGTATATTTTTGTTGAAAACAAAGTTCATTGTTCAACTAGTATGGTAAGCTTTCCGGTGGTCATCGCTGGGTACGGACTCAGGCCGACATTGATTTCTATGCAGTAGCTCGCCACGCAGCACTTGCCAGTACCAGATACTTTGGACACCTCTAGGTATTTCGTTCATTTAATTTTAATTTTGTATATTTATTTTTATTCCTATGACATTCAGATATCAAGAGAGGAAACAAAAGTAATGGCAGGTTGGAGGAATGTACCAGTCACGTCCTAGTCCTTGAAAGCAAAATTTAGAGCAGTCTCCTCATCTAATTATTGAGACTGTATAATAAGTGTCCAGAAACATAGCTTGAAGTTTCAAACAATATATGGAGCCATTCACAATACACTAAAAAAATACAAAGGGACAAGAAACACGAATAAAATTATATAAAATTATAGCCATTCCCATGCTGATGTACGGTTGCGAAAGCTGGGTATTTAGAAAGAGAACAATAGAAAGGAAAGAGACAAGTGAAATGAGATTTTTCTACATACTAAAAGGTGTTCAAGAGACGAAAGGTTTAGAAAAGAAAACATAAGTTAATAATTAGAAGTAAAACCAATAAACACTAGAATGCAAGAATGTAGATGCAAATTATTACAGTGTAAAGGAAGAATGGAAGATACCAGACTTCCAAAATGCACCAAAGCAATTATCTACTACGCTACGAAAGGAATACTAGACGTGGGAATACACAGGAGAAGATGTAAGTAGTCGTGAAGACGGAACAACGCAGCTGCCTAAACCGGGAAGTGTAGGAGAAGAAGAACATTTTTATTCGTGAAATATTATTCTACAATACCACGCGTATTTTGGTGAATTGATATCAATTTCGAAGCACTAGTGTTTCATGCTATATTAATTTCATATCATTTAAAATTTTATCTTATTAATATATTTCTGAACTAATAGCACCGCACTGGACAAAGCGTAGATACATCTGAAGCTACGAAATAATTCTAAAAAAAGCACAAGACAACGAGAGAACTACAACAGAGCACAGAATTGTGATATAGCGATTAGGTTCTATTCTGCACCCATGTAATACTACGGTGTTTGGTCAAGTGCCCGTAAGGAACAGCGATAACACTTTTGCACATTAGGGTTAATGAATGTTATTTGCCCACCAGCGAAACCTACAAATTATGCAGACATGCTACGAGTTACGCAGACATTAAATCTTAGACATTCTTCACCCCCGTTAGATTTGCTGCGTTTAAAACCATTCGAGCAAAACGTCTTTCAAGATCTCCCCTTTAATCAATACAATCGTGAGTTACTCCCACGGATCCTTTCGCAAACCCAACCTAATCAGTTCCAGAAACACCTGTCTTGCGGCAGACACTTCGACGGTGAGAGGGGGGAAAAATTCTCGGCTCGTCCTACGGCTTCCCTGGAGCGGAGATCCAAGCCGAGTTACCATTCAGTGCTCCTCTGTCTTCCGAGCAAATCCCCTCCTCTTGCCCCCCCCCCAGCAGCAGCAGCAGCAGCAGAAGGCTTTGTTTCAGACGGTTTGCAGCGAGGATGAATAATCCCTGTCTGGCGGAAGATGACAAATTGCAGCCTGTTTTATTGCGGGGAGTCTCCTTAGTCCGGAGGAGGGCGCTGGCAATATCTGCTTCTGCGTTTGCAGATTACTTTATTCCCGGCGACTAAAAAGCGAATGCGCCTCTGTAATATGTTCTGTCACTTTCCAAAAACAAAAACGCGAGAAAGAGGGGTGCGGGGCTGTTTTTATTTTTCCTCCTGTCAGGTTTTTTTCCTTTGTATTATCGCGCGGGAAAAAATTTAAGGTTCTGTGCAAAACCATAATGCAGAGGATGCCTAGATTCTGGAAAGTGCCTACGAGGAATCGAATGAAACTGATGTAGCACAAACATCTAGCAATATTTGTGCTGCATGCTCTTGAAATAAGCTTAGGACGTCTAAGTATTCATGTCTAAACGAAGATCAGTAGGAGCAGGCCAATTCGCCATTATTTAATTCAAAATAGTGAAACTGTTGAAGATATGACTGTCCTCTTGAAATTAAAATTAGCATTAAAAACTACAGTGATGGATTAAATGTACTGTTAGATGTGTTGGTCCCGTAAACTGATCATTAGTAATGTGTGTGCGGCCGCTTGGATATTTCACAGATTACTAATTTTATCATAACATTAAGGCTCACTATTTTGAGACAGTTTTCATTACATTTCTTCTAGAAACACATAAGAATGTAATGAATACGGTCTCAAAAATAGGGGATCCTTAATGTTATAATAAAATACGAATAGACAGTTCAAATATCTAATAATACGTTTACTAATTGCCTGCTTAAATATTACTCTTATACACAAACTTCACATTATCCATTACACGGAGATACAAATTTCCAGTGACAAAAAAAATTCACAGTGTAGTTTTCAATCTTTGCAAGCACATCCGTAACACTTTCCAGTGTAGCAATTGTTAAATACGCTTATTACCACTGCTACATAACATTCAGAGTTAATACTGAATCTCGGTATGCCTCCTATTTTTTGACACAAAATGACTCATCTATTTGGATTAGATTTGCTTTGATATTATCTTTCTCTCCAACGATGTGTCTGACACATTTTTCTCATCTCATTTAATGAAACAAAAACCAAAATATTGAAACGTTAAATATTTTATTTTATTTCATATCAGCTCGCTTTCTTGCTTGTTTATTGTTCTGTCAGCAAGTTGGGGAGAGCCGCATTGCAATATACATTACCGTAAAACAGACCCCTTCACGAAGCGGCTTCCAAGAATTACATTCAGATTTTCTAAAAGATCGATTTAGACCTCCATAACATTAAACAATAATTAAAATATTAATATCAAATTAAAATAAATTCCTCTCATTATTAAAAAACAGAAAGTTAATTTTAATTTAATAGACTACAAAATTTGTCTTCACTTTTATTAATACGTATTATTATATTACCCTCGTATTTTGCCCCTACTTTCAAGGACATTATGACAAGGAGGTGACGTCATAATGTCAATGAAGTTGTAATACTGAAAATCTTTGAAATGCAAACATGCTGAACACAAGGAAATACATTTTTAAAAGAAAAGAAAAAAACAAATTTTATTCAACTTTGCAACAGATAAATACATAATTTTTTTTATAACAGTAATTTTGTGCGATTATTTTAAGCTCAACGTAGGCCTACTGGTAAAAAAATGGCATATACTATTACCCAAATTTTATAGCCTTTTCATAAACATTCATAAATCATTATTATGTTTGCTTACTGTGCTTACTATGCTTCGTAATGCACGCCACCTGGAGATCATGCTCCGAACTTGGTCCGTTCGTCCCATACAACGCGCCACGTATGTCCCTGTGAAATTTCACTAGAATTATGCCTTTGCTCACAAATTTCGCACTACATTTCTCTACTCTTCGCAAGTTGACGGCATTAACATGCACGCCGTTTTTGTTCGTATTTCAGGCTGCAGCTGCACATGAAATCGAAATACCATCTATTGCACGATCCTCAAACTATCTCGCCCTGCAACTTCATCATTCCAGTTGCAATACCAGAGAAAAAAATATTGTTCGTTACTATCCGACATGTCCTCGTATATACTACCATATTTATTTTTCAAAAATTAAAGTAATATTCAAGCAAGTGTAGTCCAATGGAGGTTAACGGTTTTCGAGGTACAGTAGTTAAAAACGACGTTTCGCCCCGAAATGTAATGGCGATGGACTCCCCTGACAACCGACACTGCTAAACGGTTCTTCGAAATTACATTCTCTGAGAGATCTATTATTGTTAAATTTCCATTATCGGAGAGTTCATTTAATACATCCCCGTTCAGTTCAGAAGTTAATAATTTCGTAACATTTATGATTCATGTTCATGAAACTCGACAGGCAATTTTTGTGAAATGGTATCACCACGTTTCGGTCATGCAAAATGCAGTTCTGAGCAGAGAGTTACAGTAGCGAGATGGTCTGACTTTTTGCCCGTTTTCTGGGTCCATTCCTTTCCCTGGTCCATCCGTTTGCTCGCCGTAGATCGAGCTAGGATTGCTTTTGTATGTGACAAGAGCATTCCTTTCCTCTAGAGGTTCTTTCTATGAATACGAGCAACCACGAACACCAAAGTCAAAGAAAATCAGAACTCTGAATTTTGTTCACTTTTTTCCTTCCGAGATGTAGCCACGTACGGTTGTGTTTGCCCGATCGGGTAGTATGAAACTAGCGTGTGAGGTCTTTAGAAAAGTGCTCACACAAAGTTTCGGGGCGACATTTGTGATTGATCGGAAGATCGAGTTTTCAAAAGTCCAAGGGCCATTACAATTTCATTCAAGGCCATTACAATTAGCATTTCTCGACAGGCGGGTCACAGACTTCGGACAATGCTATTATTTTACTGGATATTTTGTGACTAAACTACTAGTACATGATTATTTGTATATGATTATTGTATATGAACTTGTATATGATTATTTTTCTTTGTAGTTCGAGCCTAGTTATAAATCTAGGCACTATATGTGTAAGCCTATCCATTCGATACTATGTAACAGACTTACTCTTTAATTGGCTCATAATATCGAATTGCTTTTTCACTTATTAAAAATGCGTTCAGCCATCGAGCATCGAATAGCAAATCACACCAAAGGTGCCAACGCTTGCTCTCCTAAAACGCACACATTCACAAAAACACGAAACGTGTGTCGGTGTCAGCGAAGTTGTCGGGACGCGCATGTCGGGGGACACACACGCGTGGGAACGCATCTCATCGCATGATTGCTCGATTCAGAAAGAAAAAAGCGCGGCGGCCCGCCCAGCGACGAGAAGATCGATGTTTTCGGTTTTCCGCATAACACTCGGCCTCTTGTCACCTCCTCTTTACTGTCGGCGGCGCGCGGGACGGCGCGCGGTTGTTTGACGGCGTGTCCACGAGGGCTGTCCGCCGCGCGCGTTCCGGATGGCCGCAGTCGCGCAATGGATTGGCGCAATCGCCCGCTGCCACATTCACCGCTGATAACCTGCCCCTCGCGGAGGTGAAGGGCGAAGCGCCGCCGGCGTCACATTCCGGTCAGCGCCACACGAGAAGAGACAAATGCGCCCGGCAACGTCATCCAACAGTATCGATTTTGATTGATTGATTGATTCGTGTTTCCGGGCGCGTCAACTACGTAGGTCATTAGTCCCGTAAGTGTAGTACGTGTTTTTCTCAGGAGGTGGCGATGGTCTTTTCCCGCTAGATGGCGAGATCTGGCGCCGACCTACCGTCGACTAGCGGGGTTTTCCCTTCAACCAGGTGTCTCCCACCAGCGGGCACCGCCCCAGCCGGGACAAGCTGTAAGCTCCCGGCCGGTCTCCCGTCATGCGAGGTAGTGTAGTGCATGTTAGTGTAAGCGTGTAAAGGGAGAGGATAGGGCAAGGACAACGAAGAGGAAGGAAAGATCGCGCGCGGTCCGTGGCCCGTTTGTTAGGGTCCTGCTCCGGCATTCGCATGGCGTTGATCGGAGAAACCGCGGAAAACTACCGATCAGAGCAGCCGGTCGCTAGAATTCTCCTCCCGGCAGCGACAGAATTCGACCTACCTGACAAGCTAGTGTCGAAAATCCTGCCGTCATCGGGACTCGAACCTAGGACCTCCCGGTCAGAGGGACTGCCGTGACATCAGGTTGATGCACTGAGCCATCTCTCCCGGTTCGAACAGCATGGAATCCGACGTTGCTATTCATGTTTCACGTCGTAAAAAGTACAGGTTGAGATGTGTCAGTGCATCAGTTGAGGTCACCGCACCGCAGTGTTTCCGACCGGGAGGACCTAGCTTTTTCGACACTAGCTTGTCAGCTAGGTCAAATTCAGTCGCTGTCTGGAGGAGAATTCTAGCGGCCGGCTGCTCTGATCGGTAGTTTTCCGTGGTTTCTCCGATCAACGCCAGGCGAATGCCGGAGCAGGGATCCTAACAAACGGGCCACGGACCGCGTGCGATCTTTCCTTCCTCTTCCTTGTCCTTGCCCTATCCTCTCCCTTTACACGCTTACACTGATGCATTACACTACTACACAAGCCGGGAGACCGGTCGGGAGCTTAGAGCTTGTCCCAGTTGGGGCGGTGCCCCTCTGATGGGAGATACCTGGCTGAGGGGAAAACCCCGCTAGTCGACGGTAGGTTGCCAGATCCCGCCATCCAGCGGGGAAAAGATCACCGCCACCTCTCGTATCCGACGTTGCTATTAATGTTTCACGTCGTGAAAAGTATAGGTTGAGATGTATTGGTGCATCACTTGAGGTCACCGCAATGCCTCTGAGCGGGAGGACTTCACCGTTGACACTCGGACTTCGCTAAGGGCTTCAAAGTTGACACTCGGTTCCAAAAAAAATAGCAAACATAGCAAAAATAAGAAACTGTTTGAAGAATTTAAAGATAATAAAACACAGTGTAGTACCAAGTAAAAATTTAAAAACACAAAATTTCACGATTTTTCCTCATTTTGAGATAGACAGCTACCTTAACTCAAAACTACCAGATGGGGGTAAAATTAGACGAGGGAATTTGGGCGTCTGAGGACAACCATGAAACTTGCAAATACAAACAGTTAAAACTGTCATGTATCTGAAGAGTTAATTGGCTCTTATGGAGATCACAATCACTGTCGTGACCAGATCACTTCAAATTTAAAGATGATAACTAGTCAGTCAAAAGCTTGTAATGTGCAAGTATTCCTGGTTTAGCTCTATTCACATTTCGGTGCCTTTACAACTCCCTCTTTCCAATGTGACACATGACCCCACATCAATCATACAGTTGGAAAAGCGTAGCCTGTGAGTCCATCTTACTAAATATTAAATGATTTCAGAGGCGTAGGTAATTTTGCATACAAAAATGTTGATACTACACGCTTTATTTCTATTTGTATTAGCATGCTATGAATCTATCGTCAATGGAAGAATATTCGTAAAAGTAAGTAATCCATCTGAAAAAATATCATATCGAACTAGATAGTAATCTGTTTGTACAATCCTGACAGTCGTAAGACCTGTTAAGTGTCTCTTGGGTGAGCAGTACCTTCAAAATACATTTTAATTACTAATTTGTAATTCAGTAACACATCTAATCTGAAGAATTTATTTTGATTTTTAAAAAATTTTCGCGAAAAAATTCCAATTTGATTATAGTATAACTATAATCAAACTGTAGTGTACTCGTGCGAGGACTTTCCCATCTTAAACCCTACCCTCTTCCCTATTCTTTCATTTCAATATTAAGTTCAGGATGTATCTTCATCTTCAAGTCCCTCTTATCCTCCGTCACGTGTTCTATAAGTCTTCATGTAATTATGCTAAATAGAAGTATTATAACATAACAATACAATACACAGCTATTCGTATTTAACTTTATTACCGAACAGAGGGGTACACACCCGTACAATGTATTCGCCTAGAATATCATGTAATTAATTTCACATGCAGTTACAGAATATGCACGTCTTCGAGAAGCACCGAATCAACAAAATGTTATTGAATGTCCAAGAAGATTTCAACCTGTAGATTACGGTGTGAGGAATGTGTTTTTGAGAACTCTGGCCTCAAAAGTTCAAGTTTTATAACCCTAGAAAGCTTTGTTTGGAAGTTGAATAAGGTTTCAGCGCTACGTCAGTGTTGCAGGTTGCATTTGACATGAATATTTAGTTATGTTCTTTCTCCAAGAAATCCTTAATATTTTTTTAAGTTAAAGAGCAATTAGCCAAGTCTCAGTGACATTTTTCTTCTTTAGATACCTTATGAAGATTGCTTGTGCGTGAGAGCTGCGAAACTCATCTATACTAGTGAAATAATACAGGAGAGGATCACTATATTTCGAATGAGAATATGGATAAGAATATCAGCATGTTACACAAGAAAAGTAATGGAATACTTATTTATAGAATGTGAGCATATTTTGAAATTTTAATCCGATACAATTTACTAAAACGCTTTCGTGATGAAGAATGGCAACACTGTGACACACGGCAATCGCACATTGGAAATGAAACGATTTTCATTGATCGGCACTCGCGAAGAGTCACATACTTGGGGAAAAAAAGACTCCTGACAAACCACTCTTTCCACTCCTCGCACCGCGTACCACTGCAGATAAAGAGATTCTCTGCTCTTATCAGCATGCAGCAGGCCCTAGAGAATCTACGGTTGATCGACGACAACTCTTTTGTTTGCTGTTGACATGTAACAAAAGCTATCGGGGTCCACGGTTATTTGCAAGCTCTCCGAATCCCGAACCTCTCCCGGTATTTACGCTTCCACAGGTGTGTTGTTCGTACGCCATCGTGATAGCCTTCCATGTGTAAATAATGTTAATTGAGACAGGGTTCATCCCGTTTATGTGTAAATATTTGACCTTACATTTAACGAGAACCGCGGTCATTTTTTTCACCGTATTAACCCAGTGAGTACCCTGGACGTTCGATTATCTGCTATTTACTATCAATCCAACAGCAAATACATCTATTTAGCGCATTAAAATTACAAGTGGTATGCGCGCTGATTTCTAGCAATTCAATAGTGTCCCGCAACGAGGCGGTCAACCTGAGCGCCATTGATTAACGAAGTGCATAGCGCATTACGCGGCTTTTGCATTTCATTTTCGCTTCCGGTATTCAATTTAGCGAGTAGTATCTATATATTAACTGCAGTGAAGTTTTTCTTTCAGTCTTTCAGATCCACTTGTACTTACTTCGCGCGTACGTTGTAACTTTTAGGGTAAAATTTTAGCTCTCGATATACTACATTCTAGTATTGAGTTTGTACACAACACAAATCAGCAATTTTTCGTTCGTATATTACTTATGGTTCCTTAATTCAAAAATCATGTTGAATATACCCGGAGTATTTAAGAAATAGGATCCAGTAGGAATGATGCTCCAACTTCATTGTTACATAAAATAAATATTTCTATGTGCTATTTAGAAAGAAGAAAAAGGACGTTTATTGTCGCATAACAAAACGAAGTGTCATCTCAACTTATCTTTAAGGTTCATTATCGCCGATGGAGACGGGAGAGTAATTTAGGAAGACGTTCTAGTTTCGTTGTTCATATTACATATTCAGCATAAGGAACGATGACTTCGCTTAAGGCTGCCAGGAGTATAATGTCTCGTCTCCACAGAAGGCCAAACGCAGCCCAACTCGGAATATATGGGTGGATATCCCGATCGGATAGAACAGTACGCCCGGAGCTGAATTCAACATCCCGTCGGCGACTTGGTTTCCTCCGGTCAACTCGAAACGGACACAGGGGCCAGTGTTTCAATGCCCGACTTGGAATGCAAACGATCCATGTTCACCGTTCTGCTACAAATCATCACGGAGGGGCAAGCATTGAGTTTGCACATATCCAGGGACCTTTGTTCTGAACAACTGAAGGCAGTTCTTCGGAGCTTGGGCATAGCGAGTCTATCAAGGAGAGTTGGGAGAGTGTCCGAGGAGTGCACGAAAGAGTACATAAGAGTGTACATAAGAGAGGTTGAAAGAAAGAGTACACGTGAAAGTACGAAAGCATGCACGAGAGTGCAGGGAGAGTATACGAGGAAGTGAATGAGAAAGAGTGAGCGTGACAGAACGAGGTGTGTAGTTATGTACGTAGTCGTGAGTATTTTGGGAGGCACCGTCCCCATTTTCAAACCCTAAAATAATTAATTCAGTTTTACTGTCCTGAACATCAACAGCTGACTGTACGACAAATGATGAGGAAATGTTCTGCTGTTCTCGTGGTCTATGGTCAGCGTAAATAACTGAAATGTAAAAATAAATTAATCCATAACAGTAAATTACTATGACGTGGGGCCCCTGGACTCCATTCCCAAACCCAGGAGGAAGCTCGCTGGGCTCCGATGGCCGTGGAGTGTGGCGCTTGAGACGTGGAACATGGGACCTGGGGCTTGGAGAGTGGGGCGAGGATAATGGGGGTGCGGAGAGTAGGGCGTGGAGAGTGGGGCGTAGAGAGTGGGGCGTGGAGAGTGGGGCGTGGAGAGTGGGGCGTGGAGAGTGGGGCGTGGAGAGTGGGGCGTAGAGAGTGGGGCGTAGAGAGTGGGGCGTAGAGAGTGGGGCGTAGAGAGTGGGGCGTAGAGAGTGGGGCGTAGAGAGTGGGGCGTAGAGAGTGGGGCGTAGAGAGTGGGGCGTAGAGAGTGGGGCGTAGAGAGTGGGGCGTAGAGAGTGGGGCGTAGAGAGTGGGGGCGTAGAGAGTGGGGCGTAGAGAGTGGGGCGTAGAGAGTGGGGCGTAGAGAGTGGGGGCGTAGAGAGTGGGGCGTAGAGAGTGGGGCGTAGAGAGTGGGGCGTAGAGAGTGGGGCGTAGAGAGTGGGGCGTAGAGAGTGGGGCGTAGAGAGTGGGGCGTAGAGAGTGGGGCGTAGAGAGTGGGGCGTAGAGAGTGGGGCGTAGAGAGTGGGGCGTAGAGAGTGGGGCGTAGAGAGTGGGGCGTAGAGAGTGGGGCGTAGAGTGTGGGGCGTAGAGAGTGGGGCGTAGAGAGTGGGGCGTGGAGAGTGGGGCGTGGAGAGTGGGGCGTGGAGAGTGGGGCGTGGAGAGTGGGGCGTGGAGAGTGGGGCGTAGAGAGTGGGGCGTGGAGAGTGGGGCGTGGAGAGTGGGGCGTGGAGAGTGGGGCGTGGAGAGTGGGGCGTGGAGAGTGGGGCGTGGAGAGTGGGGCGTGGAGAGTGGGGCGTGGAGAGTGGGGCGTGGAGAGTGGGGCGTGGAGAGTGGGGCGTGGAGAGTGGGGCGTGGAGAGTGGGGCGTGGAGAGTGGGGCGTGGAGAGTGGGGCGTGGAGAGTGGGGCGTGGAGAGTGGGGCGTGGAGAGTGGGGCGTGGAGAGTGGGCGTGGAGAGTGGGGCGTGGAGAGTGGGGCGTGGAGAGTGGGGCGTGGAGAGTGGGCGAGGAGAGTGGGGCGTGGAGAGAGGGGCTTGGAGAGAGGGGCGTGGAGAGAGGGGCGTGGAGAGAGGGGCGTGGAGAGAGGGGCGTGGAGAGACGGGCGTGGAGAGACGGGCGTGGAGAGTAGGGCGTGGAGAGTAGGGCGTGGCGAGTGGGGCGTGGCGAGTAGGGCGTGGCGAGTAGGGCGTGGAGAGTAGGGCATGGAGAGGGGGTGTGGAGAGTGGGGCGTGGAGGGTACGGGAGTTGCGAGGGAGCGCGGAGTGTGGTGCACGAGCGGGGAAGAACGGGAAGGGGGGCCCCCTCCGCCTATGGCGAGCCAGCGATATCTATCCTCCCGGTCGCGTAATGGGCAAGTTCCGTGCTCACGGCGATTAAAGGAGCAGCTGTGTGCACCCGCCCGACGGCCCTTCTGCCCTAAGCGATGGCGCGGGGCGGCGTCGGCTGAGCGTCTGCGGTCGGCGCTACAGAGCACCACCCCTCCTTTCCCCCGTACCCCCTCCCCTCCCCCTTCGTTCACCATTCCCCATTCCCCACCCACACTCTCCGCCAATGCTCCCCCGTTGAGCAAGTGCGCGAACATTCAGATGCGAACTTGCGAACTAATTTTAATTCGCCAGCCTGTAGAACACGAGTTATACAGAGCGTTCCTCTATTCGTGAACTCCCCCCCCGCACTCCGTGAACTTTACCGCGGAAATCACCGACGAAAATTGTAATTAATGTTTCCGCAAATGAATCCTGCTCGATACATTGCTTTACATTGTGGGAGATCGTCCTAGTGCGAGGAGGAGAAAGCGGGGTGGGGGTGGCGTCACGGGATATTGAAACAATGGAGCGCGAGCGTAATGGTTCATCACGTCCAAAAGATCGAAATCACAATGAGGTGCGGACATCTTCATTCGCATACAGCAAACCACATAATACAACTCAACGAAAGGTGGGTCCAGGCAATCAGATAGTATATGCGAAAAACATCATTTTCAAGAAATGCGACATAAATTATGGTTCGATTAAAATAAGTTGGTGATTGACAGTTGTGCTTCTGAAGCTGCAGCTTCATACAATATGAGGGTATGATTTGGATTCTTTAATAAATATTTATTTCAAGTGTTTGTTTTCGTGTTCCGCGAATACGTGCTCAGTGGTACGCAAACTGTCAATGTTGGTCCTTTCCATTCGCAACTGTCAATTACCAACTTCTTTTAATCGGACCATAGGTGTCTGTTTTACGTATTCTGAAATTCTTCTAAGTATTGCTGAAATTATTGACTTATTCCGTTTGACATACATTATTCTTGAAAGATTATAAATGTCAATATTTTTTAGACGTTTAAAGAGTGAGCATCCTTAAAGCGATTATTTATATTATTATATTTACATTATATTTATAATAATATTAAAATATATAAAAAATGATAATTAGTTTTATTGATTCTTAATAGAAAATTCCATGTGATCATCTGTATACTATTGAATTTAAATCTGAAGGAGGTAAAAGCTGTAATTCAGTATGCAAGTTCAAAATATTTGCAAACAATAGATTTGGGTTACAGAAAGTTTGTTACTACTAAAGCCAATAGTTTATTTTCCCGTCACATCTACCTAACGTACCAGTCCCTTTCAGCTCCGCTCCGAGGTGTACTCTAACCTAACACTGCGCACGCGCAGTTATTCTGTTATAGAGCGCACTGAGCACCCGCTGGAAATAGCGGATTTGTGAAGGATTGGAAGGATACAGACTATGACAATTGCTGTGTTTCTTTTGATACATTAGAACAGCAATTGTCACAACATTAATGGCGACTTATCCTTGGCCCTTCGGGTTGGATGAATGCTTAAGCAGACAAAACATGTTCTTAGAGTTTCCACAGCCTAAAGATCCCTAACAATTTTTAAACAAAATTGTGTTGGTTCATAAATACGACAAATATTTTAATATTAATTTTTAAACTTGAAAATATTATAGTTTAATGTCGCATATCTAATGGTATCTTTTGTTCAGTGTTTTGAACGTTATTACTGTGTCCTATAATTTGAACGTGCTTAAGAAGCCCGAAGATGTGTGTAAGTTGTTCATTTCATCAAAACTTCGAGTAAGTACAAAGGGTTACACAGGCTGGTCGTCAGCAGCAGTAGCAAAATGGTGCTGTCGAGTGTGGGTAAAACAGGGTCAGCAAAAATTGGCTCTTCTGAACCGGCACACGTAAAAACTGAACCTTCTTTTTCTTCCTCGACAGATGTCATCAGGTGCATTGTATGCACTGACAAACTGAGGATGAGAATGTAGTTGTAACATCAGGTATGATAAATTGCGGATCAACTTCATTAATTTTTTTGTTATAATCGAAAATGTCATTATTTTTTGTATTTTTTTCAGTATATAACATAAAACCGGGATGCATTACATGGAAGGAGCTATATATTAAGTAGGCAATACAGTAATATATTTTGTATACGACTTTTTCCGTATTTTCGCGTATTTTTATTATATCTATATTTTGTTATGTTCGTAATTCTTTAGTATATACGTATGGGTGATCAGCCACAAATTAACATAATCATGTGAAGAGAAATATGCATTCTGTAAAAGGAAGATCCGTGCTAAAATTGAAATAATTTTGTGTGGACTTTTAAATACTGATATAAACAAATTCCACATTAACAGAAATGAAATTCGAAAGTTCAGAAATTCAGAAGAAACTCACCCAGAAAGATGTAACTTCAGCAAGTCTCAGCACCCAGCAGCAACTAGGATCTGAAACACGAAAAATAATCTAATCAAATTGATGTCAATTTTAAAATAAAGAAAAATGTTTTGCATTGTTTAAAAACAAACAATAGAGATAAATAGTTCCATTCAAATTTTATGCATTCCACTTTTTTATTGTTCCTATAATTGTTGTAAACGTAACGTTTCGGCTATACATTTAATAACCATCTTCTGACATTTATTCTAAAAAATGCTCAGAATCGGTTGTTAAATCTAAATTATTTACATTGTATACATTGTAAACAAAACATATTATATAGTTATGTAAGTTGATATATGTTGTTGACTTATGTTAATGACAGCTTAACCTCCACACAAGAGACATGTAGCTCTGACGGAAAGCGTATGCAGAAAGCGAACCTTCCAAATATTCTTAATGTGAATCGTGATTAAGTTGAAGAAAAAAATCATGCCCATAAAGTGAGGTTCTGTGAACACGCATTATGCTTGCTCCCGGTGGCAAGCAAGTAAATCTGTGTAATTAATATTCATTTTCATTTCAAATGACCATTAAATGCACATTTTTAGGTAATAGATCATCAAAATTGCACGAACATTTGGAATCGTACACGCGAGAGTTCCACACGTCATCGCTCCTTTTCTTTCTCGCGGACGGGACAGCTCACTGTCGCTGAGGGCAACTTTCCTGTCCTCGCGCTTTTCAACGAGTCCAGTTCTTTGTAAACAATGAACACAGCGGCTGCCTCTCTGACAGACGGCTAGATAGTTGTCCGCGTGGAAACTGTGCTGATGGGACTGTCGGCCGACTGGCTGTCTTCGTGTGAACGGTAGTTTACGCGAAACAGTTTGGACGAGATGTCAACGGAGTTGTCTTCAGTGAGACTCGGAGGCGTGGGTGGCATAATGAAGCCTGCCCTCCACGCAGTTGAAGACCTCGCAACAAGAGGTCAGAAGGGAAAAATCCGGCAGAGCTGGCTCAGGAAATCAACTATCCCGCAAGCCGACGCGTTTCACAAGTAGCACTATCTGAAACTCCTTCTGGAAGTTT
Organism: Acheta domesticus; assembly: GCA_031308135.1. Taxonomy (NCBI): domain Eukaryota; kingdom Metazoa; phylum Arthropoda; class Insecta; order Orthoptera; family Gryllidae; genus Acheta; species Acheta domesticus. The sequence continues at coordinate 282,805,322 of JAHLJT010008446.1, read as the reverse complement.
AGGAATTAGTGTGAATTTTTATAAAAAAATAAATATTTGCTTAACATTTTTATAGAAAAAATTTTAATTAATTTATTACTTTATTTATGAACTGAAAGGCATCTACACGTCATTTGTTTAACCAATTATTACGGCAAAGTTTATATCAGAAGCAAAGAAATAAAATAAATGCCATAAAATGATTATTTTCTTAATTTAAACACGAAAAAACTGTTTTTGTGCTATAAGTACTTACCATGTGGATATTTTAGCCTCATTTGAAAATAATATTTTTTACATCTAAACATGAGAAAAAATCTTAGTAGAATTGCTAACTAAGGCCGGAAACACTCCTTATCCGGCTAGAGCCTTTGTACTTGAGATTTGGCAATATCTAATTTAATGTTCAATTCGCCAACGCTTTGGTCCTAATGTGAATCTTAATTAGGGTTTTCAATCAAAACAAACAATCCAGGACGAAGTAACTTTACCATGCGTGGTATGCCATACAATAAATTCGAAAAAGATTTAAATAAGACATTATTTATCTATGAACCATGAATATAATAAATATTTTATGATTATTAAGATTGTTGTTGCATTTTACAACAGTTTTACTTTTAGTTTTCTACAGGTATCCTATTTTGCACAGGATGAAAATATATTCTTTGACGAATAGGATGCTGCAGGTTTTAATGGTATGATAACTTCAGCAAAAATTCAGCACGTGCACTACTGACTGTTGCACTACGGTAGTCGCGCTGATAAACTCATCGCATTCCACAGCTACGGGAGGCCTGCTAATGTAACCAGTAATCAAACTTGTCATTACTAAAATGGACACGAGAATTTTCTTATCTTACCTTTATGAAGTTTTTCGAACGTACGACTTTTCAAGATTGAAGGTTGCGTTGAAGATGCAGGTTGCATTCCAGGTTCCGTCAGCAACATCGTTATGGCAAAAATTGAACGCGGTTCCACTGATCGTTTTATTTCACGCCACTAGTTGCCACGTGCGCCCAGAAAAAACCAGGGGCCTGGGACAGCTGATCCACTGGGGCCTCTCATTTCAAACAAAACTTTCCCTCTTCTCTTCTCTCTTCTTTGGAAAATGAAACCAGTACTAAAATTTTAAATACTTTAATAAATATGAGAAACATAGATTCGGTGTGTCGTTAAATGTCCATGTGCTTAGTTTATACCATACCTTGTCCTTTCATGTGTATATTACACATTTTCCACCTGTTCTAGTATTCTCACAAAAGCAAATAATTGTCATGACTTATGCCCCAACCCTCACGTTATTACAGCATGGCAGAATAACTATTACAAACTTCTAGGGAATTGAGAGGAGGTCGAAAGTGATAACTGTTGCCCAAATAACATATGACAGGAAACAACGTTACACGTGACTGAAGTATGAAATTGCGACCCTCAATGGTAGTTTGCTCATCCGACGCGAGTGTTGGCAGATACAGGAATTCTCGACGGTGACAATACTGAGATTTCTATCACTCTGCGTCGAACGAGTACGATCTTTCCGACCTTCAAATCACATGGCTGGCAAATCTTGACAATTCTGTATTGAAAGCTAAACTATAAACAAAATACAAGTAAATACATATTGTAAATACAAGTAAGCGGATCCCCCTTGCGAGATCGCGAATAGGCCAAACACCAGTGCAAGATGAACAGCTGACCAATCAGTAGCCGACGCTAAAGTTGGGTCAGGGTAACTTCTGTTATTTAAGATTTCCCACATGTTCATAACCACAACGTAATCATCTTCGCCTCCCCCTGCGTACCAAAGAAGTTTGCAACATTTATTCTGACCCTCCTGTATACAACGACCTTCCAAACGTCGCTGAGCGTCCATCCGATCGAACCACTCTCGCGCGGTGGCCGCTGCGGGTAAAGCGAGGAGGCGGGCGGCGGGGACGGCAGCGAGAGGGCGGGGACGGGCGCCTGGGAACGCGTCCAAGAGGCTTCTTCTCCGCTGGCGCGCGCTTTGTTTTCTCCGCAAACTCCTCGCCCTCGCGGCGCAAAGACGTCTATGAATTATCCCCCGGTGACGCCGATGACCAGCGTCGCACTCCCAACTCTCTCGCCCCTTATCATCCTTTACCCCCTTACTCCCGCTACTGGCCTCTCTCTCTCTCTCTCTGTCTTTTTCTCTTGCTTTCCCGACTATCGTGAGCAGTTTTTCTTCCACGCATCTGCTCCGCCTGGCAACTTTTACTTTACGAGTTCTTGCTGTGCACCATTCAACAAATAGGCACACAAAAATCGTTCATTTTTGACCTCCTTTCTCCTTCGTATAATTTTGTAATAAAAATCTTCTACACTCAGATGTGTATTCACACACCGTGAACTCCACTGTTTACAACTGACTGGATTACAAAAGGGGAGGGCGAGTCGTTAATAAATAAGTAATCCCGGTATAAAGGGAAGAAATTAATGAACCGTTTAAAAAGTGTATTTGAGACACTTAATCATTTTAATCCACCAAACTATCTTCAATTTATTGACTCAATGTAGTAAAGAAAACTTTTCAATTACTTCGCTCTCTTGGCATCGTACAATTTCCCAACAAAGTAGCTAATAACGTGTACTTTTTTTTTTTCAATGTCCAACTATCCTGTCGATTTCCTCACACCGATTCATTTCTTTTATTCTCAGTTCTCCCTGCCACTTTGCATCATTTCGACACTCAAGGTTTGTTTTCTCCCATTCTCTTTCTCTGAAATTTTCTTCCCAGAAATAAAGAGCTTCATTCCTATGAGACATATTTCCATAGATCACATTTCTTTAGGAAGGGAAAATATTCGAATTGAAACCTATAGTTGAAAATATGATTCAATGATTTTCGAATACTGTTTAACATAGAAAACACAATTTTTGAACTCAATCTTTGGCAGCATGATAAAGATGCGACTAAACAATGTATTGATACTCAAAATTACAGAAATGGAAAGGGAGAACGTCACTTTGGAAAGAACCTCTTTAATTCTATTGTGAACTGAACTTCCCCTTCTGCTTCGTCGCGGCGACATCAGCCGCTGTGGAAGAGAGAAAAGAGCTTTCGTCCATTCTTATTTCGTTTCGTTTGTCTCGAGTCTTTTTTCAAGGATTCATATTCTATCACTTTTTCATATCTGTACGTTCCACAGGATGTCTAAGAATAAACAATATAAAGTTCTAGAGTATGAGGAGTCGAAGTTGATCACTTTTTCCAATGAACATATCGTCGCAAATTTCGTATAAGAAAGTTACACATGTAAATTTGCCCCTGTTTGTTAGACAACTCCCCATCCGCGGGTGTTCAACAGCTACATGAACTCTCTTTGATCTCTACGGGTTGATTGATTGTGATTCCGGTGTGTCGGAATTCGAACCTAGAACCTCCCGGTCAGTGCACTGCAGGGAAATCAGATGATGCCCTGAGCCACCGCTCTTTCTATGATCTACAGAACAGATGTACAATTGAGTTGCCTAACTATCAAGAGCAAATGCCACACGTGTATCTTAGTTATACGAAATTTCCGACATGTACATTGCCAAAAAAAGAAGCGATTACCGTTGAACACACTACAGGCCCTAGAAGCATATAACATTTATTCTAAGACACACTGTGTATTATCTCTGTGTAAAAATGGCGAACGCGATTATTCCATTTTTACTGAATGGTTTTCTTACACCATCGAAACGACAAAATAATCGTTGGCCAATGTAAAGAGGCATTGAAATACATATTGGCCATACAAACCGATAATCATTAAAAACTGATATTGCCCCTTTTAACACGAAGCCACAGCCATATTTGTAAAAAATTTGTTCTCTTTCGCCTCCCACGTAATTTCTGTTACACAGCTTTTCTCACGCCTCTCTTTTATTTTCGCTATTTGACTATTATTTTCGTCCTGCGTGTTTTCCTTTCCCGCATTCCCCTCGTCGGAAACTTTCGTTCCCGCATTGCCGCTCGCTTTAACCACAGTGCTCTCCCCTCCGCTTCTCCGTCCTCGCCGTCCCATCCGCCGCAGTCGAAGAGAAAAGGGGCGTGGCTCGGAGGCCATTCATTTGTTCTTTTCTATTTATGGCAGCCCGGCTTTCCCGGCAGTTTAACTTATGTTTAATAATATTTTACTTCTCAGAATCTTCTAAGGCATTTCATTTTATTTTCCCAAACGAGATTTTTGAATGTGCGCTCTAAGTTTATTCCGTAAGAATTATTAGTGAATTCTCACGGAAAGGAGGCGCAATACTCTTATTGTTCTCGGATACTTTTAACATGTTTCCCCAATGAAATATTTCCTAAATCATTACTTCCCAAAACATATTTTCCTAGTGCATTTCTTTCCCAATGAAATTTTCCCTTTAACATATCTCCCAATGTCCATGTCCTGGGTTCTATGAAAAATTGTAAAGCACAGGGTTTCGATTTGTTCTCCTTTGAAAATATGCGTCCTTCCTCCATTCCGAATACGCAGTCCTCGAGAAGCAGATGGTTAAGTTTCACAATTTACGGCAAAGGTCCAGAGATTCTAGAAGCACAGTATTACAATGTTTATTAAAGTCTTATTTTATTTAAAGACAATCTATGTACAAGCGCTATTTTTTGTTATTACACGTTGTATGAAAAATTATCTTGGACACAATGTTTAGTAAATTAACTAAGGTTCCCGCAGACCGGCGCGAAAGATCCGCAGCGGGTGCAGCGAGGAAAACTCCGCACTAGCGAACCCGACACTCGGACGAAATTTAGGGGTCCGTTCACACCGCAGCGGCAGTTGTGAGTCAGCGTCTGATGACAGTTTTCCAGATCAGGTAAAGAAGAAGCTCTTGCTACTACACTTACAGGAGATAAAAATGCCTTGTTCCTCGTTTTGTGAACCCATGCGGTACGATGCTTTTACCTTCTCTATCTAGTATTTTCCATTTAATTGTTAATATCTCTTTAGAAAACGGAGGAAAAAGGGTCCACGCTATTATTCTAGAAAGGAAAGGGAAAAATTCCAAGGAATTTTATACCTCATATGATGCCACAATTTTGAAAGGACTAGAAACGCTTTTATTTATTTACTATAGAATGATTAGTGACTCTTCTGAATGTGATCGCAGGCGACATAAGAAAATGTGTCACTTAATAATCGTGAAGCTATCTCACCTGAAGAACGATTTGCTATTGCACTCGTTAAGAAAATAAAGTATTTCATCAATGGGAATTTTATCAAATTTCATATATTTTTATCGAAATTATTATTGAAACGTATGATAATAATCATTATTATTAATAAATCATTAAAATTAAATGAAATTATTAAAACGTATCAATAGAAATATATTTTTTTAATGCGTTTCGTAACTAAAATGTACAAAACTTCAGAACAAAAACATTAAAAAGACTTATTTTAATACTATTTACATTAAATTTAAAATTAATTTAATTTCTCAACAAGATAGAATTTTTCTGTTTGTTCGGTCGTGTCAAATTCACTAGCGAGCTGAAAATATTTCACATCTGACGAGTCTTTGCCTTGGTTTCCACTGCGCAACTAGAGCAGCAGCGAAAAAACACGTTCGACTGCCAAACAAAATCCGCCGCGAATTAAACGCCGCCATTCCGTTGCTGCGACGCTCACCTGCCGCGCAGACCTGAACGTGCCTATCAGACACCGCGTGACGCAAAACTTCCGCTGGAGACATTTCGCGTAAGATGGTGATAATTCACGCCGATGTGTAGGAGAGTTAAGGCTTCTTGCTTGCTATCAACGTTTACCATTTGGACTGTATAATTCTAAAGAACCTGTAACAAGTATTGTACCACAGCTTCTGGGTCGATGATCCCCATCTCGATCAGGTTTTTCGTCCAGTTTCCCTGATCCTTGGAGAAAATGCTGAGATGCCCCCTTGTTTTGCTTCTGGACATAAATGTAACTTTATTATTTGTACACGTTCTCTAAATTTCAATGAGAAATACAGTTATTCAAATTATCGATCTCCATTCTGTCGCGGCAAAAAATATTATTCTTTCATGGAGAACATTGATGAGGGTTAAGGGCTAAAATTTATAGCTAATTTACCTTTGAAAATAGATTTTATTATATAGTAGCGAAAATTTTTGTCAACAAAACTTGAAATAAAACGCTCTTTTTTTCTGTATTCAAAATTCGACTAGAATGTTGCTTAGGATAGAGATCACAAAATTATGAAAACGTGCACAGAATTCACTTCTCCCCACAGCTCGTCAAACACACTTTTTAACTGTTTTTCATGTAAATAAATAAACATAAATGCAATTTCCAATATGAGGCCCTGACTCGGCTCTGTGTGGAGGGACTTTCCTGGCGAACTGTATTTACAAGAGTGCAATAACAAGTCGTTCAGGTGGGATAGCTTCATGATTGATGATTGTTAAGTGCCAGATTTTTTTATGTTTTCAGCGAACAGATTCATAATTTCATCAAAACAGTCACTGGTGATTCTCTTAGATATAAAAGCGTTTCACATCCTTTGTGGCATCAAGATTTGAAATTCTCCATTCTTTTTTCTTTCAAAGTCATGGACCTCTTTTCTCCTTTTTCTAAACAGATATTAACAATTTGATGGAAGAAGATAAAGAAGGTAAAAGCACCGTACCGCTTATGCTCAGAAACGTACTACGAGTATTAACATTTTTTTTCGTGCATTAATACAAGCGAGCGCGTTTTTTTTTTTCGGATGGGGGAAACTGTCACCAAACGCTGACTCATAATTGACGCTCCGTTGTGATCGGACCCACGAATTCCGTCACCGCATCTAGCACGGAACTTCTCCCCCCGCCAACCCGATACTGATATTCCGTGCCGATCTGTGGAAGCCTTTAAGAAGAAATTTTGGCAAAATATCGAAAAAATATCGATTTTTGTTTTTTTACGTTTCATTATGTAGTATAGAAACTCGACTTTCCAGCCCTGAAATCATTTTTAGAATTCACGCAATATTTAAGGCGTGAAGCGACGACTTACCGGATTTTGGTAACGTCTTTTTTTATGATATTCTAATTTTCAATTTCCTTTTTCTGGCATACTTTTTTTCAACGTTTTCATATATTCAAAATGACCCTTGCGTTGCAAATTTCATACAATTCATCTGAATTTTTTACCGAAGGTATTAAAGATGTAGAATAATAAAGAGATTGGGGCTTCTTTTGACACAGTTAGTAGCACCCATATAGTTAATAATTTTGTGTGACCATCATTTAACACAATCAATGAAAAATTAACTCATTATTTGTCATTTTTTATAAAGAAACCAATTGACATTTCAATTAAAAACGACAGTCTGTTTGCTTTTGTGATCTTAAGAAAAAAAATTAATTAAACCCTACATATCTAAAGAATTATTCGACATACAGAGATTTTGTATGTGGAATAATAATTATGTTGTTATTGTTCCTGCAGAATGATAAGACAATAATTGCTCATTTTCGCATTTTCAGCGATGCATTGCCGTAAATGTCGTACCGCGGCACGCTGCGAAGCGGGAGGGGTGGGGTGGGGGGAGGGGAGGGGAGGGGGATCTGCGGGCACGCGTGCGCGGGACACAATTCCCCGCAGGACGTCGTCATACGCGCGCGTGGCGACAGCCGCCGCTGGACCTCTGCGAGCGGACGGCGCCCGGCTTCGTAACGAATACTTCCACTGTTGAAGACTGGAAAACCTAAACGTAAGAATAAGTTTGGATTGTTATGAAATAAAATAATTGAAAAAAAATTATTCGGCCATGTGGATTTTGTGGTTAGGGGAGATTGTATGAAGAGATATATTGTGATAAACTACGTCTTTCCTTAACCCTGCCTTCCTATTTTCATTCTCTATGCTCCTCATGGTTAATGAAAACTAAATCAAGATCACAGCCAGAACGCACGCACAGAAATACCACCACTGAAAGTACTCGGACGGTTCAGTTGTTTCCCGGTAGCCCCCCCTAGGGACGGCTTGCGACGATTCATGCAGGAAGCGTAAAGTCTGGTATAGACCGTGTATGCGTGACTTTTACGCTTTTATACGTTCAGATTGAGATCTTGACATTTCTGTACAGAAACTGTACGAGAATCTGCACGAAAACCTGTACCGTGTATATCGGCTTTAAAAAGTTTAAAAGGAACTGTTCTTAACCCAGATAACCCCAACGTCCTTCTGGAAGGATGACAGTAGTTCGCGGGAACTACCGTTGATTACGTAGTTCTAAAAGTGACCCAGAGATTTCAGTGCCTGTCACAACACAATAGAAGGTGCATTTATCAGTATCCCGCCAAAGGTTTTATAGAATTCATTGATTTATATAAAGAAAAAAGAGATCAAGAGAGGAGACCTTTTGCGATGGACGAATTGACCGACTTGATTTGTGATGGGTGAGTAAAATTGGATTATTTTTGCTGTAATATTCTTCAAAATTGGTATACATCGTGTTGAATGTTGGATTAACAACATGAAGAGGTTATGTTTACGAAAGAGTGTACGTGTTGGCTGAAATATTGTTAACAATTTTGACATCCTTCTGGAAGGACGTTGGGATTATGTGACATAATTTTACTTTTGCAGAAAGCGCTTGCTTCTACACGAGTTGATGGACATAATTGAAACCCATGAAAATGAATTACCTGAAAGTGGGGTTGATATAACATTACTGCCTCCACTGAATGCAAATGATGATATAACCGATGAAGATTCGGGAACAGAAGAAAATCCAAGTCCCAATAATCTACCTGCTACGCAACTGAATGCGAAGGTAATAGTGACGGATCCTGCAGTTGCAGCATTGTGTAGTAATGTTTGTCAGCAACTTGTGTTGATAAAGCAGAAACTTCGGGAAAATTCATATTCAGAGAACAAATTGACCACAGGTAATTCTCCTACAGCTAACCCATCGAAGAAACGTAAAGTTTTTGTTTCCCATAAGAAACAAAGAAGAATGTGAATAGATGGAAAAAGAAAGACTTGACTGCTTCTAAGATTGAATGGCCCTTGATGCATTTAGCAGTTGAAGAAACGAAAACCCCACTCACTTACTTCAGAAACTTTTGAACGATGATGTTATAGAAATGATAACTAAATATACGAATCAGTATGCTGCAAAGAAAAACAAGTTGGGTGACTGTACTGAGGATGAAATACTTGTATTCATAGGAATTTTGCTGCTTAGTGGATATGTTGTACTACCCCGTAGAAAAATGTACTGGCAACTAGATAAAGATTGTCATAATGAAATAGTATCAAATGCCATGTCAAGGAATCGATTTGATTTTATAATGTCAAATTTCCATGTGTGCAACAATGATCTTCTACACCCACAAGACAGGTTTGCCAAAATACGCCCGTTGCTTATCATGCTGAACACACTTTTCAGAGATTTTGCCCCACATGAACAGTACCATTCCGTTGATGAATCAATGGTACCCTATTTTGGACGACATGGATGCAAACAGTTCATCAAAGGTAAACCAATACGTTATGGTTTTAAATTCTGGTGTGGCGGTACCACTGATGGTTACCTTACATGGTTGGAACCTTACCAGGGAGCTGGTACTTGCAGTGAATTGTATCAAGACAAAGGCATGGGCTACGGTGTAGTAATGACATACGCTGATCAGCTACTAACAGAAGTACCATACTGTTTATTCTTTGACAATCTATTTACAAGTGTTCAGTTATTGCATGACTTGAAGATGAGAGGAGTACAAGCTACTGGAACAGTTAGAGGAAACAGAATAGAAGATTGCCCTTTGACTCCAAATGATCGTTTCAAGAAAGAAAAGAGAGGAACATATGAACATTTTTCTGATGGAGAAGCTGGAATATCTATTGTGAGATGGAACGACAATAGCGTAGTGACTGTTGCCACAAATTTTGACCTTGTTCACCCCTTGCGGCAAGTTGGGCGCTTTTCTAGAGAAAAGAAGAGCAAAATACATGTCCCACAGCCACGTGTAATACATGCCTACAACAGTCATATGGGAGGAATAGATCGTGCCGATCAGAACATCTCATTGTATCGCACATCGATAAGGGGGAAAAAAATGGTATTTTCCCCTTATTGTCCATATGATTGATGTTGCTGAACAGAACGCCTGGAATTTGTACAGACGTGAAGGAGGACTGTTAGACCATCTGGATTTCGTCGCAATGTTGCAACATCGATTCTGGAAGCATCTAAGCGAACAAGCTTCTGTAGAGGAAAATATCCCAAATTAGACAAAATGATTCTCGTTATGATGGAAAAGAACACTACGTTGCAGACACGCAAGTAGATGAAAGAACTGGAAAAAAGAAACAATTACATTGTAAATGCTGCCACAAGAAAACAACAACTATGTGTTTGAAATGTAATCATCCCATTCATGTGTCTTGCTTCTTAAAATATCACACACGCTAAATGTATTTTTATGTAAGAATAAGAACTTTTTCATCAATTTCAGCTAACGTTCATTTTTATGTCACATGTTCCCAACGTCCTTCTGGAAGGATAGCTCATTTCTAGGATTCTAGGAGTGCGAAAATGGTGAAAGATGTTTTATTCAATCATGTTCAGTAAGTATAATAGCCTGCATATCTTGAAATTTTTAAAACGGCAAAAAAATTTTTGGGATTATCTGGGTTAAGATAAATCTATTTGTTAACACATTATTGGTTCAGAGAGAAACGAAATTTGTTTATTGTATTACATTGTATAAAATGCTGTTGAGAAATGTTAAAACTGTATTCTTTAAAATGTTATGAACGTATTCCAAGAATGGAAGAGGAATTACAGTACTGTTTATGACAAACAGACGGGTGTTGCTTTGAATTATGTAATAATCAGTGTTATGTTGTTTAATTCGTCATAATTATAGTGAATCATAAATATTCTAAATGATAATTACCATTTAAAAAAAGTAATTATAATTTTCCAATCGAAACGTGTTCCTTCACCTTTGGAACACTGTGCGCCCGCCTCTGCGTCAGGCACTTCCTTTGCTGCACGGCTCGGTTCGGAGCGGAAGAGCAGAGTTGGCAAGCACTGTGAGGTCACAGAGCATTGAGGACGCAAGCACTGCTATAGAATTCCCTCTCTTCAACTCCTCCACCGCTCTGTAAATTAACATTTATCCAAATATGTTTGTGAAAAGACCAAGAGTGAGGCAATGGATGACATTCTTACTTGTATTTCATATATATCGTTCATAACTCTACATTATTTGCTGATAATTCGCCTTTGAAATAATTATAAATATTCGTCAAATAAAAAAATCCTTCTTTAAACCCAGACTGTGACCACTTGTCCACATCTCCCAAAATATTTACTGGAAAAACAAAATTAATTTGGCCCTCGATTAGTGACCACATAACAACCTTTATTGCCATGAAAAATAATGTTTGAATTTTCGATCATATGCCTGTTTTTATTATTTTTCCATTTCAATACAATTTTGAATTCTTTGAATTGACTTTGTAGGTCTCTTAATGTATGTTTTTTTCTCCGATAGGACATTAATCAAAATGCTTTTTTAAACATTTTATACTGAATTCATTGTCTACTACGAAGGATAATAAATATACACGGAACCTTCTAATCTTCTCTAACTCAAGGATCAGAAATCTTGCTTCGTTCCAAAGAATTGTCCGTTCCAGTTCACTGACCCCGGGAGAAGGAGCGTCAACAACAAGTGCAACTAAAAAAAATAATAATAATGGTTTGAATTCCCTCTCTCTCTCTCTCACACACAACACACACACACACACACCACACACACACACACACACACACACACACAACACACATTCGTATGCATAACGAAAAAAAATTACTGCGTGGATAGGAACTGTCCGCAATCAAAGACTGATACTGGTTTTCTCCTTGGGCTTTAATCCAGCCGATCGCCGGTTAGCCTTTACGTCTCGATGAGACGCATTTCGACCACACACTGGACACCAACACACTTGCGGGCTCCTCTGATCTGGGGTCAGTAGATCGCGAGGCCCTCCGGGACAACACATACTACATGAGATACTGAAGACAATAGCTGATCAACAGACATTCACAAAAGTTACTGCATCCATCAAATAATCATTAAAAATTATCAAACCTAATAAAAAACGAAAAAAAATCGCTAAACACGATCAATAATCCACACGATATCAACAAAAATTTCATCGAACGTGTGTACTTTTACCAACACAAAGTAGTAAAATAATAGTTATATTAGACGAAGATAAACTAGTATTCCTCCTAGCCCCACCCTTCCCCAGGGCAGCTAGCGATCCACCAGGTACTCTACGGTGACAGCTTGTGGCGCTTTCCATGGTATCGTTTGCGGTACTAAAAACGCACGGGCAACGATAGACTGCTCATAATGGTTGATGCATAGAGACGCACGTGAAAGTCGGCAGATCCGTGCGTCGCAATGTTAAACCATAAGAACA
>JAHLJT010008446.1:282779789-282792803 GCA_031308135.1 Acheta domesticus | reverse complement strand
ACAGCTGCCAGAGTGTTTTTTGACGACAACCCCCGGAGTTCACTTTTGTCTTTCCAACTCGTCGGGTGAGAGCTGGGGGGACAGAGTGGAGGAGGAGGAGAAAGAGTCGTTGTTTTACGCCCGGCCAGATTCATGAAACAGTTCGCGACCGAATTAAAAACTTGTGAAATGTTATCTTTGTCGGACTGTGTGTGCTGGGCGTTTCTTCCACTGGCTGAAATAAAAGCTAGTGTGAAACATTGTATTATAATAAAAGTGATAATTTTCAGATGGACAATTTCCTTGAAACACGATAACTAAAGAAGAGCATTATAATATGATATTGATATTGTAAATTATATACATAAATGTAATACATTAAGTATAATTAACAAGTAAAGTTTTAATTATTTATCTGACATGTGTTAATCATTTTACTCGTTTTTTTCTGACCTTGTGTGTAACAGACGATTTTCACAACACAAGATTTGTAACCACGAAGGATTCAGGTACGTAATATACCACCGTTAAGCCTAGCAAGTCTTTCCGTCATAACACAATTGTTCTTCCTTCAGGTACGTTGTCGATGGCAAAATTTGACAAAAAATGACGTTGGATCTTTTATGTTATCATAGAATTTTATTTACAATTAGATATTTTTTAAAATTAGTTCTCTCAAAGGATTTCGATTCAGGAAATTTTAGTGATTGAAGACGGAGACACTACTGATTAAAACAACTTGGTCATCTCAGAGCCAAACATTGCTGCTGTCTCTGCAGCGACCTCCACAAGATTCTAACAGTTCGAGTCTCGAAAGTGGCGGGGGTTTCGACTCAAGGAATATAGCTACTGCTGTCTGAAGGAGAATTCTAGTGGTTGGCTGCTCTGATCGGAAGTTTACCCTGGTTTCTCCAATCAGTACCAGGTGAATGTAGGAGCAAAACCCCAACAAACGGGCCCGCGTCGATCTGCCCCTCATCTTCCTTGTTGTATCGTCTCCCCTTCACCACACGTGGACTACATTACACACACCGGGAGACCAATCAGGAACCTGAGCTGGTCCTGATTCAGGCGGTGCCCCCACAGGGGGGAAAACATGCAAAGAGGAATGCCCACAAGCCCAGCGAGTAGGTCGGTGTCGGATCTCACCATCCAGTAAGGTAGGCAGAGCACTATCTCACTGGATAAAACTTTCAGTGCACAAACTATTATAAATTCGAGAGCAGTTTATGTCCACTACATCATATATCAATTGCCGATTGATTAACAGGCATATGAGACTCCTTCAATTTTAGCCCTCTGATAGTTATACTAAACCAAAAACCACATTACACAGATTCTCAAGTACGAGCTCCATGAATATTCTAATAGTGTATGTAATCTATACAAATTTAAAGATGAAAAAAGAAATAACATTTGCATGATAACAATGAGATTGGTTTGCCAGTTTCTTTGATGCAGCATTCTATCCTAGGAATATCGAATAACTTGTAACCAAACGTCTTTGTACTTGTCGTTTGAGAGACGTGATGACGCAGACAGAGATTTCTCAGAGACACACACAATAGCACCATTTTGAGAGAGAGGTAAGGCAGTTATTGAATTCTTAACTTAATAAAATGAGACTTACAAGAATGACACGGGTGGTGTTGCTCATTATTCATACAATCCTTTTATGTAATCTAAAAGCCTGGGAACTATATCATGTGTTTCCTCAGAATATTATGCAGATTATCAGGTGGAAATGAACATTCGCAAAATTAACACAAGCAGTATGAAGAATAACTTTAAAAACATTCTGTACCCGTAGCATAATGAACATAATTTTATTTCATTTTTATGGATATCCCATTTGAGGTTTGACTAAATTCAGAGACCTAAATTTTTTGTTACCTTAACATCTATCAACGGCACGCTGTTCATTTTCAATGGACCTAACATCGACCCTGCGGGACTCCATGTGCAATTGGCAATGAATCTAAAAGGTGTGTACATAATGTTCCAGCTTTCCAGTAAGGTATTTATACTCTGTGAGATCTTTCTTTAAGGAACGAATATAAACAATTTGAAGCAATACCACGGATTCGATACGAAGGAAATTTTGAATGTAAAAATGTTATGATCAATGACGTCAAAAAACTTTTGAAAGATCCAAAAATATTGCGATGAATGTTGCATTCTGATCCACGGATGAAGCGATATCTTTAAGAATAGAACACAATGCTATCTGATTCTCTAAATCATGTTGGCAATCCGAAAACACTTCGTATTTACTGAGAAAGGTCTCTAATCGTTCATAGTAAAATGTCTCCGGTGTGTTTGTGAAAATGACAGAAGAGAAAATGACCAATAATTTTAAGTATAATTTTTGTTAAATTTTTTAATAGCGGCTTCATCCTAGCTCGTTTGAAAATATCAGGAATTTTTCCACTGCGTAAGGATGCATTATAAATGTGCGAGTCAATGGGTGCATAATGGCAGGTGCACAAATCTTTAAGAAACAATCCGTAAATGAATTTTAACCAGCGGAATATTTTTATTTTAGTTAACCGATTATTTTGAGAATTTTGTTGGATGAAGCATCGGAAACACATTGTGTCATAAATGTTTGAGTAAGCGTTGTTGTTAATTGTTTTGAATTTTAGATCCTCCGTGAGATCTATAGCAATTCTCGAAAAATAATAGTTGAAGAGGACAGGTCACTGTTTCTGGAGTGTTCTGTTCCTTGACATTATTTTAATAGAACATTCTCTACAATGTTTCTGCTTGATATAGTCGTATATTGTACTATGTTACGCAATGTTTTTGTTTTGTTATTTGAATTCAAAATATCTTATCATGTTTCATGATTTTATCCTGCCTTACAATTTTTCTTAACCATGATTCATATTTTTGAAAAAGAACTTGGAAAACCATGAGATGCGATTTGATGTTTAAAAAATTAAATAAATCATTTATTTAGTTTTTACACGATGTTCTTATCCATCGTGTTGTCCAAAATTTAATTTTTCAGGAAATGTTTAACTTTCTAATTTTAAAAGTAAAGCATATTAAAATTAATTCGGCGCATCATTGTGTTTTTCCCGGTACTTTATGCGTGCTAGAGTGCAGCATGCGTGCAGTTATGATGGCCCGCTGCGGTCTGAGATTGTGGATGAAAATTAGTCATGATCTCAGGGCAGCACGCAATACAGGACAAATGTAATTTACACCTAATTCCGTTAATTTACTCATTGGCGATTTTCTGGTTTGGGTATAGGAAATTTTTATCTTCGCCAGTGTTTAACTATATTCAGAAATTTGGCTCTCCATAGGTACAAACTTCTGGAGATTAAAGAAGAAGACAAAGTGTCACGAAAATGTTGCGCTGAAACGAAACGTTTCTTCAGAAAATGCCAAAGATAGCATTTGTTCATTTAGTTGAGAAGAGTTTGATCTTGTATGGTGATTCGGCCTTTAATGACTCACCTCTGAATCTGTCATACTCCTCATCTGTACTTGAACTGATGTATCAGAGTGAAAATATATTACTTTTAGATATATTAATACAGGACATTTTCGGATTTTTTTTCGATTCGAATGCTGCTGAAGAATTTCTTCGATGATGAAAGTATGGGATATGTTAGGCGCATTATGATTTAAAAAAAAATGCATTTGAAATGTGAACATTTGCTGCCAGTTGCGAAGAACTACTATAAAATTCATCTCGATTTCGTTGTGTTTAGACATAATTGTAAACGAAGTCAATTCTGTTGTTTCTTGCGCAACAATGCCGAAAGAGTAGAAATAAACACCATATTCAGCAGTACATTGATTAAATTTTGCTCTCGAAACACTAGATGCTTTTCATAATTGACGTTTCATTAAAGTTACATTAATGATACATTTCCCTACTATGCAATACATGCATCCTGCGTGCCAAACCTGAATCAAAGTATTGAGTCCTCACTTTGTCAAACAAGTGTATATTTAAAAAGTCCATTGTTATTCAAGGTGATTCAATGTTAGTGAAACGGTTATTTTGCACATTATCATTTCAACACACGGTTCCTTGTTGAATTATGTGGTGTTAATGGGGGGACTTATATGGATATGTGCCAGAGCAATTAAGTAGATTATTTGCCCAATAAAGCAAGTTTTCTTCTTCCCCGTAAAACGCCCAAAACACTTGACTTAATTGACCAAAAATTGAGAGTTTTTCAATTTCTCCGTCTGGAGGAAGAAATTACTGTTGTCTTTGGGTGAACTTTGTCCTCAAATCTCTGGGAAAGTAGCAAAGAAGTAAAGAAAAATAAGTTTAAAAGTCAAGCCTAAGTAACAAGAAAAATGGAATTTCCTTTTCTATGGCTTTCCTGTATTGCAGTGGGTTTCAGAATGTATTTTGTTGGGAACATTCAGAAGAAACGCTAATTGAAGAGAAGTTAGTACACCAAGCTTGTCAAAGACGCGGACACCAGGCGGTCAAATATAATAGCTCACATCAGTTCGCGAGCACATGCGTCCAGAGTAAGTAACTGAACGCAAGATTTGAAAATAAGGGTTGTATAAATAGCTCAAGAATGGCGGTACTTTTCACCAGATACATGAGAACGCTCTTGGAAAAGTAATTTCTCAGAGAATTACCCAAAATTTAGCTATATTCGTTTCAATTTGTTCTACTAAATCAAAGAAATAATCAATTAAAATAAAATAATACATCAGTCAGAGTTCAAATTCAAAAATTGAAAGTAAAATTATACAATTGAATCGAAAGTATCTTGATTTTGTAATCGTTCTTAAAGGGGTAAAAATTGTATTAACTTCCTAAGTTCAGATTAGAAGGTTTATAAATTTTTCTGTAAAAGAGCTGTCCCGCTGCAAGCGGAATGTCAACGAGATTCGTCAATTTACGTTTATACGTGTTCCTGGCAAATGCGGCATTTACCATCCTGGAAATTTTGATAACCGGTTTATTAATATGTTCTCAACGCTGATCTTGAGCAGCTTATTAGAACCGGTTTTCCGATTCTGACTTCATTGTTCCCCTTTTAAGCCACATAAATAATTGATTCTTTATTGATCTGCGCCCTTTTTTTATTCTTTTTAGATATTGTCCATGGAGTGGTTTGTCTCTCCACGAGTTCTTTAACATTTTTTCCGTCTCACATTTCAGATTTAGTGGCATAAGAAGTTCAGTGTCTGTTATTCGGCGTGTCTTGCATAGTTTCTTTGCAATGCTTCTTGCTACACTAACAAAGCCACTGTTTCCCATTCTTCGGTCAGATTTCATGACCTGCCTCATTAGGGGGTCATCTTAATGACTGACTACACACTTTCCGATTTCAACTTTTGCATTGTGCCAGGAAGCCTCAGTTTGTCTGAGGGCCGTCTTCCTCCTACCTTACGTGACACATGAAGTCTATGTACATCAGCTCGAGAGGTGGCGACATGATGCATTGTTAGCAGTTTTCTTTGTTTTCCGATATATGATTCGAATTTATTATTATTATGCTTATTATTATTATTATTATTATTATTATTTTTCTACTACATCACGACTAAAGATGTTATGTGTCGGCTGAATATAAAATCTACTCCAGGTAGCAACCAGCAACCTAAGGAGCAGATCCGGGGACTGTCAGTGCCTCTAGAATACTTTGCGCAAAATGTGGGCCTGTTCCAAATAAAGCAATTTCTTGCACTTCCCAGTCTTTTGAATTACCGGTGAGTTTACACAAGTTCTTACTCAAATTTTGCGGAACAAATCCCAGATCTCCGATAACTATCGGTACGACCTGTTTATTTATGCTTATTATTATTGTTATTATTATTATGCTTATTATTATTGTTATGCTTATTATTATTATATTTACATGTTATGATATAACGTAATTGCGGTTGTTTTTAGATACATAGATAGAAGAACTTATGCCCTTGTGCACATCCATTCATCACTTGCGTTCGCTTGTCGGTCGCCGCGACCCGGCTGTCCATGTCCGTTTTTCATCGCACACCTTCGGAGCTGCGCGGGCCTGCAGTCAGCGTGCCCGAACACGCGGCCCACTCAATAAGCATATTGGATGATGCGCAATCTGATAAAAATCAGTCGGACGCGAAATTGTTTTGCCGATTGCAGGCCGTCAGACCCATGCGCCCGTTCGTCTGTTCGTCCGGCTGCTGCAAGTGCGCGCTCCGCTTCTGTCCGTAGAAGCTGCTTTGTAGAGCAGCAATCGCGTTGCGATCTGATGAATGCCGACCCGACAGACGATAACTGGGTCCGCGGCGCGCTGTGCCAGCCCGGAAGCAATCGTTTACATCGCTGGCAGGATGGATTACGCTCGGCGAGGTTGAGTCGCCTGTGCGAACTCGAGCCGCGCGAACGGGCCCAGAACGTGGACCAAAACATAACTAAACAAAAAGGACAAAACGGGAGCCGAACGCGAGACAATCGCGGGACGATCGCCAATAGCCACTGTGTGCCACATTTATTTCTGATTCTTCCTTTGTTCCTTTCTTCCTTCCTCCTTCCAATTTCTTCTTCCTCCAAAATTCTTTCATTCTCTCCCGATGTTTTCTTTTCTGTCTTCTGTCCAGGAGGTTCTAGTCTTCTTTTGAGGTTTCTCTATTAAACGTTTTGACTTGACCTAATTTGTATATCAGGGGTGAAACGGTTCCGAATATCTTGCGGCAATTATTTTAATTTGTGTTCCAAATCCGCCTAACAAACGGAATGATGTTTCAACATGTGCGCACCAGAGCCTGTTTCTGAGATTCCGAAACAGAAAAGAGCGCTTGCCTATTCGCAGTGTCTGTGGAAGTTTCTTTGTTGACCAGTAACCGTATTCCGATCAGATGAATGCTCACCTGACAGGCGAAGACTGGATGTGCGTTGCGCTGTAACTGCCCCAGTTGTAATCGTTTACAAAATAAACGCTCACACGATGGATTGGTCCCTGCTCACGCTGCGGCAACAGGGTGGCTCTGCAGTGCACGCAGTGAGTCGAAATAACGAGCAGCTTATGTGGCTCAGGGCATCGCCTCATCTCACGGCAGGGTCTAACTCTTTTTTTTAATTTATTTCTTCTCGTTCGACATACTTGTCTTTAGAGGAGGTTAAATTATGCAGTACATTGTTATTAAGTTTTTGGGAATGGCCATCCATAAGAAGTGCTCGGAAGAATGTAATCATAGTGCTAAATTAAATGAAGCTAGGTTGAAGATTGTTTCAGTTTGATCAATTGACAGTAATGGAGGATTACTGTGGGGGTAGGGTCTAACTCTGACGGGAGGTTCTAGGGTTCAAGTCTGCAGAATGGCTGGATCTTCCTCGGTAGATAGCTAGATCGAATTTAGCCGCTATCTGGAGAGGAATTCTAGCGTCACGCTGCTCCTATCGGAAGTTTTCCAAGGTTTCTCCACCGGGCAAATGCCGAAGCACTACCTTAACACACTGGCCACTGACCGCGCGCAATCCCTCCTTCCTCTTGCTTGACCTATCCTCACCCCTTACGAACTGAAAGGTGTACCACACAACACAGTTGTGACCTGGAAGCTCCCTATTGGAGAAAGCCTTCCCTCCATTTTTCGTCAGTGACCTTGGTGCGCCAAGAACGAACAACCCAAGTATAACTTCATGTTCTCGCGCGAAACCAATTCTGAAAGCCTGAGCGCTCAGGATTATCGCAATATTTCAGAGCTTCCGCAGTTCGCCGAGAAGGGAACGGTAAGAAGCACCTACGTCCACGGTGCCTCAAATATTAGCGAGGTTTTGCCACCTCGAACGTGAGGTACTATCGATCTTCTGCTCATGCGCTGTTCCAGTTTTGCATCACCTTAGTGCCTCTGCGCTTGCGCAGAAGATCGATAGTGCTTAACATTCGAGGTGGCAAAAACTCCATAACAGGGAGTTTCGTCATATCGGACAGCACTATCGATCTTCTGCGCATGCGCTGTTCAAGTTTCGCGTCACTTTGTGTATCTGCGCATGCGTAGAATATCGATAGTGCTTCACGTTGGAGGGTGCGAAAATTCTCTACTCTCTACTGACGCCTCTCCGCATAATGCGAAGACAGGCGTAGGGAATATCAGGGCATCGGAGTCATCGAACAGTCCAGAGATACTCTGCTCTATGAAAGATCGTGCCATTCGAACACGTGAACCACCAGGATCTCACCACCAATACATTAACTCTTACAGACTTGTGATTTTTGGGCCCTTTCATTTACATAAAAAATCCAAAACGTAAAAACATCGAGCATTAAATATCAATGTTAACCCTTTCACTGCTAACGACGCACCGGTGCGTCAAGCATTGCCGTGCCCGTAGTGCTAACGACGCACCGGTGCGTCGCGCTGCTCTTTCGGGTTCTCGTGTTCGTTGTTCGGTCGCGTTCGAAATTAGGCGATTGCCACTACATGGTCCTGTTCTGGACACTTTGAATTTTATTTTGGTGCCCACTAAATAGCGTTTCAATGCTTCTGTTGCGAGATTTTTCTCGTGTTTTGGAAGGCATGGGCTGCTTGCCGCCGGCCGCTGCGTCCAGCGCGCGGAGAACAGGGAGAGGAGAGGCGAGCGCGGGCCGTCCTGGGGCCCGCGCGCGTTTCCGGCCAAGAAGGAGCAGGTCAAAAGATTATTGCAGTACCAGAATAGAAAACCCTTTTGTCTATCCACCCTCCGTGTTTACTTCAACACATTTCCGGGGACTGCTTCTCACTTGTGACTTTGCTTTCCTGGTGTACGGTACGTGTCTTGATTTTCGATTTATAAATTAGACATTTGGCATTGTTTTTTGGTACGATCAGGTGCCGGTCCAAAGCCCGGATCTAAAAAGATGGAAAGTGTACGTTGTTTTGATAACTGAGAGCGCGCGCAAGAGAAGACCGCACGAAAAAGTATTCAGCACAGGGCGTGCGGCGGCCGCCGGATGGCTCAGCACAGCGCGGCGGCCGGCGCTCCTAACGCGTAGCAGTGAAAGGGTTAACAAAACATCTGCTTTTTTTTTTTAAATCATCGAGGTTTTCAAAACGTGGACATCGATGTCGCATCCCTACTTCGATACGGAAACCAACGCGCGAACTCGGTTCTCTCATAAATATACAAATAAACAAATATAATCTGTTGTATAAGTATTATATTTATTAATATTTAGTATATATATATATATATATACTAAGTATTTCGCAATGTTTTTATTTGTTCTCTAACATGCTATGAATCTTCTACCCTTACACTGCTAAACATAGTTTGCAACTGTTTTTGTCATTAATTAAACAAATAAATAAAATCGTAATGGTATCCAGTAAAACTGAATGAAACGGATAATTTGAATGTGTATAATTTGAAATCGTTATGGTCAAAATAGATTCTGCCCATTAAGATAAGATATTTAATTACATTTTAACTACATATTATGTAGTATTACTTATATAATATCATTGAAAGGGGATGGACTACAATTCTGAAGAATCACGGACGTTCCAATATCTTCTGTCTTTAGGTTTTAATAAGATTTATTTGTCCAGTTCTATTTTAGAGGGTCTAATACTATCGTTTCAAACGATAGTATTATAGTGTCTAAAATAGAACTGGACAAAGAAATCTTGTTAATCATGGACGTTCTTGACACGATGCTTCAACACTTGGCATTTTGATCCTTTCCGCCGAGATGCTCTAAACTTCGCAGGCACCAGCTACGCCAAGAACCTTGAAGCCTTCTTTTCAGTTTTTGAACGACGCCGCCCTAGTTCTATATCGGTGGTTTGGTGGCAGGGAGGCTGATAGCGGTCGGGCGTACTTTATTGAACGAAGCCCTAAAAAGACTTCCATGGAATTCTACAGGCAAATACGCAGGCTTAACTGGAAGGTCTCCTTTTTTCCTCTCGTAGTCCTCCCTTTATAGGGGTACATTACACGGCCCATATTGCCTGCCATAAATATGTCTATATGAAAGATCGTAGAATTTTTTAACTTCCTCTCCCAGTCAACTTAGCAAGTTTTATCCCTTCCTGCCTTTCTTTACCAAGAACGAATTATTTCCCTGTTCAGTCCTATGTGATAACCCTCAATGAAAGTGGGAAATTCACAAGCGCGGTTCGGAAGGATAGGGTTTCGAGTGCAGGAAACTTGTTACTGCGTCACAATCGTAAATCTGGGTTCATGCGCTGACGGCTCTTTCAAACATTTCATCTGCACTACTTTGTGAAAGATGGCTTGACACAATAAAAAAAGTAAAAAGAGGTTAGCGATTTGCACATGTTTATAAAACATACCGGAAATATCATTACTGAAGAATGCGAATTTCATCGGTTGTCAGAGACAACTTAACGAAGATCATTGATCTCGCATGAAATATACTATAAAAAAACTAATATTTTCGAAAGTATAACGATGTCAGGAAACAGATATTACCTTCAAATCATCATCACTCTGCTGACTGACTTGCAAGAATTCCATTTATAAGTAATGTGTAAGACTTACGTAATTTGTTTGGTTATTGTCATAATTTTAAGCTGAATATGGTACGTTTGAATTGTATTAATTACGGACAGTTATGCTAATACCTTAATCGAAACTACGAAATTAATCTTCACAGCAAGAATATCTTTGTAATTGTACCATGCGTAAATTTCTTTGATACGATAGTGTGGTGATTTCTATTTGCGTGTTTATTGTCTGAATGTTGTTCATAATCAATAATCGAAAATCTTATTATCGATTAATTTTATCGCAGAATCTGACTGTTAATACTCCTTTTAACTATATTCTACATTCAACTCATTTACAAAATCATTTTTTTGTTTGTAAGTTACTTTCCCATTTCTGAATATATTAAAAATTTATTATTGCGTTATTCTTTACCTACAGAATATCTCATAGGAGAAATCTCTCGACCGTTGTCAAATCTCTCAACACGGAATATGACCTGATTATACGGAATCTCCGTCACTACAAATGGAGAAGACGTAACGAGTTTGTATTTATTTTATTTAATAGGTACATATTACACATTTATATATAATTGCTATTCTTTTTAAGTGGCTAAGCTGGCCTTTAGCCATTGCAGTATTGCCCTTGCCATTGTCATTGCCTTTAAGCAATTGTAAATTTATTATACTGTAAATGTAGATGTATTGTAAAACAGTAGACTTATGGTTACCACCTGGCAATCAGCTAATTGTAGCCAAATAAATATATTATATTATATTATAATACCTATAACCTACCGCATTCTAACCTTTCGAATTCTGGCATTTACCCCCAATTGTCGTGGGGGGTGGGGTCTGGCACCACGTGCAGGGGAGTGGAAGGACGTAAGGGCGGAAGGTGCCCTCTCTCTGGGCCGTTCCCTATTCTGTTAAAGGCCTAAAGCGGATGAGAGGGAGCAATCAGAACAGGGATGACCCCAGTCATGGCAAACAGCAGTTTATTGGAGAGGTGTTACTTACACAGGCAGCTGACGTAGCCCAGCCTCGGAGAGGACGGTCCTCCGGAAGAGCGACTTAGCAGCGTCCATGGCGACACTGGAAGTGCACGGTGATCAGGGGCAAGGGCTGGAAGCTGCTAGCAGGACCCGGAGGGGTCTGTTCTGTACTAGCGGGATTGAGGAGTGTCGGCAGGGCCAGTTAGGACCGATCTGAACCGACGGGGAGGTGAAGGGAGTCGGCAGGGCCAGTTTGGGCCGATCTGAACCGACTAGGGGCGAAGGGAAGTCGGCAGGGCCAGTTTGGGCCGATCTGAACCGACGGGGAGCGGAAGGTCCGTGCACGCGGGCGACGAGCTCACGAGTAGCATTCGTCCCCCCGCTAAGCGGAGGTCAAGCTGTTATATAGGCCTTTTCTGCTGAGACGCTCTTTCCGCGGCGGAGCTACGTCATTATGCTTACGCGGGCGCCAGCCGTCTGCGGCCACGCGACATAATGGTTTCTTCATCGCATCAACGAGTTTGTAGGTGAAACGTCCGAATGTAAACGGGAGTCAGTGGATCCTCAAAGTGATATCATTACGTATTGGAAGAATCATCAGGAACAGCCCCTGATGAAGGCCTGCATGAAGATTGACGAAGCAGCCTCATTACGGTGCTAGGGAGAACAAGGGAGAGTGAGCGAGAGAGAACGAGAGGGGATCATGAACTTTTTCGTGTCCCTCTCAGATTCAAATCACCTCGTCGATCAAAAAATCACCTCGTCGTCATCGTCAACCTTTTCGTTCTGGTCCCCGTTCTCCTAATCTTTGTTCTTTCTCTTCTTCGTCGCCATCGTCCTCTTTTTCCCCGTCCTTCTCCTCGTAATCATGGCCCTATTTCTAGTCTTCCACCTTTTTACTTATCCTGCCCCTTCTACTGAAGTCGGTTACTTTGAATCCGTGTTGATCTGTTCCTAGAAGCATACTATGGCAAATTTATCCTGCTCTCGTGAAAGCTAAGGCAGCAGCCCGCAGATGCTCAGATGATATACTGCTGAATACCGAGACACGACCCCCAAAAGAGAAGACAAACCCATATCCCAGGTGAAATTACGTTATGTATTTGCAGGAATTGAACACACTGTAATTCACCCCGACCATCAGTGCGTGTAGAAGCTCTCGTTTTGCCTTTTGTGATGTGTTTTTGTAACATCTGTCTACCACCTAGCCATTTGCAGTTCTATACATACATTGATGTGGGATGAGATAGATATATGGCCGAGGCTCCGAACGGATCTTTGCGAGGGGGAGTGTAGAAAGGACGGTCTAGAGATAAATGCGGAGAGAGCCCAAGAGGGTTGCAGGCAGGGTGTGGACTCCGCGCTAGAAATCAACGGGAGCAGTCGCGACTGTACTTGGGGTTTTCATTTCTCTCCCTCGCCGCGCTTAACCTTACGCTCTCTTCAGCGCCCGTTCCTTCTGTCACCGCTCGGCCCGTCACACGCCAGCTCGTCACGAGAGACGACCTCCTCCCCCTCAGCCCCTCTTCCGTCACTGCCCGGCCCTTCTCCCTCCACGGACTGGGAGAGGAAGCTCCGTGCATCAACTGATGTCAATGCAGTGCCACGGGAGGTCCTAGGTTCGAGTCCCGACGGC
>JAHLJT010008446.1:282764561-282778789 GCA_031308135.1 Acheta domesticus | reverse complement strand
AATAAAATACATAAGAATGGAATGGTATGTTCTACAATAGGAATTTGCAAAATGTATATATTTTATTTTATAAGCCACGTGATAATACACAGAAAGAATTTTCTGTTCTTCTGGGAGCGGCCGCGTTAGGTTCTCCAACTCCGCTTTCTGAAATGTGTAGTGGCCGCAGCCCACAAAAGAACATTTGCGACTACATATTTTTTGGTATTTTTTATTAATTTTAATTCTTCATAGAATATTTTTACACACTACGCCCGAGGATGAATGTAGCAGACAACTGTATGTTTGAAGTTTATTTTTGTTTAAAACATGCGTACTAGAAATTTTTAACATACAATAATATTTTTAAAAACGGTTTCAAGCGTCGGCGACGCCACATTCACTTAAGGAAAGACCGGGCGCATCCCGTTGCTCCTGTGCTCCTCGAGTTGTATATTCATGTCCTTGGCATTAGAGAATGTAAAGTCAAATGCATGGGTAATACAATTATGTGCCTATTAACATATTCTCAGATTAAGCCCTCCTTCTCGAAGGATAAGAAAAATAAAAGAGACAGGTCTATCTATTATGAACATTTTATACTGAGCAGGAAAACAGTTAAAACGGATTGTAGTTTAATGAAGACGGCACCACGAACAACTGTTCGCTGCAGTAAGCGCGGTTATGTCAAGAGAACGTTTTTTAAGAACTAACGCTTACTGTCCGGTACGTCAGTGTTCACATTGAAATGAAATTCCAGCATCAATACTGAATTGAAATAAGGTCACAAAGAAATGAGGACAGTCAATCTCCCAAAAGGAAAGTAAAAATCAGTATTTTAAAAAAATATTATGCCATTTTTGTTCACTTAAGATTATGGCTTATACATCACAAATTGATCAAATCTAAATTCACTTAGGTCTATTTATTTACCTTTTTATTTATTCCCGCAAAAAGTAAAATCTGTAACTGAATGTAATGTTCAGGAAGAAGAAAACTAGATTTAATGTTCAGAAGGAAAGCGACGCATAATCTCAATGGATCAAGGATAACTGAAAGAAAAACTACGAATGATTCAGGAATACCTGACCCAGAAGCTGATTATAATGCCTGTACAGTGCATTATGTATTTTAGAAAGACTATTCCAAAAATCCACTAACGTGTTGTATATTACAAAAATAAATGTAATTATCGTTTTTCATTCTTGTGAGAGAGGTAGAAAAAAAATCACAAAATTACGGTCACTACGTAGCTCATACTTGAAGTATAACATACTATGAGAAACGTTGATTGTAGAACAAAGCCGACATCGCAGAAATTCAGTTGTTTCGTCCGGCAAAGCAACAACGCAGATAACATCGACACTTAAATTCTAAATTGTACAATATTTGGCCAAGAAATACACATAGGAAAAGTACGCGATCTTTTCATATGAAATACAAAATATAATTTGAGTTTCCACAGTAACTAGTATGCTGAACAAACTGCAAATTAAAACAATGCGTAAAAAGTCCGTGGACTCATCGTCAGCGAATATTACATATTACAAATTGGATAATACATAAAAAATTGCCATAATACATGAAGTAATTATTTTTATATTTCTCTTTAACAAAACAGACATTCGCTCTAGGTGCTTCCTAAATACGGATAATACGGATCAAGAGGAACATTAGTAACGAGAACCACTTCCGTTAAATATCTTGTCTGTCAGACAGAAGACATTGCAACCGAGCCCCAATGAACTCTGGAATGGGAGGCAGCCACGCCTAATTCCATTATGAGTAATTTTAAGCGTATTCCGGGCAGATATCCCCCGGCGGAAATCTAGTAATTCCCGCTAGCCTCCCTCCGCCCTTCTCGGCGAAGTTTCGACCGCGCCCAGAGGAGCTGGGGCAGAAATTGTTGCTTGGAGGAAGAGGAGCGACTTACAGTAAATAAGGCAAGACCCGGAAGGGGATGAGAGAGAGAAAAAGTAAAAAAATGGAGCTTTTCAGAAAAAAACCTTGTTTTTGTTATTTTTTAAATTGCGCGAAAACTACGAAATAATTTTCAACAAAAAATGAACACGACATGGAAAAAACTAAATATGTAGAACAAATTTTATTTCAAGGAAAAAATCTTTAATTTTAATTTCTAGTTTGTAGGAAGAAGTCGAATAAAGTGAATCTATGATCTCATGATATCTTTTTCATCCCATAAAGAAACTAGTAAATTCGTCCGACAATATTCAGCAGATAATTATTTATAATTTAATTAGTTGGTCATAGTGATAATTTTCATGTTAAGTATTCCCTATGAGACAACAAGCTCCCCCAGGTTTCTCCCCAGCGGGAAACTTTTCCAGCCGGGAAAGGTTCTGGTCTCCTGACATATGTGGTAGTATAGGTGGTGTTGGGTGTAATAAGGGAGAGAATAGGACAAGAAAGAGGAATAGGGATGATCGCCAGCGATTCGTCGTGGCCATTTTTTAGGGTGCTGCTCCGCTTCGCATTCGCTGGGAACCACGGAAAACCACAGATTTTAAACGTTACTACGTTAAAAGGTTACTACGTACGTTTCTAGATACCTAATCACATAAAATGTTTAATTACATACACTTAGTTATCCAAACAGGTATGTGTACTACCTGTGATAGCTATTTTCTTAAAATTAAAGTTATGTTTAATTAGTATACATTCTTAGACACTAAGACTTGCTACAAAACACCGAACGGAAGACAGAATAATAAAAGAAATTACCTGAAGACAAAATACATTTTGATGTAAATGTAAGAATAAACGGAAATTCTCCGACAACAACACATATATATCTTTCTTCAATACTAATGGTGCTATCCGCAAATATATCGCAGCTTCTTGTATTATCGGAGAAATTGATAGATCTTCGAAGATAGTGAATAAAAGGTATGAAGACGTTCGGAGCTATGCCACAATACGTAAGTTTAGTAAAACGGAGAGTAAGCTTTAGACATTGCATTCTACACATTGGGATAAAGAACATTCATTTATGAATTACACTGCAATCTCGCGTCGAATCTTCAAAATAAAAACCTAACATCTAGATGCATCTATGGGGCATCGAAAAACACCACATCTCAATTTCATCAGAAAAGTGGCATAGTATGTTATCGCCCGGAAGTCTTCCAATCACCTTCACATATTTTCCTTATCCCTCATATAACCGTAAACACTGCAAAAGTGACGAACAAAATATGAATTAGTAATAACTGAAAAATTGATGAGATATAATAACAGATGCCTTATCGCACTGATCTGCAATGCATCAAAGAAGTTACAATAGATTCTGTGCAAATCGTAGTGATTATGAGAATAAAAAGCAATATTTAACTTCACGAAATAGCCTTCACTTAATCGTGCTTAGCTATTTTTACTACTGAAAAACTGGCAATTATACTTCGTAAAATGCTTTAACCCATTCAGTGAGCGGTAAAGATCTCGACATATTGTCCACCACCGACAATAATGTACCAGCGTATGTTGTTACTCTCAACACTTAAGATACAATCCTCAAAGCATGAGCATTAATATAGCAATGCAATTCCACACGTTAGATAATTTTCCTTCCTAACAACCGAATCTAAAAACCTAGACGCTTCTGGCGGTAATGCCAGGTGTGGAGTTTGAACCAGAAATTCGGGGGATCGCTATTTTCTCGCGTCGTACTTCATTTTATCGCGCCCTCGATCATCATCCATCATCCCTCGAGACATCCTTTACGTGTTCATTGATCCGGCCGCGAAATGATCGCTCGTTTCTGGACAACTTCATCCACTCGCACGTCCACGATACGATTACGGAGAGAAATCACGGGAGATGAAACCACATACAAATAATCTTTGTCCTTGGAAACGGATGTTGGAAAGGTTTTGTTTAGGCCAAAGACCTATGGTCCCAAATCCCTAAATCCTGGTCATGTACTACGAAAAAAGAAACTACGACTTAGTAGTTTTCAACTACTGGGTTGGTTGGTTGTGTACCACTAACTTTACAGAACACGCCGTCGGAAGAAAGCATAAGTTCAAATCTGTAACAGACTCAAATATCTCATACACTGCATTAAGAAGAAAAGAACAAGTTATTATTACAAGAAATAGAATCTAACAAAAAGAACAACCTAGATACCTGTCCATAATGTAGTGAGACATTTTGTCAGCGTTTCACATTATCCTTCAATGTTTAACCCCTCCAAAATCTAAGAAACTCTCTTGGTTTCAAAAACGAAATTTATGAAATATTTAATTTAATTCAAGGTGGCGGTCAACTTCAAATTATCTTAATATTGCTGGTCTTGAAATTATCTTAATATTGCTGCTGAAATATTGTAAAATTTATTGCACTTAAAATTTCTGTTTATTCTAATTATAATATGTATCTCTGGTGTAAATCAATAGTGGTGTCTAATGAACTTACATGTTTTTAAAGCGACCTGAAATAAATAATTTTAAAAAGCTGAAGTTCATATGCGCTCAGGGAATGCGGTCCTCACCTGTGCGCCCCTCGTGGAATTCTTGCACGGCGTGGTTCCTAAGAAAACGAGAGTATATGAAACGCGTACAGTTTTTGTTACATCCATTGCTTCTCTTCGGGTGACGTGGATTCTTCTCTTAAAGGTAAGTCTAATTAAATGTAACTAATAGTATTTATTGTTAATAATATACAGAAATAAATGAAACATGAAAGTAGTTAAAATGGTATTGAGCGTGCTTTACAAAATCGATTTGAAAAGCTATAAGTCAAAATCTTATCAGGTTTTGAATTGAAACGAAGTTTAGTTTGTTTGTTAGAACATTTATTTTAATGAATAAGCAAAACTGGCTGCGTAACATTGCTCATGTAGCTGCTGCAACAGCTAAATCTTGTTCAAGCCCTCCCACTTAGTGAAAGTGGTGCAACAGTTTGAACGCTATTCAAGTTTCGACAGCCGACGAACGCGCGCTATAGATAGTTCGCAAACGAAAGAATAAAAACGAATAAAAACTAATAAAATGGAGGTGGTGGCATTGAAACACAAATCAAACGGTTTATTGATCGTGAATGCGGGAGAAAAATAATGAAAAGCATGATTTTCCTCATTATCGACTCAAATTCTATTACAAAAAAACAGGTGAAGCAATAGACTACAACAGGACACAAATTCGAACGGCGCATCTGAATATTAGAATGCTTTAAATTTTACAAGCTAACGAACGAATTCAAAACAAACACTTCCAAAAATAATCAAGATTCTGCTATATCGGCTCAAAGTGTTAAAAAATATTGTAAAAACTAAATCTGATATAACAGCACCCTCGTCCCCGTAGCATGGTAATATTTAAGTAATATTATAATAGTGCACAATATATCCTATTAACACTTTAGCCATCATTTGAAAAACTCTAAAGATCATCTAAATAAAAATTGGGGAAAAACTATAAGATAAAAAAACACGAAATATTTCACAAATAGGAATAAATAGGATTAAGAAAGAAGTCTTTTGATTTACTGTTAACGCTGTAGGACAGGTTCCAAAAAAAAAAAAACCAAAATTGATATTTTGGAGAGGTTGGACCTGTGGCACATTGTTAAGCAAACATTCGTGAAAAAATAAAGAAAAAATGTGGAACAGCAAATGCCGAAGCAGTATTTTACGAAACGGGTCACGAACAGCGTGCTACATTTCCTTCGTCATTTTTGCCCCCTCCTCTCCCCTTTCACATTACTTGGGTTTTTCGTTCTTGGCGCACCAAGGTCACGGACGAAAAATGGAGAGGGAAGACTTTCTCCAACAGGGAGCTGCTATTCACTACTGTGTTGTGACGTGGAAGCTCCCCATTGGAGAAAGCCTTCCCTCTCCATTTTTCTTCCGTGACCTCGGTGCGCCAAGAACGAAAAAACCCACGTATAGACACACTTACACGCACTGCCCTACAATATATACCGGGAGGTCAGCTTAAATCTTGTTCAGACGGCTGGGAGAGGGTAGTTCAGTGCATCAACTGATGTCACTGCAGTGTCTCTGACCGGAGGCCCTAGGTTCGAGTCCCAACGGCGGCAGATTTTCCACACCAGCTTGTCAGCTAGGAGGAATTCAGCCACTGTCTGGAGGAGAATGCTAGCGGCCGGCTGCTCCGATCGGTAGTTTGCCGTGGTTTCTCCGATCAACACTAGGTGAATGCCGAAGCAGTACCCAAACAAAACGGGCCACGGACCGCGCGCCATCTTCCTTCGTCTTCCTTGTCCTATCTTCACCCCTTACACACACACACACACACACACACACACAAACATGCACTACACTACCACACATGCCGAGAGACCGGTCGGGAGCTTAGAGGTTGTCCCGACTGGGGCGGTGTCCCGCTGGTGGGAGATACCTTGTTAGGAAAAACCCGCTAGTTGACGGTAGGTCGGCGCCGCATCTCGCCATCCAGCGGGGGAATATCACCGTCACTCCTGATGAAAAACATGCACTACACAGGACTAGTGACTTCACTAGTTGACGGGTTTGAATTAACCAATAATCAATCAATCAATCATTGTTCAGACTAGGGTAGAGATCACTAGAAGGGGAAACACGGAAGCTAACGTGTGTATAGGTCGGTGCCAATATAACTTTCTAGCCACCAGCATCTAATGGAGTACTTTACATACTAACATTCTAAACATACTAACTACACTAAGGAAACGAGCAGTTGACACGTCCGGAAACAAATTATAATCAATCTGTCCGGGAATAACCAATTTCGTTAAATTCTGTGTAAGTTTTAGCGCTAGTGTTGTCTTAGTCTCTCACGTGCATGAATAAAATCACTTTTTCGGTATCAGAGAACCCCAAAACATTGATTTTGACTACACACAGACCTGAATGTAATTTACTACGTTTGGGAGTCACAAAACTCCACTTCTTCGGTATCAGGGATCAACAAAACGTGTTTTCTATTAACAAACCGGCGGTCCTTCCCACAACATTAAAATACTTTTTTCTATATTACATCTACGACAGTGATACATATAATTCCGTCTATTTCATTTCAGAAATTATCACTCATGAAAGGAAACGCAAAATTATTTCCATTTCATATTACGTTTATCTGAAGCAGAGAGATAACCAATAGGAAAAAATTAAAGACACGATAACGAGGAAAAAGAAAACCAAAATGGGCAGACAACAAACAGAGGAAAGAAGACGGACACCAGCCGTTATCACAAACTCCAAGAAATCCACTCGCTCCTTTTCTCTCGTCGGCAAACCCGCCGTGATACAAGCTCAGCGAGGAAGAACGAGCACATACACCCAACTCCACTTCCCCCCCACCTGCCCCTCCCCCCTCAGAGCGGATGGCGCGCAATCGAGCAAATACACCTGTTATAAACAGAGATAACGAACGGCCGCTGAACTCGTAACGAAGTGCGCCTCGGCCGCGCGGGCAGCGAGGCCGGCGACAGGGACGGCCGGGGGCGCAAGGGACGGACGAGCAGCCCAGTGGCTCGGGTGGGGGGGATTGGTCGGGCACACAGTGGGTCTGCTGGCACAAACGCTCAGGAAATGTGTACCAATACAATAGAATACACGAACTTAATTTATATATGCATTTATAAATGTGCATATATAATTATAAACAAATAATATGTACATATAATACACGTACACATATAATAAACAAGTTACATGTTTCTGGAGTGTTTTTATGCTTCTGTAATGCAAATGTTTGCCTAAAAATCATTTTTTCAAACCAACTTTTAAGTGCTTATTGCGGCTCAGCCATTCGGAATATCCATGACAAAATATGCTTTAAATTGTCTTAAGAGCTTATTGTCAAAGTTTCGACTTTTCCATATATATGTATATATATAAATTATATTAAATAAAATAAATATTAATATATATTAAATATATAATTAATAAATTATATAATTAATATGATGTAACTAATTATCAATAATATATATAATTAATAATATTAAATAAAACTATATAAATTATATATATATATATATATATATATATAAAATTTTCTTTGTAGCAATACACGGACCTAGTAGCCTTTTAGGTGAGTGTCCTGCCTTTCAGAAGGAACTTCTGATTTACATAATTTGATTTAAGAATACTTCTCCAATATCGAGAAAGCAGGCATAATAAAAGCAATATTTTTGTTTTGGGCACAGCAGTTATACGTTCACAATGTAATTTCATTTACATCTCGTGTAAGGATAAAATCGTCCACCCATTTTAAAACAGTTGGTGATATTAGCCCCCCCTTTCTAACTGCATTACTCTCATCCCACATTATGCAGGCTATGACAAATTGTTTGATGAATAATACGAAGGGGCACTTCATGTGTATAGTTTTCGTTTATAAAAAACAAACTGTTGGTTAGCAGCGAACTGGACACACATTTTTCTAGGTCTCTTAATTTTTTATGTGTGAAAGTTGTTTTAGATATTGTGGTATCTTCACCTTTAGCCTGTACCTCTTCGTGGACTCTGCACTTCTCCCCATAGCTCGTCACACACAGTTTTAAACTGCTTCTGACGTAAATAAATAAATAAATAAATAATGTAAATAAATAAAAGTACTTACACATGAACTTTACAAGGGGTGCCCCGTGATTAGCAATGTGTACGTTTTTGTTTATCTTACTTCAACGGTTTTCTTTAAGTTTGGCTTGAAAAGAGTTACATGTGTCACGTGTATGACGTGTCACTCGCATTTGTTCTCTTCTTTAATTGACTTTAACAAACTACTTGTTTTACTTTTCCAGACAGTTTACAGGAACAGTATTAGAAAAGCAATATGTGTGTGTATGTTTGTGTGTGAGTAAAATCTTTATACAGACTTGTATTCTCTCTGTCAGCTGAGAAATAATAGGAAAGTATGTTTTATTTGGCTATTTTTACATTATTTTCAGGTTCCCTTGATCGTTCAGTAGATTGAATTTCTTATAACAAAAATACACAGTTTTGTTTATCGCAATAAGTTAAAAATGTCATGTCTTTGTTCTTCAAGCAACATCTCATAACATTTCATGCGACATGAAAATGTTGGTTTTATTACTTTGGCAGCTACAGCATGTTTGTTTTTCTAATCTTTCCTTGCGTTTTCGTACATTGCACTGTCTAATTTTAGTTTTCGTACATTGCACTATCAATTACTTCGAATTCGAACGCATTTCCTTCCTTGTTTTGCTGTAATTGTCTTGCTGTTCACCGTTCTCTCTGTGGTAGATAGAGGGCGGATTTTGACCACCTTAAAGCGGGTCAAAAATTGTCAATAAAATGCTTTTAAAATGCCCTAAAAGCAAAGGAAAATGACGTACAAATGTGACGAAAACCACTTCAGAAGAACAACTGAACCTGGATACGTTACTGATGTAATCGGAGATTCTTTTATTCGTTTAAGTGCACTCAGCTGTCAAACTTTTGGGTTGGACTGTTGTTCACTACGAAATCTCTGACTTCAGTTATCCCAATTACCGACAGTGGTGCTGATAGACATCATAGGAACCTTAGATTACATACAACGCCTGACATTACAATTAGTGAGCGAAATCGAATTAGCTATTCGGGAATTCTGTGGAGAACATTGGTTTCATCTTGTAAATATTATTAAAAGCAAGTACTATTAAATTAATATAAAATCTATGACATCAGTGAAAATGCATTCAAAATGACAGGAAAAGGTAAAAATGACTTATTAATCTAAAGCAACGAAAAGATACAAAAAATGGCATAAAAATAGGTCATCTTTTGTCATAACATAACATTAAATTCTATAATAAATGGCATTGTTCTAAAGTGAAAAGAAAAAATGACATTTCATTAAAATACGCCCCTAGTGATAAAAGCTGAATTATTTAACTCTTCGTCATGAGGAAGGCAGGGGACTTTTTCTAAAACATAATTTATGTTATAATTCTGCTTCTAAGTCCCTCGAGTGACTCGTGGACAGCGTGCTTACTTTTTTGTAACGCAGTCCTGGGTTCGATCCCAGACTGTGGCAAAAATTATGCTGTAGCTTTCTCATGCAAATCGTCTCAGTTTCTTTAGCTTTATGATGAAAGGAAAAGCTCAGGCAAGCCAAGTAATATTTAATTTTGCCTGGTTGCTTTTCGTCATGGACAATGCATGAATATGGAAGGTGCAATCGACAAATTCTAGTGTTACAATTCAATACATTTTAAATTGACATAGTTTTATCGCACTAAATTACACATGATGAAACTTATCAATTACGCTTTATAGGTAATCTTTCCACAGTGGCTGAAAAATAAAAACCAAAGTAGCTATCACATACATAAGACCTTTAGATACAGTATGATGACTAGGGCCCGGATAATTATGTAATTACATATTTTCCTAAGGTAACTCTATCAAGTCGAATCAACGATATGTTCACGTTTTACATCGGTTAGTAGCCAAAATCGTTGAGTTTTTAGTACATATATTTACATATTTTGCCTGAAATTACATATATTTACATATTTTACACAAATGTACATATTTTTACATATTACTGATTTTTTTCCATTATCCTACATTTAAAAAAATAATTATTTACTTTTCCTATTTGTTTTTGATAAGGAATCATCCAAACAAACAATTCAGCATTGTCAAACATTTTTTTCTGTAGCCCCGTCACTAAAATGAAGCTATTATTACGCGCTGAAATTAATGTATCAATAAATACCAACCATATTAGAAGTAAAAGGGGAAGGCGACGATGCAATCCATAGATTCTGTTCTGTTAGTTTCCAGCGTGAGTATCGTAGAGAACAGAAAGGAAGTTTGAAATTTGTGAAAATGATATCTTTAGCAGGCGATATCGCGTACCCACTTCGCATATTTTAGAGGTCTCCTTTGACCTTGATACCCTTCACCAGAAACTACACGCACCAGCTCAAGAAGGGCTGTTGACATTTTTCTTTCCCTGATTTTTGCATGCGTCCCTCTACCGTTGTTCCTAAATTATCTCTTTGGACCAAAAATCTAAAGTAAAATCTCGTTGTGGAACTGATGTGCAAGGAAATTGTATTGGCAAGGTTGTGATAGGTTTAATGAACGTTTAAAAGTGTAAGTCTTATTTTGTTAACTTGTGAAGTGTTACCCAAATGCAACCATCAAACTATTACAAAACTTTTTAACAATACAACGGGATTTTTGTGGCCTAATGAAGTTAAACATAATGTCTTCCTTCCGGTACTAGTGCAGCGCCGTACATGTGCAAGGCAGCAGAAGCCCTGCAGGTATTGTTCCAAAATTACTACTTCGAACCTATCTTTTGCGTGTGTTGCGTTTGCAGAACTGATTAGATCTCAGTATGATAAAGTTGAAACATTGATTTCCAATACAAAAGAGATGGGGCACCTGGATCGACGCTATGAGTTACAATACTCAAAATTTTGATTTTGTAAAACAAGTTATACATCAGTTTGATTGTGAAGCTGCATGATCTGTAGGCATATCGAAGCAATTGTTTGATACTCAAAAAGTTGAATAACTATATTGCATTTTTCAATAAGCACTACAATTAAATTTTTGTAAACATCTTCCCTGAAACTTCCTGGTAGCTTTGAAATTACCCAATTAGCAGTTGCTTCGAGGGTCAATAGGGGAATCTACTGAAGAAAATGAGGTCTTTCGTTCTGGAGAAAAACCCAGGATTCGAAACAATTTGTGCTATTAGTGCAGTGCTATGAGGGGGCAATTCCGTCACACTGGATCCAGAAAACACGAAGAAGGATAGAAAGTGTATTTTACATGAATATTGTAAGTCAAATGAAGTCAAAATGCAATTCGTCACGTCTCTTTGAAGTTCTCTTTCTTTAGAGACCTCATTTTTGAGACCTCATTGTTTGCGTGTTAGAGCAGCAAAGGGTAGGTATACTACTGAAATAATATCGGAGACGATATAGGTTTCTTATTGATAAGGGATCTTTGTAAATAATAGGATTATGAGAACTATAATGTTTAATTCTAGTCTTTGTACTAAGTCTACAGAACAATGTATACTAAGATAAAGGTATTTTAATAAAAAATTATTGATAAAATGATATTTAATGTTACATATTTCATACTTTTGATTACATATTTCTGTATATTATGATACATATATATGTACATATTTTCCCAATTTTTAGTACATAATTATCCGGGCCCTAATGATGACATTCCTCCTAAAACAACTCCTGAAAATATTTAAATATTTTCTTAAATAACTGCATGTAGTACCCTCCTGCTGCCATGTTACTCCGTTTATAGCCTTTCGAATTGTGGAACAATACAATTACATGTGTCTTTGTACGAAAACTTATTGTGTTATTTGACCTCACAATGTAAAACAAAATATATCTGACTAATACATGTCTTTTCCTCTTATTTGCGGACGATAATTTCATTGCAATTTTATTTGTCTACGAGTTACAAAAATTACACCCAGTAAACTCTGATTTTTTAGCCTCACTCAGTACTTCACCTCTACTTTTCGTGCGATGCGTAGCTTTGAGAACATACAGAAAACCACTTATCATACAAATAACATTCTGAACGTTCATTTCGTTGTTAACAGCGAATATATTTTTTCTTTTCTGCATATTTTTAGTAATACCGATACCTGCTAGCTAATTTGCTTTTTAAACGTCTTGTCTGGCGACACTTTCGTCTGTGTTTTTTACTCCAAGATTTTCAAAAGTTGGTGTTGTAACTTATTAGAAATATTTTTATTTCAGGAAACAAATATTTTGAGATATTTAATGCAACGAGATATATTTTGAGAAGTTAGCACATGAATAACTAATATTCTAATTTTATTCGAAACCATGGTGAAAATGGAAAAACAGTGGCAACAAATTCCAGAAAGCTTTACACAGTCTTCGAAGCATGATGTTCACAATTAGCTGCTGCAGAGAGAGATAGCGACAACTCTGAGCTCACCTCAAATCTGAATGCGACGCAATTCTGACAATGAATTCTACATCTAATGTTCCAGGATTGAAGGAGATCTTTTCAGGTGTACAAATAACCACATTAATGAAGTTAATGAATCTCATTTAAGATTAGTGGTAGGAGTTACAAAAGTGCTGAAATGCCCAACATTCTAATGAAACACAAACCGCGACGATATAAGACAATTACTCTAAACATTTTAAGAGGGTACGTGAGACTGAGATCGAACCACCACAGATGTTACTTATTGAGAATGTTCAGAAATTCAGAGCTGTATTCATATTTTAGGGCAGTGTTGTCAAGGTCGATGCCACGAGTGAGAGTCCGTGGTACGAGTGCCATGACGAAATCGCCCCACCACGCAGTTCATAGCCCCGCCGCAAGAGGCAACGCCATCCCTATTGTAAAACGGCGGGGTACCTAATAGTTTCCTCTGCCGACGCTAGTGGAGCAGAGAAACTCGAGGGATGGCACGGTGCCACGAGGCGTCCCACTGCCACCAGTAGGAGACCTTGACACCACTGTTATAAGACAATTACTCTAAACATTTTCTGCGGGTATATGAGATTGAGATCGAAGCACCACAGATGTTACTTATTGATAATGTTCACAAAATCAGAACAGAATTCATAATTGAAAAACTTTCCTTATTCAACTTCTTCAGCAACATGTTGATACAAATACGAGTCACTCCCCACAGCGATACTCAATTATCAATCATTTCCATGGTTTCCGGCAGTGCGGGGCACCACCGTGTTGGACCAAGGGGCAAGAGGAAGCTGGGAAAGGTGTGTGGGGGCAGGGCATCGAGACGAGAGGGAGGATAAAGTGGGGGTGGGGAAGGCGGGCAGTCGGACACGCGCGCGTTAGCTAATGAGTGCGGAGGAGTCGGCGCAAAACCCGGCCCAGTTGGTCAGCCGCGCTCGTTAGTCTCAAGTGGCGCGGCGAACGGCGGCGGAGACGGCGGCGGAGGCGGGAGCGGGGCCAACAGCGGGAGCGGGGCGATGGTGGCAGAGGCAGAGCGGGGGCAGTAGCGGGGGCGATGTAAGCGGAGACGCGAATTGGGGCGGCAGAGGGGGCGATGGCTCCGGACGGGAATGGGATGATGGCAGCGGAGGCAGTAGCGGTAGAGGAGGGCGATGGCGGCGGAGATGAAAACAGGGATGACGGCGGAGGCAGTAGCGGTAGCGGTAGAGGAGGCCGATGGCGGCGGGGGCGAGAGCGGGGACGATGACGGTGGGGGCTGCAGCGGTGCCGATGGCTGCGGAAGCATCAGCGGGGGCGATGGCGGCGGAGGCAGTAG
>JAHLJT010008446.1:282737905-282764461 GCA_031308135.1 Acheta domesticus | reverse complement strand
GGGCGCGAGTCTCCGAGGCCGCAGCCGACCGCCCAGAGGGCCGCTCGTGTCCCGATGGCGGATGGGGTGGGAGGGCGTCTGTGGAGGAGGCCAGCTGGCGAGAAGGGCGATGGACGCATGTCGGGGCGAAGTGGCGCCAAGAGAAGGCATTCGGGGCGCGGGAATTTGTTCCTGCGCGGAAGCGAGTGGGCGTTAATTGGGACGCGCAAGGAGATGGAGGGGCCGCGCCGGCCGCGTGGGGAATGATGACAAAGGAGCGAGATCCTAGTTGGGAAAAGACGAGGGCGTTGGCGTTTACCCAAACAGCGAACGTGGCCGATGGGGCACCAGCACGAGGGACCTCTGGATGGGGTCCGTGGTAATGGAACTGTGGCGGAGTTGCAAACAATGGCCGATGAGAGGAGGGCCGAGAGGCGAAGTGACGAGGAAGCAGGAGCAGCTGGAAGCGAGGAGTTGGTTGAACACGATTGAGCCTGCGGCGGGTACATAAGTAGATTTAATCAGAGCAGCAAATTGCTCGGGGGAATGCGCTGGATGTGGGTCCTCGAGAAGACGCTGGTGGCGAGAGCTGTGTGAAGGACGCAGAGATGCAATGCAGAGGTTTAAAAGGGAGTTGCTTGTGAAGCGTGTTCCATGGTGGACATGTGAAGTCGAGGACGTTGGTAGCATATGGGAAGCGTATGGGTAGGAGGAGTGGTTGGAGGGCGAGTCGTGATCTGATGGGGATGGGGCGCCACGACGTTCTGGAAGGGAAAGAAGAGTCAGCGGTGTGAAGTCGAAATGAGGCGATATCCTAGACGCAGATGCTGTTTGTGGGTCGGAACGAGAATCTTAGAGGAAGCAGGTTATACAGTATGGCGAAAATAGGGAGGCTGGAATGGGAGTACGGGTACTAAAGTAGGAAGTGAAACGGGCTGCAGAAAGAGAGAGAGCGGGGGGGAGGGAAGTAGAGAGGAAGTAAGAATGGAACGACAAAAGAGAGAATGAGTCCGAAGAGCAAAGAGAGAAGAGAAAGATCGTTTAGAGACAGTAGAAAGAGTAATGAGAGCAAACACAAACGCTAAAAGAGTAGACAGGAGAGGAGAGGCAGGGCGCATAAAACGTAGACAGAAGAGCAGAGACAAGGAATGAAGAACAGACGTAGCGGAGGACCAGAGTTGTCAGCGCAATGGAAGAGCAAATTCGGAATGTGCAATTCCGAGCTGGACGGAGTGTATTGGTTGAGACGCAAGGAAAATGGTGTGGAAGGGTGAGAGGGGAGAATTGAGTCCGGATTATGTTTGTGCTTTCGCGTATAGTCAGCGTGCCGAGGTAGCGGTGTGTGAGAGTGGATTGTCAAACAGCAACGACACTGGAGAAGACGGGCAAATAACGAAACAACGGGGAATTGGAAGGGAAGTGGGAATCGTTGCGTGGAGATGCCAATTGATGAGAAGTGAAAGAAGATGTGTAGCGTTCAAGGTAGAGAGGGAAAGTGGGAAGTAGAAAGCGGCAGTAAGGGTGGAAAAGGAATGGGAAGCGGGATATGTAGATAAGAAGATGGAAAACGATAGTAGAGATGAAAGGAGGAGTTGAGAAGCTATAATCGATGGGACGGAAGTGGGTGGGAAGCGGTAATCGAAGGACGGAAATGAGGTGGGAAGGGGTAATCGAAGGGAACGGAAGTGAGGTGGGAAGCGGTAATCGAGGGACGGATGTGAGGGGGAAGCGGAACAGGAGGGGGAAAGAGGTGGGAAGCGATAGAAAGGAAGGGGGCAAGTGGAAAGCAATAAGGATCACGCGGGCGAGTTGCCGCTGTGGCAAGTAAACGAGGGTGTTGTGAGTGGACGGGGGTGGAATTGAGTTCTCTCCGCGATGAGAGGGTGGGCGCGTTCGAGGTTGAGACGCGTGCCGCGGCGGGAGCTGATGGCGCGGGCCGCGCGGGTGGGGGGCGAAACGACGCAGGGGGCAGGCCGCAGCGGCGGCGGCGGCGGCGGCGGCGGCGGCGGCGGCGGCGGCGTGGGCGGCGGCGGTGGTGGTGGTGGGCGGGGACGGCGGCGGCGGCGCGATGAACGGTGGGTGGCCGTGGCGGCGCGGCGGCGGCGGCGCGGCGGCGGCGGCGGTGGCGGCGGCGGGCG
This sequence comes from Acheta domesticus, assembly GCA_031308135.1. Classification (NCBI taxonomy): domain Eukaryota; kingdom Metazoa; phylum Arthropoda; class Insecta; order Orthoptera; family Gryllidae; genus Acheta; species Acheta domesticus. Next base: position 282,762,344 of record JAHLJT010008446.1, on the reverse strand, counting down.
GCGGCGGGTGGCGGTGGCGGTGGCGGTGGCGGTGGGCGGTGGCGGTGGCGGTGGCGGTGGCGGTGGCGGTGGCGGTGGCGGTGGCGGTGGCGGTGGCGGTGCGGGGGCGTGGCGTGGCGGTGGCGGTGGCGGTGGCGGTGGCGGCGGCGGCGCGGCGGCCGCCGCATCTCCTCCGTGTGTCTCTCAACGCCCGACCGCATGAGCCGTAGCGCGCGGGCCCTCGCCAATGGCGTGTGTGTGTGTTCTGGATCCACGTAGCCGCCATTGTGTTGTGTTGAACAGGATTGAGAGGGCTCGCGGCGCTGGGCATTGTGCGGGCCGCTTGCGTTCCGTTTAATTTCTCCGAGTGATGCGGCTTGAAATCCCGTGCGGGTGACCGGGCGCCCGACACTTGCGACCAGGTCTGCGCTTCTGCTATTCCTTGTTTTATGTCGTTTAATGCCGGTCTCTTATTTTGTTTTACGATCTGACGGATTTCTTTCGAATGCGTAAACATTTGCCGAGCGTTTACCATTAAATTCTTGAAATTGTATTTGCATTTTTCCTGAGTTCCTTGTGTCTAGCGAAACCATATCGTCTCTTTACATTGCAGGAGGCTGTATACTTTTATTTCTTTCATTTCTGCGCGCATTCGAAATTAGTAATATTATAATATCTTCATTCAGTACAGAGGTAGCAGAAAATGTTTTATACTTGATTCGTGAGGGACAAGCGCCATTGAAAAAATTGTGCTGAAGATGCGATAACAAAAGTAATAGATAATGATAGATGATCGCCTTACTACCCTCTACGTGATTTCTCCTAACTGTACACGTGTAACGTTTTTTCAATTCAACTTTTCTCGACCATAAAGATTCCAGTAATAACTGAGAATCTTAATATCATAAGTCACAAACAACAGGTTTATTGTTTTTGAGAACCAACATTATTTTTAAAACAATACGTTTAATAGTCCGGTATAAACTTATTATTGGTCTCGGTAGAAAAAACTAGAAAAAATTCCAGTGCTACACTAAAGACAAAACATGATCGTCCATCTAAATCATTTTTGCTTACGCTATCTACACATTGATTGAATGTAGTAATCCTAGAGAAATTAAGTTATTTCGCCAGCGTGCCATAAAATAATCATTTTGCATATTCTCGTAGTAGTTTGTCGATTTTTCCATGTCGCTTGCTATACGGGATAAAAGTCTATATCTATAGATTTTTGCCAATTGTAACATTTCAATTATGAGCGAGCCAATACTTCTTTATATCAAATTTTGCCAATAACGCAAATTGCTACCTTTTTCAGACTCCACTTGTTTAGCAAAAGAGTGGAGAAGAGATTAGGGAACTGAAGAAAACGTGCACAGATTTTTCTTCTCCCCCATACAACATATACTAAAGTTTAAGTGTTATTGGAAACTTATGAACGTTATGAAAATGTGCACAAATTTCACTTCTCCCCATAGCTCGTCACACACAATTTTTAACTGTTTTTGATATAAATAAATAAACGTTGAATTAATAAAAAAAATACCCCGAGCCTGGGTATGGAATTTTTAAATCCTGATGTTCGACTGAAAAAATCGTAGTTTTGTTGAAGTTAGCGCTTGGGCCCATTGTTTGATTATACTCTGCACTTGTATGTTCATGCTTTCATTATTAGAAACGTGCTAATACACGCAAATGAACTGCAAACTACCATGAGCATGATTAAATACAAGGGATAAATGCAAATGAAAGCATGAAGGGTGCGTTTAGTTTCTGGTACATCACACAGCTACCTGAGACGATTGTTTGATAAACTTATTTTTTTAGTTTTGTTTTTTAGTAACATTATTGAATAATAATTAATATTGAATTTGAATTGTCAGGGTTAACAACTGTTTACTGTTTCTTTCGTTGGACAAAACGCTATGTAATGGCAGTTGATTGAAAGAGAAACTGAATGTGAAATTAAGAATAATGCTTGCTAGTCCTTGGTGTTGATTTGGAATCAAATCAAAATTTAAAAGCCACACGTAACATAATGCGATTTTCTTTGCACTGAGAAATAATTCTATTCAAACTGGTAATAACCATGTTAATCAGCTGATGAGGTGTTTAGGTTTAAGGTAGGTTCGTAATAAGATTTCCGGGAATATCGAAATAAGACGGTATTGGTTTTGGTGGATAGCGAAACATATAAAAAATGAGTAGATATGGCCCATCAGCTTAATGTGTTGTAAACATGCCCGGAAGCACGTTGAACTGAATATATTCAGTCCATAGAATGCTACATGTGGGAACAGCGAATTTTTGAAAGCACGAATATACCCCCAGACGAATTTTATCGTTGAAGGAAAATGTGATTTTCTCACGTGATGCTCGTGTTTTTTTTTCTTCGAGAAGGATCCATTGCTTTGGATTGGCGGAGGTATCTGTCATAGCAACTACGTACTGTCCTCCCTTGACAAACTCGTATCGGCCGTGAAGACCAAGCACAAAGCGACCTGGCATGTTGTCAAATGGGGTGGTTGTGCTGCGCGACAACGTACGACCTCATGCTGCGCAGGTGTGCCGTTCGCGGCGCTGGCGCTGTCCGATGTTCTTCGTGGGGAGTGTCCATAAACTTACGAAGTGCTGGACACTTAATGCTACAGACAAGGTGACTACATTTAGCGGATATGCCATCCACATATTGCTCTAACTACTTCTTGGGTGTTCATGTGCCCCAAATAATCACAACAGAAACTAGTGGTGCTAAAACAGCACGTACTTTGTCGCCTGTATCTTCACGCAAAATTACTCGAAAAGTACTCAAATTTGCGAAAAATTGTGCATGACCTTATTTAAAAATATATCTTGAAGGAACGGATTTCATTAAGGGAAAAAGTCGCTATCTTTAATATTTCAGCTGTAGGAAGACACAAATTTACATTTGTATATGATTAATATGACATTATTACAGATATTAAACACATTACATGATCCTATATGCCATGGCTGGAGGTCTTTATGCCATTCCAAACCCTAAAGACTTAATTGTTTATGCTATAAACCCTCGGTATTCTTACAAAAGACAAGCTTGCATATTAAAGTGTATTTTCCAAAATACCATAACGATAATCCAAAAGAGAGTCGGTATATAGAATATAACACTGTAATAAAGGAATCCGCTCAGATTAAAATCTTTCGCCAGCGAAACGGCACTTTTTAGAGGCGTCCTTTTCCTCGAGCGGCGCCGTGGTCTTTCTGAAGCATTCCGCTGATCCGACCTGACCCCTCGCTTCCTTGTCTCGGTCCAGGAGTCGCCTCAGACACTGCTGGGGAGGGGTGGGGTGCGGGGCGGTCGACGGCAAACACGAGGCAGCGAACGCCAATATTTATCAGAATATTTCATTTTATTCCCGGGCGACGAGGCGCGGCGACCGCGGGCCGAGAGGAGAGAAAAAAAAAAGAAAGAAGTTTCCCCTTCGGCGGACTTGCGCTGGCCGAAAAGGACGGCGACAGCGTAAGGTGCACGGCTCCGTCAAGGCGAGCGCGGAGAGAGGGGTCAAGGAAGGAACACATGTGGAGGGGGAATCAGAGCCAAGAAAGAAGTAAAAGAAAACAAAAAGAAGGGTTACAGCGGCAGAGGTGAACATCGTGAAATCAATTTTCCGATACAGTAGACGACACAAGTTCTTGAGAATTATTGTGGGTCACAAAGATGTATAGAATGATGAACACCAGGTATCCGTATAGGCCAAATTATTTGAACGATTATCAGTTTTCCTTTCAGGAGACGCAGAATTCATTATTACAATCGTCATGTTAATCATTTCAGAAATGGAATGAATAAAACTTGCAACTATTAGATCTCAGGAAGAAAATATACCCTAGAAAAAGGTTGGGGGAAGTTATCACATAATCCAAAAATTATATCATCAGTCTTGATGAAATAACACGTGGCGTAATTCAATATTGTGGTTATACTTCGTGGTTACTAAGGCTTAATTCCAGCTCCTCTAGTTCTAGTTCCGTTCGTTCTGTGAAGGGCACGATGGCCTAGGTTCCACCTTTCTTTCAAGAATGACAGAATTATTTATTCACAATTTTTCAAATACAGTTTCTAATCCTATTTATAATATTGTAATTTTGGATCATTAAAAAATTCGTTGAAATACATAAATGAAATGAATTAAAAGTTTAAAGTTTTAAAAGTTAAAAAGTGAAAATAAAAAAGAGCATTCAGGAAGAAACGAAGCATGTCGAGTAGATTCACAGAAGAAAGAAAGTAAAAATAAGGGAAAAAATCAATACCGGCCAAACTGATCAGATTTACCGTACATCATTCTACATGACATAAAATCCATGAAGATTGTTTCGTAACAACACAGAAGTTGCATAAACTTAAAAGTTTCATGCATACATACAAGTTTGAGAACATAAAAGTTTCGTTTCGACACAGAAGATCCGCCTTTTGCAGATAAAAATAGGTCTTTGCAGGTTACAAATACCTTCTTTATCATCACTATAAATGTTTATCAATATACCTTGCAAACAGTTCTAGACAATGAAAATGCAACAATCATAGCGTTCAAATAAACAGGTATTCATCATTGCAAGTGCCTCTTTGTTTGTTCGCGAATTGGCCATCCTAAGACCTTGCGAACGCGCCACTTGTAACCAATGTGTGCTCTCTCCAGGGGCTAGTGCACGTGACCTTTTGGAGTGGGGGGGAATCAGCCCTTTAATACCGAATCCAGTTTTACACCCCTGGGAGGGTGAAGTATTAGACGATGATGATGATGATGATGATGATGATAAAGGGTGAAGGGACAATCAAAAACAGACACAAACACAACCATGGCCGAGGCGGGACTCGAACTCGCGATCCTTCCATCCGAGATCGCCACAGCTCTATTGGCTTAGCGATCTCGACAATCCGGATCGACTTGCAACTGCCATTTACTGTTATCTTACATCTAATTCTATATCATAGGAGATCTTGGCAGCGGGAGATAAAGCGCTTGTCACAGAGCTGAAGAGAAAATGAACAAAATATATATGTGGAGGGTAATCAGAGCAAATGGAGAATATAAAATAAAAACTAGTGGTGGTACCAGAACACATATTTTCTCGCATTATTTATAATTTTGAAACTGTCGAAAATTCAGGGCATTCAACGAAAATGCTAACTGCGATATTCTTTCAAGAGTCCCTTGCTCTAGTCGTGGAAAAATATAGGAAACTTGGGAGTCTTTTTGAGAAAATAATTGTTTAAAAATGTGTATTTCACGCAAAATTACGAGAAAACTATTCATATTTTCGAAAAATTGTACATGAATATATTTCATGATCTGTGATCTTTGAAGACAGATTTCATTAAGGAAATCTCTACTTTGACTAACGTAGTTTTAGGAAAATGCTAAATAATTTTTTACACTTTTTTATAATTTATTTTAATCAATTTATTGCTGTGTTTCATATAGCAAACGGCACACATCATTGACTGTATATCTCTCATTGTCATTAGTTACAACTCAGTAACTATCGGTATTTCATCTATCAACACCGAAAATTTTAAAATAATAGTTGTTTTTTTAAGAATTATGAAACCACGTCATAAAAACAGGAGTAGATACAATAATGATATAACAATTCATATCAAAAGCGTGTATGTAAAATTATATTTTAATGATTTTAATAGATTCGTTCAAAGCCAATACTTTATGTTCAAAACATTCGAAAACACCAAGCAATCAGAAAAATTTCAGAGCTAAAGGTCTGCAGCTTTCTGCTTCAATTTTTTCAAGGAGAAAGAGGTAAGCATGTCATCTACGCCTGTTGAAATCTGCAGCAGACCCATCGACGCGAGGTTTTTCGATGTGGCAATTTTCGGTGAAGTGCCTGCTGTAAAAAGTTATTTCCTTAAGCACGACATTACATTCTTCTTGCTTTTAGGGGAAGTATATCCCCGGAGGCAACCATCAAATTACGACGTGGAGCTTAAGCGCAAACTTCCATTACGCCGCGCCAGAGAACCTGCCCCAAGCCTTTTCGCAATGGTCACAGAGGCAGAGGAGCAAGGGAAGTGATTCATCCAACCGCGAGAAGCGGACATGTAAGATTGTGTGCATTTCTATCGTTCATTGTCTTCATCTAGTACAACACTCTTACGAACAAGTTTCAATGAAATTGTGTTCTCCAGAAGTGCCGACCTTGAGCTATTCTTAAGAACATATTTACGTAAATCTCTCCCATTTTGGGGCCAGAATTTGGGAAATTCTTCTTCCTCTATCTGTTCTCCCTATATCTGTTCCATCATTGTAACTTTCTGAATACAGTGGGTTAAAACATGTACTACATTTTTAACGTGTTGCTAAAACATTTTTCTCAGACCAGAATTGACACCAGGGTTTCTTCTTTCCCTTTCCAATTTTTCTAATCATTCATTAAAACCTATTCATCCTTAATTCTATTCTCCTAATCAATCTTCTCGATACCACCATCATTTGCCATGTTCTCGCCACAGTGAGTCGATTCTTTCGGGAAGTCTCCGAATCAGGTGTATATTCGGGTGAACTGGAAGCTCTCCCGAGTCGAATGCCGGTGGGTTCCAAACGCCTGGCTTTGACTGCTCCTATATTCCGTATTTTATTTTATTAATTAGACACACCAGAAAAGTAATTAACTCACGCCACTCGGAGTAGTGCAAAACGTATATTTATTACATAAAGGATTTTCTATACAGAGGATCGTATCAATGTTTATACATTTCAATTGTCCTCAGGCTTCCCGGCCTACGAAATCACTGGGTAGAGATAACATTTGCAAAAATATTTTCACAATATTTAATTAAATGTTTAACAGCAAGAATGCTTATATGTTTGCGAATCTAGTAACACGTTATTTTTGCCGAAAGCGAAAATAAAAATGTTTGATGTTGTGACCGTTCGTGTAGGTCGGCCGTGGGGAAATTTCGTGGGTAATTTGGCTCTTGTTGAAATTTTGAAAAAAAAACACAAAGTTGAAAGCCACAAACATTAATATAATTGAATCTCAAAAAAAAAGAAACACAAATTACAAAATTACCTAACATGCACAGATAAACAAATGAACAAAGAAAAATACAACACTGAACAGCGTAAAAAAAAACTTTTTGAGGAAAAATCAACTGCAGAAATTATGAATTTCAAAGTTGGCACAAACTAGCATCGCAGCAACATCTTCTGTGACAAAAATAAATTGAAATCAAACAAATTGAATCAAGATATCTCTGGGGAGATGAGTACACATAATAGTACATCAGAGGGTAGAGCACAGGCATTTCGGATGACAAAATGCCTCAGCACTTTCTGTTTACAAAAAATTGCAATTAACCCTTCCTCAACATACACTGCATTAGCATACATAGTAGTTTCTTGCAAAACAATTCACTTCAATTACAAAGACATATGTTGTGTACAATTAAAATGAATAAACATAGTTTTGAAAAACACAGAATATTCAAAAGAAATTGAAAAAAAAACTAAACATGTGTGTTTACACCATAAATGTGAAACATTTATTACAACCTACACCTTTGGTTGAAATTAAAAATATGTTGTATTTTTACTCAACAGGCATCCAAATTTCAATAAATATTTCAAGATATTTAAGTTCACTTAAATTCAACAGTTCATTGCAATATACTTTTATAACCTTTTAATTGTTCATAAATAACCCAAATTGTTTCTAACTTGATTTGGATTTTACACTATCATCAAAATGTTCTTTTTGATTTAAAGACAGAAACTGCACTTGTAGTGTATTAACATGACAAGATTCTATCATAAATAAGTGATGTTCTCCCCTTAGAAAGACACACTACTTCAAATATCTTTTGAAAATAGTCCACAATGATTATGGAAATATCAATGGTCGGGTATATCATACATTATGCAAGAGTGTTAATGGCCAAAAAAAAATATTAAACAATCTGACAGTGAACTACAGGAACAACACTTCAACCTGCATTCTACAGTCAATTGCTTCCAAATTCTCATTACTTTTTTATAGTATCACATATAAAATTGTTTTGTCTTTAACACCGACCTTATTTCGATGGCCGTGGCGTTCGCCACCAGCGCACAACTCACAGCGAACTAATGCGGCTGCCGACGCTCTGTCTTGGGCCTAAGCACGGGTTCTCTCTGTAACCACGTCTTACTTCCAAAACCAGATGCCTCCGTCGAACGCGCATCTGCGGTGTGAATATAGCCACCACTGGGCCAAACCTCTTCTCTCGCTAACTGGAGGCTCGCGGCCCCACACCATCAGCTTCCAAATTCACGCTGCTACCTCACGCTGCCGCTTCTCGAAACATTCTGCGCACTTTCCAGACACCGCCGTTACAACCCCTTCTTTTCCGCGTAGGGGAGGGAACAACTGTCTTCCCCCCCGCCACCCTTCCAGCGACCGCTGATAAGGCGACGGGTTACGTAATCGTGCGGCGAAGCACGCAGACAAGGTCTTTCTTATCGCCAAATAGTGACTGAGCGAGCTCAGGATCGCTACATAGCCCCCCAATGAATAAGATTTTTTTTTCGTATCATCAACGTCTTGAAATGGTAAGAAAAAATAATCTTGAAATTCAACGCCCTTCTTCCTTGCTGATGGTTTTTTCTTCATTTTTGTTAATCGTATCTTCAATGGATGTTAATAAGTTAGTAGAAGTAACACAGTTGATGTGAAGATCCATGCACTGCTCGTCGTCTTCTGGATTACAGTTTACAGTGTTGTCCAACGGGAATTGTATAGCATTCCTAGATAGGTCAATCACCACTCCGTAGTCGTGCAGAAAATCCATCCCTAATATGAGTGGATACAGCAATTCCTTTGCTACTATGCAGACAACATCATACATCTTTAGGGCCAATTGTCAACTGCAATAGGACCTGTCGAGATATTGGACGCGACCTCTTTTTGTTCGCTCCAACAATATATGATTTGTGCATAGGGAGTTGCGGTATATTCGGATTCAATTTAGAGATTTCATTTAACAGATCTTCTACAATCACAGAGCATGTGCACCCTGTATCAACCAATGCTGAGATTTCTTTTCCTTCGCATATTATGTTGATCATCGGGCACCTACGTCTGGTTGCGTTGACACTGGTAAACGGCATCCTTTCAGATTCTGAGTATGGTTGCAAACACGTCACAGACTGTATCGTCACCTCTTCTACTTCCTTGATTTCTTGGTTTGTTTCGGGGTGACCACACGAGACAAACCTCATTAGTTTAACCCTCGTCCAGGATCTTTTGAAGTAGATGGTGTTGGATTATCCTTGCCCATTTTCTGCTTTCCCTTTTCTGCGTTGTATAGTTGTGCAGCTGCTTCAGGTTGATAATAAGCCGATTTAGCAACTTTCGACGGAGTAGAAGTGTCTTCACGATCTCCTGATATCTCGTGTTTCTTTCCCTTTTTCTTCACATTTCCATTTTCCATATTAGTGCCAGAAGTTTGTATGATGGCTGCTGATGAAATGCTTGTCGGTTTTGTTGTATCCTGCTTACCCGACATCTCATAAGTTGCATCATACAGACCTAACTGCGTCACTAACTTTTCTGCTGTCATGGGCAGTTGACTTTTTAGCAAATTCTGAATGCCTATTGGAAAATGTCTAATTATAAGGCAAACGGTTTCACTTTCTGGAATCGTGGGAGAGCATAATCTGAAGCCTGCTAGCTTTTCCGTAGCGTAGTCTTGCATGCTCTGACCTTTTTTCCAGGTACTACACATAAGCTTCAACCGAAAATTAACCTGGGTTTCGTGATTCCAGTACCTCATGAAGAACTTTTCTTTAAATCCCTCCATTGAAGTCGGTAATGGATCCAGAGTGTCCGCCCAAATTTTCGCATTACTCACTAGCATCTGATAAACCAATCTGACTTTCTTGCTTTCAGGCAGATTATACAATGTAAAAAAATTTTCTACTGCCTTTATGAATGCGCAGGGGTTCTCCTTCCCATGGGCTCCAAAAGTTAAACCTTGCGGTAAGCTAACCATCATAGGATGTGTAGTCATAGGGCCCGCAGGTAAACCATCAATCTTCTCTTGGAGGTCGTTTACCTTAGCTTCTAATTCCCGTTTCCTTGAGTCTAATTGCGACAAAATTTTGTGCTCGTTGTCTACTATTTCTGCCCTTATAACAGAAACGTTTTTGTCGACTTCTGTTTTGACCTTATCAACTTTTGTTTCAAAATTAATATTCAAACGTAACATCTGTTCCTCCAGCTTTTCTTCTAATTCAGTTCTAATTTGAGAGGTCGTATCGGTTAACTTTTGTTCCAATTGTGAAGTTTTGTCCGAAGATCTCTTGACAACTGTTCCGTCCTATCTTGAAAATTCTTTTCCATCTGTACTATATTTTCAGATAGTTGTTTTGTTTCTAATGAAAGTTGCGAAGTCTTTTCTATTATGGCTTGTTCTAAGTGAACTAGTCTTGCATTAAAACTAGCAGTTAATCTATCTTCCAACTGAGTAGATTGTTCCGCAAATTTTTCATTTAACTGAGCGGATAAACTGTCTTTTAATTGATTAGATTGATCCGCTAATTTATCATTTAATTGACAGGACTGTTCAGCTAATTTATCATTTAATTGACAGGACTGTTCAGCTAATTTATCATTTAATTGAGAAGATAAACTGTCTTTTAATTGATTAGATTGATCCGCTAATTTATCATTTAATTGAGAAGATAAACTGTCTTTTAATTCCGAATTCGAGGACCTAAGTTTCTCATCTATCTGAATCATAAACTGCGACATTAATCTTATCATCATATTATTCGCCCTATCAATGTCAATTTCTGATGTCGTTGGATCTTGAGGAGACGCAGATTCAGTTCCCGACGTACCAAGAGTAGCATATTCTTCGGTAGCAACCGGTGATTCTACCTGTTGAACTATTTCCCTGACTGTAGTCTCCCCATCATCCTCATTTGAAGAAAGATCTCCCAAATCCCTAGCTTGGTTGTATTTATCAGCCATTTTATCTAACAAAATGAACCAGTCGTAATTTGAGTTCAAATTGACAAAAAATTAATATTAACTATTCAGTGAGTATTTTACCACCTACAATATCTATAGAAATGCATACCTTTAACAAACACAACACAACACAACCTTGTCAAACATCAAGATACTAAAAAAACACTGCTGGAACCACCAATAGCTTTGGCTATTGTGTAAATTTCTCAAAATTTCAAGCCAGCCAGTTGGGCGCCATTTATGTGACCGTTCGTGTAGGTCGGCCGTGGGGAAATTTCGTGGGTAATTTGGCTCTTGTTGAAATTTTGAAAAAAAAACACAAAGTTGAAAAGCCACAAAACATTAATATAATTGAATCTCAAAAAAAAAGAAACACAAATTACAAAATTACCTAACATGCACAGATAAACAAATGAACAAAGAAAAATACAACACTGAACAGCGTAAAAAAAAACTTTTTGAGGAAAAATCAACTGCAGAAATTATGAATTTCAAAGTTGGCACAAACTAGCATCGCAGCAAACATCTTCTGTGACAAAAATAAATTGAAATCAAACAAATTGAATCAAAGATATCTCTGGGGAGATGAGTACACATAATAGTACATCAGAGGGTAGAGCACAGGCATTTCGGATGACAAAATGCCTCAGCACTTTCTGTTTACAAAAAAATTGCAATTAACCCTTCCTCAACATACACTGCATAGCATACATAGTAGTTTCTTGCAAAACAATTCACTTCAATTACAAAGACATATGTTGTGTACAATTAAAATGAATAAACATAGTTTTGAAAAAACACAGAATATTCAAAAGAAATTGAAAAAAAAACTAAACATGTGTGTTTACACCATAAATGTGAAACATTTATTACAACCTACACCTTTGGTTGAAATTAAAAATATGTTGTATTTTTACTCAACAGGCATCCAAATTTCAATAAATATTTCAAGATATTTAAGTTCACTTAAATTCAACAGTTCATTGCAAATATACTTTTATAACCTTTTAATTGTTTCATAAATAACCCAAATTGTTTCTAACTTGATTTGGATTTTACACTATCATCAAAAATGTTCTTTTTGATTTAAAGACAGAAACTGCACTTGTAGTGTATTAACATGACAAGATTCTATCATAAATAAGTGATGTTCTCCCCTTAGAAAGACACACTACTTCAAATATCTTTTGAAAATAGTCCACAATGATTATGGAAATATCAATGGTCGGGTATATCATACATTATGCAAGAGTGTTATGGCCAAAAAAAATATTAAACAATCTGACAGTGAACTACAGGAACAACACTTCAACCTGCATTCTACAGTCAATTGCTTCCAAATTCTCATTACTTTTTATAGTATCACATATAAAATTGTTTTGTCTTTAACACCGACCTTATTTCGATGGCCGTGGCGTTCGCCACCAGCGCACAACTCACAGCGAAACTAATGCGGCTGCCGACGCTCTGTCTTGGGCCTAAGCACGGGTTCTCTCTGTAACCACGTCTTACTCCAAAACCAGATGCCTCCGTCGAACGCGCATCTGCGGTGTGAATATAGCCACCACTGGGCCAAACCTCTTCTCGCTAACTGGAGCTCGCGGCCCCACACCATCAGCTTCCAAATTCACGCTGCTACCTCACGCTGCCGCTTCTCGAAACATTCTGCGCACTTTCCAGACACCGCCGTTACAACCCCTTCTTTTCCGCGTAGGGGAGGGAACAACTGTCTTCCCCCCGCCACCCTTCCAGCGACCGCTGATAAGGCGACGGGTTACGTAATCGTGCGGCGAAGCACGCAGGACAAGGTCTTTCTTATCGCCAAATAGTGACTGAGCGAGCTCAGGATCGCTACAAATGTGGCCACTAGGCGTCTAAAATAAAATCAGTTCACTAAAATTATTTCAGGCATTTTTCGAAATTTCCTTTGGCAATAAGAGAGAAATGTTCGTTCTTTTTCAATATAGTTGTAGTGCATTCACATTAAAAAGTGGAAGAGTAATGTTATTTAGACCTCAAAGTAAACACACATTTTAAAAACTTTTAGTTTTTTTGGGGAAAGGAAAAATTATCTAACATAACATAATTTTTTATTCCTTTAGAAATTCTTCGTTATGCACTATGCACTATTTTCCAAACAAATAAAAAATAATAAATCGGAATTACAATCTCATTACTAATAATGTCTTGTTGAGAGAAGAGTTCCCCTCATTGCCCGGCATCTATTGGATTTCATAATTAGTTTCGAAGACTAACTCCAAACCAGTTGAAACTCGAAAATACAAAAATTATTACACATTAAGGGTTTACAAACTGTAATTTCAGTTTGTAGTTAAGTAATTTGATAAGACCTAGAGGATTGATAATACTTATTGTAAAGTTTTCTCATTATTTCATTGACAGACAGGTGTGAAGATTGGTTTTAATGGATGAAATAAACGATCTACATGTCATTGAATGAGAAGATTCTTGTTAGCATATTTTTTGTTTATATTTCTAGAACTAATTTGTGATCCCCATCTTTAAGTCGTACAGTATGCGGGTTCTAAATAACATTGAAAAAGTATTTGATCAACTTGACGTATCTGCCATTCACGCAACACGCATACGAAAGCTTATCTCTGATCGGATCATACCTACATGATGGTCACGGAACTGGGACGCCAAATATTTCTAAAGTAATTACAACTTCAATACTGCCTTAAGGGAGTCCAGGAGATTTATCAAAAAAATGTCAAAAAACAATATTCGAAAAAACGAGTATGGATTTGAGTGTTGCAACTATAGAATACCGTACAATAATGCGACCCACCTTCTCATTTCCTACAGGAAGATGACCCGGATTTTCGACGAATCTTGCGATGACCACGTGAAAATGCTACCCCTCGCCTCTACTTGGTGATCTATAGCAACTACGCGCTGCTTTGTGTACAAATTTAATATCAAAAATAAGTTTATTAACTATTTTCGAAAATCATTCCCATTTTAATGACAATCTGTTAACAATTTTTCAACGCAGTCTGATAAGAATTGTAATAACGAAGGAATAACAGTGTTAAAAACAGTTTTTCATATCTATTAGAAATGGCAAGTATATTTTATACAAACTTCCCAAAGTTGTCTAAACATTGATTATTAGGCCTAATGAAGCTGGCAGTAAACATTCCGATTAAATACGAAATGGATAGTTTCATATGATTTCGTTTGGTATATGGCATTGGTCATCTGAAGTATTTTTCTCATGACAGATTTTGCTTCGTTATTACTTCAAAAAGATCGTCGGGCAAGACAATGTTCATATCATGGAAGACTTCACAACGTTTCTCTATTTTTTCAGATATTTTATCCAAGTTGTGTCAATCTGCCAGTCCGTCATTCAAAGAACATACTTCTTGTAAACACGTACGTTGACTAAAGCGTGTGGAGACAGTTCAGGGACGAAAGCGACGGGAGGGAGATTGGAGACGTTCCGTTCTGATTCGATTCCGGAATCATTCTTTTCTTTCGATTTCTGTGGAATCGGCATTCGTTTCCTTCGCTTCCGATTCTTGCTGGAATCGATTCCAAAGACCCGGAATCGCAACAAATAATTCCCTGGGATTTATACCACTATTTCTGACAATTACAGAAGATTTATTCCACTACTTCTGTCAAGTTATACTAAATTATTACAACGTATATTTAAAAAATTCACTGTTTGCAAACAAAACGAGTACATTGTATTAATAAGATTTTAGGAAATACGTTTCTATGACAAAAAATAACACTGAGTATGTTCGCGCTTCATTTGGAGCAGGGCTCTCCAACTGGCAGCGTGCGGATCACATGAGACCAGCGAAAGGTTATTAATCAAAGTAAAAGTTCCTTTCCTACATGTCGATCGAGAACATTGTGCGCTCGATCGAGAAGATTGTGCGCCTAGTGCAGGCACCCTGCCGAGGTCGACACCCCCTTTAAATGTCAAATTGGAGTAGATGAAAAATAAGAGTAAAGAGAACGGAATTTCCAGTCTGTGGGAGTGCTTATTGCACGTGTCATATTTCGTAAAGATTTCACTATATGTTACCATTAGATAATTTAAATACAAACATTTGGGTTTCGTTCATTTTTACTGCGGTATAGACAAAAAAACATGCATGCTGATCTTTTCTAAATACTATATTCCGGTATTTATACTTTTGTTGAATAGTGACTCATTTGAATCCCATGGCATAGTTAGGTGGGGGCAGGAGGGGCGGTCCGCCCGGGTGACACCATTTTAGGGGTGGCCCCAATTAGAAAATGTTATAATTAGAATTATATAAAAATTAATGATTTATTTAAAAATAATACGTTGATAAAACCATGCACTTGTTAATTATACTTTTAGATTATTTACTTAAAAGTTAAATTTCTACTATTCTGAATTAAATGAAGTTTTTCATATATTATAAATAAATGTCATCTGCAAATATATTTTTATTAAACAATGTATAAACTATTCATTAATAGTTTTTTGTATTTAATTATGGCGGGGGTGATACGGATTAGTTGTGCCCCAGGTGACACTAACTGAAGCTACGCCACTGTTTGAATCAATCCTTTCGTGAATCGATTCTTTTCTGTTCATTCGATTCTAGAATCTATTCCAACTTTTCGATTCTGGGATTGATTCTGGAATGGATTCTTTTACAAGAATCGAATGTCCCCAGCATCGGGGAAGGTGGAGCGTGGGGATCCAGACGGGGAAGTAGAGGGTACAAAGTCGAGAGACGGTGTGCGGAAACGGTGGAGACGGCGCATACGTGGAGACGTGGTGGCGGCGCTGCCGGAGCGCGGTCGGCGTGGGCGGGGGGTGGGGAGACGATGGAGACGGCGCGGGTTTCGCATACGTGGAGACGGTGCAGACGTAGCGGCGGCGCGGCCGGAGCGCGGTCGGCGTGGGCGGGGCTGGAGTGTGGGTGGGGCGGGGGGTGGGGAGACGATGGAGACGGCGCGGGTTTCGCATACGTGGAGACGGTGCAGACGTAGCGGCGGCGCGGCCGGAGGCGCGGTCGGCGTGGGCGGGGCTGGAGTGTGGGTGGGGCGGGGGGTGGGGAGACGATGGAGACGGCGCGGGTTTCGCATACGTGGAGACGGTGCAGACGTAGCGGCGGCGCGGCCGGAGCGCGGTCGGCGTGGGCGGGGCTGGAGCGTGGGTGGGACGGGGTCGGGGGGCGGAGCCGGGAGCGCGGCCATGTCCGCAGCGTTATCAGCGGCCGCCGTCTGCGAAAGCGCGCGGCGCGACCGCCCTCACGCAATCCGGCGGGCGCGCAGGGGTCGCGCAGGGGGTGCCACAGGGGTTCCGCAGGGGTCGCCAGGGGTCGGCGCTGGCTGCGCTCGCAGCGCACGCGGTGCCATGACCCCCTGCCCCCCCCCATGGCTCCGCACCTCACCCACGCCCCGCCCCCTCACGGCCCGCCCCGCCCTGCCCGCAACGCTGCACCAACACGCCCGCCCACGCGGGACAAGTTTCCTCGAACCGCAGCCTCCCGGCCATTAAGGCGCGCGCGCCGACGCCCGCGCCAGCCCGCTGGGCCCTTGCCCCCGCCAGGACAGTGGGTCGGGAGGAGAGACAGGCCGACATGGCTTTACTCTCCTATGGATGACTTGGTGTAACAATATTAAACAATACCAAACTAGAAAAAATGATCGTGATAATAAATAATATGTGATAACAATATTAAATGAAATTAGTGAACAAAAAAAGAAAGAAAAAGATGAAAAAGATAATGCAGTAATATGTACATGGAACACGTTTAGTGGAAAATTATCGTTTCCAATAAAACTAGGCAAAAAAACACTTTAAATGGCCAATATCTTTGATGTGCAACTACACTCTACACACTATTTAGATGGACAAAAGTCACTGATCGTAAGGCCATCTACACTTTTAACGCCAGTATGCTTGAGCTAAGATGTCAAAAAAATGTTCCTTCAGATTATCCCGAAACAACTTATAGGTTAGGTTCCGAGGACAGAACAGAAGTTTAAATTCTGACGTAGTAGGGTAATAGAAATAGATGAAAAGACAACGTGTGTGATGTAGTTAAGCATGGCTTATTGTCTGAGCATACTTGTAGAAAGGTTCTCCGGGCTTAAACATTTTCAAGTAGATTTCAGAGACTGACCAACTCTAAAAACTAAGAAACAATTACTCTCTTATTTCGCACACATCACATACGAAATCTCAAAAAACCACTGAATCATTTGGAGGTGCTGGATTCTATTATAGTGGTTGAAATGCGGAGACAATTGCAAATAAACAACACACTTCCTGGAGTGACGTTTCTACTATTGATAGGTCCGAGAACACGCTACAAAAAACTATAGGCAAGTTTGCACACATTTGCAATTTTCTCCTAAATTAAAATTATTTTAGAAATTACAATAATATCTAGCTTAGAACACACTCGAGGCAGTTATGGAGTAATTGCGACACATACGGTCTGATGCTCAACGGTCAAGGTCCTGAACGCAAGTTGGAACGAACAAACATTCAATGTCAACAGCTAAAAAACATGAACTTACTTTCGTTGCCGCACTCGGATAGAATGTAGTAGAGGGGACGGATAATGGGTGAAGAGACTGCGGGACACATGGAGGGAGCAGCGAATGGGAAGTTGGAATGGTTCTGTGAGCTGGGGTTAAGCTGAGATTTCGGTGCGCAGCGTAGAAGTTGACGTCCGAAAGCGCGGTCCATGGTCCAGGAGATCAGAAGTCACCCCATAATAGTTGCCGACAAAAGTCCTGTATGTATCCTAAATAGTCACTTTTCTTGCTGTACCCTAAGTGGGGGCACTTTCCTTAATTGCATGTGGGAAAGAACTCGCCACTTTTTAACCTTATCATGTATGCACAAGAAGAAGAGAATTTAAGGTTTTAAGTTGTAGATTTTTTAAAGAAAAGGTCGACTTTTGTTTCAGGACTGCGACACTTATTGGTGATGTCGTACAATGCTATGCTTATCTATTCACAGTTGTTCCAGTTTTTTCGCCAGTTTGCACGGAACTTAGAAAGCAGATTCGGAAGAAATAGAAGTGTAGAGGTGCTACCGGTGTTGCCAAATAATGCCTTCGTAGCTAAGTAAGATGTCATATTTCTGAGACGAGAGAGAGAGAAATATTACAAGACGGATAGTACATGTAGGTTTTGACAGAAAAAACATATTGACGAGACTGATGTTTGTTGTTGGTGGTTTGTTGTTTATTTATTGTTTTATATAAAATACAAGTTCCTACGAGTCGAAGTTGTAATAAAATTTCTACAATATAACAATTAAATTTATTCATTAATTCGTTACACCAACTTTTTTTCAAGAGTCAACCCGGAAAAAGGGGAGACGGACTTAAAACCGGGGACCGTCCCTAAAACTATTGGACAATTTACTCTTATAACGATTATAAACTATATTATTAATACAACGATTTTAAAAGTTCTTTATACAAACTTCTTTATATTACATATTTTCGAGGGTCATGGGGAAACATATAATAATTTGGGTTGAAAATGAGAAAAATGCAGTAAAAATTCAACACGGTTTCAATTATATTATTATCGATTATTATATTATTTATCGATTATTAAGTGTTTTTCCCAAGTAAATGCGCTACATCCGGCTGAAAGTTCGGATCCCGCTGAAGCGTGATCGCAGTATGTAGTAGCATGGAGTGCATTTCTAGCCACCATGCATCATCTAAACTGAAATATTTGATTTGAGTTATTTTGTAAAATAACAGTAAAAGGTATATGCAACGTATGGGGGAGAATACAATCTGTGGACGTTTTCTTGAGTTCCAAAATTCCCTTCCCAACCCTGTTACTGTACATAGTTCAATGATAAATAAAAGTTCCAACAAAGCCAGGGCAATTTGAAACCTAGATATTTTCGCTCCCGGGTTGTGGAAAACTTATTTGCTCAGTAAACGTAGTAGAGATTTGACTTTTTAATATTTCCAAGAAATCGTAATCCACATCATCGACTGTAATCCTACCAGACTTAGCAAAAGGAGAGATCAAGAAACGTGAGCGTAGTGACTTTTATACACTTCTAATCTTCCCCTTCATTTCTTTTCTTCTCTTGTAAGTATTGTGATCGTTGTGCGATCGAGTGCAATGGATGGGGAGCATGGATGGGGAAGGGACTCTTAGGTACCACGGTGGCTGCACCTCGAGAAGTAAGTCTCATCCAGGGTTGAAATTTTGTAGGCACCGAAAGCTACGAAACCGTAAATTACGAATCCACTCATATACATTTTGTAGAGACTTATTACAGATTATCAGATACACCGAAAATATTCATGCTGATAATATGCATATATTATTAAACAGTGAGACCATTTAAGAAAATCAACGCTTGTTTTCACTAAATTATTTTTAATAGTATTGTAACAGAGAAATATCCAATAAATGAAACCAAGTCCAGTACTACTTTGTCTACAGGAAACACATCTGTTGTTGGAAAAAATTAAAATTTGTAAGTTGAAATGAGATGAAAATTAGAGTGTTTAATGTGCAGTGATCAAAATTTTTATTTAAACACAAATACAAATATTCATACAACGCTATATCGAATTATTATCGATATTCTTGCAACGTAAGAAACTGAGATGAAACCAAATCATTTTGAAAATTCTATGGATTTTTTATCCGCCGTGTAATTCAAAAATTATTGTAGCCAAATAACAGGGGACATGGTTCATTAGGCATTGCCGTAAAACAAGAACCAGCTTATATAGTATTAGTGCGCAAGCATAAATCTGATATTTAACCTCAAAAAGCTTCCGTCTCCCCTTCATGAAATAAAAAGATCAATTTTTTTTCTCAACAGAACTCATGATAGATGCTGGAAATGGAACTTCTTCCCGGAGGGAACAAACGACCAAGGTCAACTCGACACGTTAATCTCAGCGACTAAGACAAGTGAACCGGAGACCAAGACGGCGGCAGATCGAGAACGCACGAGAAGACGCGAGGGGGAAGTTTGGAAAACGCATTAGGCTGACACATCCGGCGGTCTCGGCGTTTCTCTGTCGTCGTGGGTGCAGACGAGGACACATGGCGTCTGTTATGCCCGCAGAGAAAGCTCTGGAATCACTCACACAAAAAGCGAACAGACGGACGACTTGCGGTTGGTCGACGTGATGTCGAAACGGAAGAAAAATCGAGAGGACGCCCACGGAAGGCGAAGGAAATGAAAGCAGATACCAGCTAGATTGTTGCAGCTAATACATATACGCACGACTACACACTACAAATACATACATACGGATACTGAATACGCAATCAAGACCTGACTACAACTTTCTAAATACTTCTTTACCTCACTTTTATCTATTCCGCAGGACATCCTTTATAATTATAAACTACGAGTGCTACAATATCACATAATTTTCGTGTTATTTGTAATGGATTCTAACAATTATAATAATGAAGATTTATCCTACTAATTCTTCGTCTTCGTGAATTCCTGTCCTCAGCAGAAACGCGGTAGATTAGAGTTACAATTTTCCAAGACCAATGTTTCTAACATTCTCAACTTTTATTGAAAATCGGACATCTACGATCTATATAACGTAGTTTGCTCTAATGAAGCAGGTACTTGAAAACATTTGGAATCATTTTTGGGATTAAGGTGAAATTTTTATCTGAGGTACCCCGAACATGAAACATGCATTTCAAATTCGAGTAGTCGCGAGACTAGCCAGTTCGATTGCCGAACATTTGGGTAATAATCCTGTGTACGGTTTATGCGCTAGTGATGTTACACGGACGGACTGATGTGTTGAGAAAAATACTTTTTTCGACATCAATTACTCCCGAAACGTGTATTCTGACTACGCTACGGGATTGAGAAAGTAATTAACTGCATTTATAATCAAGAAAAATCCCCATTTTGAGAATCGGGGACTCACAAAACGAGTTGTTCCTGCCGAAAAGCCGATACTTTCCCGCAACATTACATAACTCTCTCTTCCTAAACGTTTTTATAAGGATTACAGTTAGTACTCGCCATCGACAATTATGCATACCAATAAATAAAACAACTTCATTTTTGCATATTTTGCTGACATGTAAAATATGCATCTGAGAGATTATATACGCAATCTTCCGATTGCGTGAATCGTTATTTATCTCTTCTTCAAAGTTAGTTACGGCTCAAAATCCGCAGGAAGCGCAATAACAAATAGACTTAGATAATCCCAGATAGCCATACCACCTGATCGATCACATTTTCACCAAGTTGATATGTCATAGAAACGTCCGTTCATATAACTCTGAGAGAACTCGCAGTGCTCCTCGCATAGCGATAGATGTGAAGGCTAACGTATTGATGATTGATTGATTGTTAGTGATTCCGGGTGCGTGAAGTACAGACGCCATTATTCCCGTAAGTGCAGTGCATGTTTTCACCGGTAGGTGGCGGTGATCTTCCACCGCGAGTGGCGAGATCCGACGCCGACCTACCGTCGACTAGCGAGGTTTTCCCCAACCACGTATCTCCCACCAGCGAGGCACCGCCCCAGCCGGACAAGCTCTAAGCCCTCGACCGGTCTCCCGCATATGTGGCAGTGTAGTGCATGATAGTGTAAGTGAGTGTATGGGTGTGGATAGGACAAGGAAGACGAAGAAAAAGATGGTGCGAAGTCCGTGGCCCGTTTGTTAAGGTACTGCTCCGGCATTCGCCTGGTGTTGATCGGAGAAATCACAGAAAACTACCCGATCAGAACACCGACCGCGACTAAAGTTGACCTAGCTGACAATAGCTAACATATTCAATAACTTCTTGAAAGAAAATTTACTACTGAGGTACATCGGGCTTTCTGTGACGC
This sequence comes from Acheta domesticus, assembly GCA_031308135.1. NCBI lineage: Eukaryota > Metazoa > Arthropoda > Insecta > Orthoptera > Gryllidae > Acheta > Acheta domesticus. The sequence continues at coordinate 282,740,505 of JAHLJT010008446.1, read as the reverse complement.
CAAATAGATTTGGAATGTCTTTGAAAACACTCGAGAATTTGAAGTCAGTTTTAACCAATGGCAGCTCGTGCTTAGGTTGCACGGTTGCACGACCCCCAGATAATCGAAAAAGATCTTATAATATCCTAAGAATATAAACTTTCCTTTCAATGTACATTCAATATTCAGAACGTTGCAGCAATATCGAAGTATATTGAAATCATTCTGAAACCAAAGAGCGTCCAACTGGCGCTCTCTCCGGTCTGGTGTGTTGCAGGTTTACGTGCCTTGCCAGTTACCACGATCTTGGCTCTATTACTGGGTTTACTGCATTTACTCTTTGGCCCCCTTTGCTTTAACACGGGAAACATGCGGCCTTTGGTGGCGCAACTAATGGGGGGGGGGAACGAGTCTGAGGGGAATACCAATATTCTGTCGTCTGATTAGCTACAACTTAATAAATCGTGAATTTCGCGTGTTATTCACAATAGTCAAGTTCAGTCATTATTGACGGCACTAATGTATAATTAATGATGTTCAGAAAATTTTCCTTTTCAATATTCAATATGACAGATCCTGCTTAGGTTGCACAACAACCCCCAGCCAATCGAAAAGTTCTTATAATATCTTAGAATATACACTTTCCTTTCCTTTCAATGGCATTCAATATTCAAGACATTTGATTCAAAATGAACACACTTGATGAATTTTTGTATAAAGTTGGCCGTCCTGGAAGGAAGTCCCTTTATGTCTCTGGCGGCGGATGTATATTCCCGCATGCAGCAGTCTGCAGTTCTACTCGGAGAGCGCGGTGGGGGAATAAGAAGCTGTGTGGAAGGACCTTTATTACAAAATATACCAGGGTAATGAATTTTCGAAATAAAATAATTTTCTTTGTGTGAAACATGTCGAAGCAAAAGTGCTTGTTGCAATATGCTGGAGTCGAACTTCAGTTCCCAGTAAAAATCACAGCCACAGCCCCTGACACGGACACTACACATACAATTCTGTAAGTAATGTTTCAATATAGACCTTCATTTAACTTAGTTTTAATGCATTTACTTGCATTGCTTTAATTTTTATTATTTATTAGTATTTTGAATTTTGGAATTATATTTCCGTTATTCGATGGAGGTGCAACCTCCAGTCTGATGGAAGAACACTGCTACCCAAGTTTAACACTTGAGTGATGCTCGAATTTGCGTTAAGCGATACTGCTTCGTGTTCGTCCAGTATTCACTTTCAATTTCGCATCTTGAGAGCTTAAAAGCAGTTTCGTACAGAGCAACGCCTCTTGACTTGCATTAACCTGCACTGCTACAGTTCTCTTGTTTTCTGAGAAAACGAAGACAGAAGCTAAAGTGTTTTGTTTGCTCTCGAACTTTCAAGATATTTTGCATAAGAAGGTGTTGTTAAGGAGTTCTGATGAGAGTTTTAAAGCATCATACCTTCATCGCAGAACCTTAACGAGACATTTACTAGAATGTTTGAGGCAGGAGTTGGTGAACCTATTTTATAGGCCGAGAAAATTACTAACAATTCGTAAGACGTTTTTTTAAGTAACAAATCGAACTCCATTTAATTTATAAGAATGTTTCAAATTATATTTATTTATTTATTTAACTTCAAACACATTTAAGAACTGTGTGACGTAATATGGGATAAGTGTATTCTGTGCAAGTTTTCTTTAATTCGGGGACCTCAACCCTTACACATATCCAAGTTAAATTCTGAATACAAATGGGAAATGAGCGGTTTGTTTTCAAGAATTGATCAGAAAATATTCTCTTCTGCTTAATTTTTTAACAATTTTTTTTGTAAAGGTAAATCAGCTACAGATTGGGATCATCGTGTCCTTCTAGAAGGAATCGACTTACTGCAGCGGGAACATGGTATTTGAATAACTGTATTTCCCACTGAACTCTAGAAACGTGCACAGATTGTGAAGTTAACACAAATCATCTTTCATTTAGTTTTATATCTTCGATGGCATTATTTTATTTATTGTTCCTATCATCACCATCAAGGTATATATTACTCGTATTTCTTTTTGGTTCCATCACCTGCGCGTGTTCTTGCATTCTTTTTGATTTCTCAATAATACTTTCGTAATACAGGGAAAAATATTGGAATTCTGAAGAAAAAACACAGAAATTGAGATTTTGCCATTTTATAAGCTTCCTTCAAATTCAAAGTTTCAAATACTAAATGTGCTGAGTTGTACAAACCATCTTGACACGCAGCAGTCTTTAATACTATGATTTACTTCATTGTTTTTTTTCTATATGTACCAACAAATTGCTTTCCTGCGCGCCCCACAAACATTACGGATGGACCACCATGAAGTCATGTGGAAGTCAACGGATTCGATCACCCTGAAGCCTTAAGAGTCGATTCCCGACTAGAAAACCACCGAATATCTCATGGACTTCCTTAAAGATCGTCCAGTAAATAACCGCGCACTAAAAACACAACTTAGCGTAAAACTATACAACTCTCTTCATGCACTCTACTCTCATCCGTGAAGATTAGACAGAACCCGATGGCCTTTTTTTCATTCAACCAAAGAAGGAGCTCGATAGAGCCATACTGCAACTTCGCATTCAATCAGAATAACTGTA
>JAHLJT010008446.1:282706103-282736905 GCA_031308135.1 Acheta domesticus | reverse complement strand
GCTAAATTCAAATCGCCTGTTTCGTCGCCCGAGATAATACCTTCTTTGCGTACCACCACCTCCGCTAGGTGAAAGGAGCGTAGTGAAATTTGCGTCGAGCCGATGGCCCGAGTCTGGCCACGTAAAATAAGGCATTACCTAACTAACTGGTAGAGAGAAAGTTACGTAATGCGCTGAAAAAACGTCGCCATGCGGCCGTTGTCACCGCGCCGTATCAGCGTATCAATCGTCATGGTCTGTATTGGCTCAGGGGAGTACGAATGGTGACAAGTACGATAAGTTCTTAATCAGAACGACGGTCGAAGACGTGCTTCAGTAATGCAAATGTAAATGCACTTATTGTAAAAATCAAAACAGCATTGTCTGTCGTATCATATCATCATATATATTAAATGAATTTGGCCATAGAGTTCAATGAGTTTATAAAAATCTTGTTTTTTAAAATCGCATTACAAGATGTTTCAATATGCGTCAACTATGATTTGCTTTGTGACGTTTCGGATATATGCATTTTTCCCTATCTTCAGACTCCATTGTGTAAAAGAGAAAACTTACTATTTTATGAAGAATATGAAAAGTATATTACTGAGATTAATATAAACGAAAAATTACAACAAGTAGCATAGAAAAATTAAAATGTAACTAATATATGAGCCTATAATGACGAGCGTAAAACAAATCGAATGATGTATATATTGTCATTTGTTAGATTAGCATTTATAGAGTAATTTTGAGTTTTTGGGACTCGTATTTAACGAATATTGTAACGCTCCGAGCGCGTGTTAGCAGGAAGAGCACTGCGTGACCTTCGGTTGGACCTTGGGATTGTACATTCAAAATATCCGTGTATATATATATATATATATATATATATATATATATATATATGCAAAAAAATCCAGATATTTTGATTATATTATGTGTGCCGGCGTCTCTGAAAATGCGGGAATTTGAGCTCATGTTCACAGAAACCTTTCAAGTTTCCGAGAGACTTTAGAGAACATTTGAAGCACTATTTTTAACTAATTCAATAAGGCATAACAATTGCACATAATTCAAATATTAACGACATGGGAGAGTTGTCAAAAACAATTATTTTCTAATTTTTGAAAAAAACAAAAGAAAGAGTAAATAGCGTATGTCATCTTACAGAGTACATTGAGTATCATCCCTACTAAATGTTAAACAATTGGAGCCGTTTTGGGAAAATCATGCTTTTGTTATTGCACAATCCAAAATAACGATAAAATCTGTTATCTTGGTGAAAATATCTAATTCACAAAATATTATGACAACTTTTTAACATCGTACTATTAAAAAGTAGTTATCTGGTGACAACATATCAAAAGGATTTTAAATTCTACACCATAAATTCAGATATATACGAGATATAATGGAAAATGGCCCAAAAATGCCATTTTCGAGGCTCCCTGATCGCCCTCTAAATATTGTTAAAAACACAAAAAGAAATTGTTGATTCACCCTATCGATACATACGGACATACACATATATAAGATAGTACATATATCGTACATACACCATATATGAGATACGTACATACATCCACTTTTTCGTTACCAGGGCCTGACATTAACAATTTTCTGTTGAAAATTCGCCGTTTTCCGGGACACCTTTTCAGTATCCTCTCTTCTTACATTCGTAAGGTCGAGAAAATAAAAATAAAAATCTTGAGTTATTCCGACAAAACACTTTACCTTTCTAAGAGAAATGCATTGAAATCATTTCAGGCGTTCCTGAGGCAGACAGAAATCAGAGATACAATTGCAATGTTTTGTATCATCGAAGAAAAAGTGAATGAGATTATATAATCTCATACTTTTTTAGATGTTACAAAACATTTAAATTATTTTGAAATGGCGGCCAGTTATTACAATTTTATTTAGTGAACACGTCCCATTGATCCATCAACTCATCTCATTGAAGGGCTAGCGGGCAAATACCCACTCGCAGCTTAATATCTTAAGGTTGGTCAGTATGAAACAACAGTAGTTTGAATACTATTGTCAAGTTAACGTCCCACTCTCTGATTTTAAAAAATATAAAATGAGTTCGCGAGTACCTACTAGTACTATTTCAGTTCTGTGAACTGTGATGGAGAGATAGCCGCCAGAAAAGGTAGAGAAGGGAAACTGAAAACCATCCGCATCTAGCAAACCGGTATTTTTTACTTTCTCGCCTTACGAATACTTCGTAAGAAGAGAAAGTTATGTAATCGTGCGCCGGAAAACGGGGGAATTTTCGCCAGAAAAACTTATAGCAGGGGTCTGGTACCGAAAAAGTGGATAAAACCTGTTGCTAAAGTTAAAAAAATAGTGGTGTTATAGAATGTCAGAGACTTATCGGAGATCTTAGTTTTCTAATCTCTAAATTGAACTTGTTTTTTTGTTATGAATGATGATGTTCCCAGATACCTTCGCTGAGCGCGTAAAGGACACTTTTTTTAATACTCTGGATATTTTCGTTTTCCAATGCGAGAATTGAAACCACCACACTCTATTAGTTTTATAAGTGTATTTCATGCCTATCCATTGTGGTCCCAGTGGTTAATCAGCGAGGATTGGTACAGGTCTTCCGAGGGAAGCTTCGGCGGTTCGAGTCCTGGTCGCGGAATATTATTTGTCACAATTCTCTGTCATAGGAAATAATTGAGAATTCTATAAACTTTATTAAAACAATGTGAAACCATTTGAATAACAAATATTGATAATTACGATAAATGTACTGGAAGTGTCTGTATATATTTGTTCAAATTTTTAACTTTTAACAATTTTTACGTCTCTTCGTGGATTTGTAAAGCGTATGTACCATCGTATCAATTGTTCCTTTATCATGCATTCACCATTTTATAGGTCAGTTCGATTCTTTCATGGCTCTGTTCGACCCACGCGTAGCTAGTGTGGCTAGTGGTATAAGTGCCGGTTCGTTTACTCTGAGTATCGGATTTCGGGTCTCGGTACGGAAAACTTTTGCTGGTAGAATACACTATTGCTGGTTTATGAAATAGTGGAATAGCATTAAGGACCATATAGGAGAAGAGCGAGAAAGTATGTGCGTTGGAAGAACCACTAGTTGTCGATTCACGGTCGTCCATCCACATCCTCTCTCACAGCACTCAAACAGACTTCCAGAGAACCATCGATTGCAGGATGAAACTGAATCTCCTTCCGAATTGCGGATGAGCACGATAACAACAATGTGAGAGCGATGACAACAATTCCCAGTCACGCAAATACCAATGGCAATAAAGCAGCAGGCAGACTAGCAAAGCAAGGAACATCTCTCCCTCAGCCATTTAGCTTCCCTTCACTCCAGTAATCGAAAAAGCAGATCAACTCAGCGACCAGCTTGTAGAACGAATGGGCCTCTCAGAAATGTAAATCGAAAGGGCAAAATGTGATGGGGAAAACCACTCACTCTCAACAAGAGATGCGAACTACCTGCCGGGCATAAAACAATGCATCGAGTCTTGGAAATCTTCACTGTGTTCCGATGTCACGTAGTTTGCAACTAAAGCGAAAGGAAAAAAATTCCACAGCATTCTCCAGAGATTCAAACGCTGTAAGAACTATATATTGCCAGTATAATGAGGGTGACACTGTTGTTTTTTTCACATGAGCTGACGCCTGTGCTGACGTCTGACTCTCAGTGAATGTTTACTTGCAAAATTTTATACAATACTTGTATGTAGTCTTGAAATTTAAAGAAATGCAATTGTAAATAAATATTGCGATAATGGACTTACGTTTATTCAATTAAATGCACGTATGTCAAATTGTGGGAACTGTTCTGTCAGTTTTTGGACAACTAAATAGTCATGACTCGTAGTCATGAAGTTATCCACAAGCCAAAATAAACTATAAGGAAGTCTTGCAAAGCGTAATTATTTATTTTGCGTTGCTCATGTCCATTGCCTAAACAATTGATACCACACTATATGATCACTTTAATAAGATGTTTCACCTCGAGTAATGCCATAGTCATTTTGGAAATTGAATTGTTTGGTGAACAAAAATTGTGCGCTGCTTAAGGATTTGAATTGATGTCTTACTATAATAACAAATGTGTGTTTCAAACGAACATGTGACTGTGTATAATGTTATGCTCGACATACGCTATAACAAAATCATAATTAAATGTTTGTGGAGTTGAGTGCGTAATAATGTACGAAAAATTACACGAAACTTGCAGCATTGTTTCTTCAATTGATTGTACAAATCAACGTAATTTTTTCAAGGAATCTTTCTTTAGTACTTTTGGAAAGTCTGTTAGAGAAGGAATGTCAACATCGCAGACAACACTATCAGCGTACTGGGATTGGCGGCCACTGCTTTCAGAGCAAGTGACGCGAGATTTAAGAGTAAGTTTTGTACAAATTGTCCCAGGGTGGCCGTACGACACTGGATGCCTTATACACGAGTCTTTTCTAGAAGTCAGGTGACGGTTAGTGTCCCCGAAACGATATTAATTCCCATTTCCTCTACTAAAGCAATGGAAATGATGCATCAAAATGCAATACACCAGTCATAATTTAAATTCTCGCTTGAGTGTAAAATTAAACATTTACATCTTATAGATCTTCATTGTCAAATTACGTTTACTTATGCATACAATAATTGCATTAACTTCCTACTTTCTGAATAAGACGTTTAATAGAAAAATGTATTTTAAAAGAGCTATCTGCCCGTAAGAAAGGTTTCTTAATTACTCACATTATTGCATCGTACAACAAATGGCAAAATTATTTATTAATATACAACAAGAAATGAAACGAGCAAAGAACTCGACATTCAAAGACATTCCTGACCTTAGGAAAAATGTTTATACAGGATATAATTTAAATACAATATAAGTATGAAATAAGTGAAGTAATAAGTGGTGTCATTCAAATCTCTGTTGTTAGAAAACATCAGGCAAACATATTTTCGCAAGTAGCCTGTATTCTCGTTTGTTTCTCTAGCTCGCTTACTCTTAAATTCCCCGCTTCAGCTTGTGCATGTACACCTCTTCACGAATTTGGAGGGGGGAATGAGAGCGCAGTTGGGGAAACTTGCTCGCGAGGTCGCAGTTAGACATTAGAGCAGTGGTGTCAAGGTCTACTACTGGTGGCAGTGGCACGCATCGTGGCAGCGTAGCATGCCACGAGCTTCTCTGCGCAACTAGTGTCGGGAAAGGAAACTATTAGCAATCCCGCCGTTTTACAATAGGGATGGCGTTGTCTCTGGTGGCGGGGTAATGAACTGCGCGGAGGGGAGCGATTAATTCGCGGCACTCGTGCCACAGACTCCCGCTCGTGACATCGACCTTGGCAACACTGCATTACAGCATTTATAGAAATCCTTTTACAACTTTTCAGGATACTAGAGATTATTCGCAATAGAGCATAATAGTAAACGCAAAGCGTAAACGTATTTGTTGTGTCTTGGAACACGTCAAGTTATCAGTTTTGTCCACAAGTATGTAGTTTGGTGGCTAGGATAGAGTTGTATAAAGATCATAAATGAAAATGACGAATGGAACTGTAACGACACACACCATCACTGACTTGAAGCAGGTTGGGTGTAGCATCTTCGTATTAGGCCAAATATCATCATAAAAATGTGTAACTTTTCCAGGACGATAACGTCAACACCAGTCGGCGGTTATCAGATTAAAACAACGGGAAATTAACAGTTCCTGCTTTAACATGATCGTCGACCATCATCCACCATTTCTGTCGTGAAGGTCCTCAAAACAGTGAGCTCTAATGTAGACTGGAGACACCACTCAGGGCTGAGAAATCGTGACGGTCCGCCGTGATGATGAACGTCTTCTCTTTCCTCATTATCTCAGAACCAAACAGCAGGAATCAGCGTCTCGTTAAAATGTAAAACATTTACTATCTTTTATGTTCACGAAAAGAATAAAATTTGGAGAGGTAGCAATATTTAATACTTTAAAATTGCAATTTACGTACAATACTTTACCAATCCAATAGTTCATATCTTGAAGACTTTTTTAAAATTCACGCAGTGTATTGTTGTTCGTTTAGTATTTTAATAATTTCTTTAGTTCAACTTATGGGAAATAAAAATTGTTGTGTAAAAAAACATTCAAAATATTATTGAAACATTGGCTGCCAAATAATATGTAGTACTGCGTACTCATTCCGTTTTCCTTTACAGAGACGATTTTAAGCATCACTAACAAAACACAGGACACATTTATCTGCAGGTAGACGTTCACTGCAGCCAACCGAACGAAAACGATCGTCACGATTTTCAGCCCTCCAAAGCATACCAATTGTGCATCCAGTTGGAACGGTGAGATCAAGAGTGCATCGTCAAGAGTGTATCGCGGCGCCGATCCTAGAATTCTGTGAACTATAGGCTCACCTTGAATGCTGAAGGCTTCCAATCAGCCAGGTGGAAGGGAGTTGAGAGGAATATGCATGATATATATATATATATATATATATATATATATTTAATTTTAGGCTATGCCCCTCCTTGAAACATTTTCTATAACGCCCGTTGAGCAGAGGGGACATATCCGGAGACGTTGAAGGGCGCTGTAACCGGCTTCCGAGGCAGCGCGCTTTCCGATCTTCAGAAGACCATCTTTGGCCTTTCCAGTGCACTAACTCGCACGAAGATAACGCAAACCACTGGTGTGGGGCGGGCGCGAAAGGGAAAGCGGGGGGCGGGGGCGGGAGCGGAGGCGGAGGCGGAGGCGTCGGTGCGGGCAGCTGCGGTGCCGGGAGCAGCGTTCTTCCATTAGGCGTCGGCCAGCGCCACTTGCCTATTTGCCGCTCCCCTGCACTCGCCTCCTCATTTCATTAACCCTCCTCCCTCTCACCCCTTCCCTCTCCGCTTCCTAACCCCCGCCGCTCCGCTGCTGCCGGTGGCGCCCAAGCGCCTCTCGAAGCGAACTGCCGCCCCCGCCCTCGCCCCCGCCCCCTGCCGCCGCTTTCGCTCTCGCCTTCGTTCCCGCGCGAGCGAGCGCTCTCCCGCCCCCGCACAAAAGCGGCCAAGACAAACGTCGTCTTCGTCGGCGCGAGAGGCGGCGGGCCCCGCGTCGCGGAGGGCCCTGGGACGGCTGGGACACGGAACGGACTGCTGCTCCGGACTGAACGCTCCGCCCCCTGCTCTGCCCCCTGCTTCACCCCCGTTTCGCCCCCAGCTTCGCCCCCCCTCTTCGCCCCCCGCTCCGCCCCCCGCTCCGCCCCCGCTCCGCCACCCGCTCCACCCCGCTCCGCCCCCGCTCCGCCCCCGCTCCGCCCCCGCTCCGCCCCCGCTCCGCCCCCCGCTCCGCCCCCACTCCGCCCCCGCTCCGCCCACCACTTTTTTTCGCCATCATCCTTTTTGCTTCAGTTTGTTTTTTCTGGTTTATTTTTGTTTTTTCTGGTTCACCTTTGTTTTTTCTGGTTCGTTGTTTTTTCTGGTTCATCTTTGTTTTTTTCCGGTTCATCTTTGTCTTTTTCCGGTTCAGCTCTGTTTTTTTCTGGTTCAGCTTTGTTTTTTTCTGGTTCAGCTTTGTTTTTTTCTGGTTCAGCTTTGTTTGTTTCTGGTTCAGCTTTGTTTGTTTCTGGTTCAGCTTTGTTTGTTTCTGGTTCAGCTTTGTTTGTTTCTGGTTCAGCTTTGTTTTTTCTCGTTCATCTATTTTTTTCGATTCATCTTTGTTTTTTCTGGTTCATCTTTATTTTTTCACGTTCATCTATGTTTTTTTCTGGTTCATCTATTTTTTTCTGGTTCATCTTTTGTTTTTTCTTAATTTTACTTTTTTCTTCTTATTTTGTTTGCTACATTATGGATATTTTAAAGGAAAAAAAGATATAGTCTTCGACATGAGAAAGTAATTAATGAAAGGGCAAATAACTGAAGTGAAAGGTTAAAACAAAGTTTGTAATGTGGAGAATAAAATGTGAGAAATGGAAAAACTTAGAGAACGTCAGAAAAATGATGGAGTGTACGTGTTTACAGAGAAAATCAACTCGATTCAGAAAAGAACGAAGCATAACTGGGCAACGCACTAGGCAAAGAAAAGAAAAGGGGTGGGGCAGTAGATGCAGGTGAGGGGGTTTAAGAAATGGCCCCCCTCTAGGATATGTAAAAAGAAATCATTTTTTTATTCAGTGGAAATAACGTAATACTCTAACAGAAATAACTTAATACTAATAACTAATAACAAAGCTGTTAATTTGAATTAGAAATAAATACATTTGTATGAAAAAATCGGGGCCGGAATTACTCGGGGGCTAGGGCAACTTGCCCTAGGTGCTCTCTCCCCCCTTCTGCGCACCCCTGGCACTAAGAGCGGTGCGCAATCGGGGTGAGGCAAGGGAAGATAGAATAAGGATGCGAAGACAATACTGCGACTGTTGAATGAAGGAGAAAGGGGAACTGCTGTGATAAGAAAAACTCGAGGCCAGGGAACAGTAGTTGAGGAAGTTGGTTTGCTCCCGCCAAAGTCTTGAGCGCAGCGTCCCGTCCTTCAATGCAATGCTGAATTGAAACCGTGAAAGGGGAGCTGTGATAGTCGAGGTAGGCGTTTGAGGCAAATTGTGTTTTCTAGAGTCTTCGTGACGAATTCAACCATTGTTTCGTAGTCAGGCTATCAGGCGAAGAACCGCCCTGAATGTTTCAAGTTGTGAAGGCGCTGCCGTGACAGAATGTAGACTTCGGAACGGAGCTGATGAGAATCGAACAATGGGAAGTTGAAACGTTCCACGGGAGAAACCAAAAGGAAGCTATTAGAGTTGTGAAGCTAGATGTTATTAATGGAGTTAATACATTCCAGTTTAAATTGTATCTCTACGTTCAAAATGCAGAAAGTTCTGTGAGCAAGGAAATGTAGAATCTGAATATCCGTAGAATATTATTCCAAGTTTATGCTTCAAAAATCATGAAAATATCAGTATCGTTAAAATATCTTAAACGCGAGGTCCATATATCATTAAAACATAATTGGATATAATTGTAATGAATTTATTTTGTCGGAAAATTAAGATCGTAAAAGAAAATAGTATCACTATGGAATGGAATTTATTGTAATAAAAAATGCAAAACATGCACAAATGTTTATTTTTTCAAAATATGTAAAAAAACAGAAAATAAGTAAAATAAAAATTCATTACAGAGTTTTAAATTATTCCATTCAAGAATTTTCAAATTTTCGAACGCAAAACATCACCGATCGGATTTTAAATGGATTCGGAGTGGCTGCGAGAAAGCTTTACCTCTGCAGAAGTACGTAATATACCCAGTGTTCCATTTAAATCTGGTTTAGGCAATATCTCGAAAAGAGCGCATCGGATCAAGAAAAGGGGGTGTGAAAGTTGTTCGTATCGACAGGGTCTATACAATGGTTCGAAACTCGACCTTGTGGGGTCGGGGAAAAATAAAAATTTTAATGGGAAGCCTTGTTTGTTTGTGTTTTTGCAGATTGAAGAAAGAGAGAAAGGGGGTTGTTCTGGGCTACTATACACTTAATGTTCATGAGTGGACTGTATAAATGGACTGTAGTGATGAAGTACAGTAGTCCCGAAACCCTTTGATAGCTCTTGGGATTGGCGCAGGAGTGCAGGATGCATATACGAGCAAATTTCCAGCACAAACAATATTTAATAAGTAAATGTACAGTATTCACACAGTAAATGCACAAGAAGCACAGAATTAAGATGAAAATTTCTCTTGGTGCATTAATACACCTGTCCAAGCGTAGTTATTGTAGTGACACCTTGGACCGTCGTGGCTACCTTGCGCTGACCAGAAGCAGCCGCGAATTACATAGTTCAACCAAAATTGCGGGCGCAAACCCACGCAAGAGCGACAGACACAATTAAAGCGTGCACTGCCACGATTAAACAATTTATGTGCGAGCCGTATGCAGCTCATTTGCACGATTATACGTTCTTTAGACGCTACTGCGCGGAGCCCTGAACACACGCGTCTATCTTGCACGGTGTCTTTCTGCGGACTAACGAAGTCGGTTAAGCCGAATTCGGTTGGGGCAGAGACGTTAGGAAAGGGCTCTCACTCGCGCAGAGGTGGGGATGGCGATGGCCAATTACCATTTGCCATTTGATCTGGATTTGCAATGATCTGGCAGTTTTTGTCCGTTGCTCCTCCAACGGACCGCTCTGTGGGGGCGAGATGGGCAGGCGGACACGTACGAGCGGCCACGCCCGTCCGTTGCCGTTCGTTGCAGAATTCGCGGATCAGCGGATGTGAGGGTGATATGTGACACCTGCTCAACGGCCGCGCTCTGCCGATTACGCAATTCAACTGTTCTGCCTTGCTTGTGAAGTAAACGTATTTATTTCTGTTTTGCTGTGGGCCCGAACAGGGTTTGTCCTACGGAAAAAGGCACACTGTGACGTTTGGCATCATTTGTAGCTTCTTGCATATTATTGAACACGTATTTATTTATTTTATCGACTGTGTGTCAATGATGCAGGGGAAGAGAAGAATGATTGAAGTCGAATAAGCGGCGAAGTTCCGGTGGTCATAGAACCACAGTATTACATCGGTTAGAAAGAAGGATTGCTGACGCATAATATTAGCAAACTCGTGTACGAAATATTTCGTTTTGAAGTGTAAATACGAGGATTGGGATCATGGAGTCATGGCAACTATTTATTATGAGAATAGGAGCACGGGTGGAAAATGGTAGAATATACACATAAAACGGTAAGGTATGAAGTAAGTGCATGGTCATTTAAAGACACATCCAACTTTCTCATATTTATCAAGACTTGAAATGACAGAATTGGTGTCATGTTCCGAAAGCTTTACACACCCGTTCTAAAGGTCCGATTATGCAGATGCTCGATTACCGCTCGAGCCACATCTGTCCGCACACAGGTCGTTATGTGCGTTGCTGATCGCTGGTTGCTATGCGTCCTCGCAGAAACTCTCCTGTCCATCTCACGACTAAACGGTAAGGAGGAGCATATTTCCAATTTCTTGTAACATTCTCAGGCATTTTTGCGTGGAGACCGGCTATATTGGTGTAAGAGAGCTACTCGAAACGGATTACTTTCATTTTGCACGGCAGCACTCAGGCAACTGATTTCACATTCAGTGCTAATATAGAAACTCGCAGAGCAATCTGTTCTTGCGAACACACATTCATGTAGCATTTCTTTCACGCGACAAATAAAATTGTGCGATCCGATGACATTTCTTTTAGTGAAAAAAATAGTAACCATGACTTCTACCCCAACCCTTATATATTAAAATGTAATTAAATATATAGTAATAGGTAAAATATGTACAATAAAATGGTTCTAATTCATTCAGAATGCCTTGTAAACTCTATGAAATATTATTGAAAGCAAGTATCTTGTTCTTCCAAAAATATATTAATGAAAAAGATATATTTACTTGAAAATCCATTCCTTAGTTTTCACTTTCTGCAAAAGAGGATAATATAGACAGATCAGGAAATTTTGTAGATGAGGATGAAGTGAAGGCATTTTGTTGGAGGTCTGGGATTTTATTTTGGATAATTGTAATTTAAAACAATTCTCACGGTTCATAAAACGTACCATCTTTAAAGATGAGTGACCATTTCTGTCTAATTCTACCAAGATTGTCAACATACTATTCACATTGAACAGTGTCGCGAATCACCATTCCAGTTAAACAGGCACCATGAAATCCTTCAAGAATACAGTATTTACTTAAGGTGATGTATCTTTGTTAGTAGTAATCATACATAGAAACAATTGCATCTTTTTTTAAATGTTAACAAAAATTACAGAAACATTTTGGAAGAAATTTGAAAGTTTTCTACTAGATTATAGTTTCAATTTGGTGAATACTCGATACGTATTACGGTATTTTAAAACCCGTTGTAAATTAATTTAAATATTGCATAACGAAAAAAAAGCGCTTGGAATTTCCTTAGAGAGAAATTCTGGAAACACTGAACAGTAAGATAGTATGAGCACAGTGAAACGTTTTCGTAGATTTTACGTTTAATTGTGTGTATTTAACTTTCAGGTCATTTTGTAAATGTATAATACGAGTAACTTCATGAAAGGAATGTTAAAAAGCAATTTTATATCGGAGAGTACATTTGCGCTGTTTTATTCTAGGTTCTGCTTGCCAAAACATATACAACGTTCATATCCCTTTCGCTTTGAAAAGCACACTAAAACACGCCAATTAAAAGGACTACCAAACAACAAATCGTCTTGTGAGTCATAAATATTCTGTTGACGTACACTTAAATACCAATATAACACCAGACAAGGACTGTTAGTTGCAGTGTGAACTAGTGCGGGCACAAAGATAAAGTATTTCATCCCGCAACATTTTAAATTCTTTTGAAATAGTACGCGGGATAGGCAGTTGATGTAACGACGCCGATTCGGTGGCCGGTGTGCGAGTATTTTATTCGAAGAGTTCGACGGCTTGCTGTGTTGCTGTCAGAACGAACGGCATGTGTAATCACCTTGTTTGTTTATACCCGCGATGTTTCGGGGGCCGTTAGCCTGTGCACAGCTTCGATTTCCAGCTCTGTAGAAATGGCGACACGCTATTACACGCCGGCCAGAGCCGCGTGTATTTGTGTTTATTTTAGCTCTTAATATACTGTTTGTACTGTGTAACATGATAATATTACTGAGTGCTGCGAGTGATTCATGAGCGGACCCTTGCGCGGTATTGCCGAGTCCGACTGCCGAGTTGGACGTGTTCCTACGTACCGCTGCGTGATCACGCTTACTGAATACAGGATGTTCGGGGAGGAAACGTCCAAAATTGGAAAATAAGCTCTTAAGGCAATTTGAAGCATGTTTTTTCTAATAAAATACTAGGATATTCTGAATAGCTGAGCCGCAATAAGCACTGAAAATTTGGTTTGAAAAAATGTTTTCTAGGCAAAGAAATACTCAAGTAACATGTAAATTGCTTATTATTGGCAAATGATATGAGTATATTTGTTCATAACGAAAAATTAACTGATAAAAAACTAATACTAATAAATAACTATTAAAAAAGTAGTCAAATTGTGTAAATTGGGTGCTTTTTTTCTGGGTTGATTGTAAAACACTATGCGTAATAAAGCAATTAGTCTTCAATTTTCAAAGCTAGGAGTTTAGATACTTTCAAATGTTAGACAATGTGAAATTATTATTTTATGCGCCATTTGGTGGTTTTCCTTCGAGTTGATGAAAACATCCTTGATACACGTGACTCTCCGAAGTAAGAGAGCTATCAGAAGGAAGTGCTTATGCAAGACCTTACGGGAACGGTCAGTTAGAAGAGTTTCAGGAAAAATTTCGTCTGCAGTGCACTGCCCTTGATCTTGCAATTCGCATGAGCACTCAAAGCTTGTTATTAATATACACACCGGAAAAGCCTACCTCCCATTACATTTTACATTTTAAACAAAGTATTATATTAGCGAGTAAATGTGTAAGACAATATTTCTTCTTCTGCACTTCAAAGCTTAGGTTCAAGAACCTGTTCCGGTGCCCATTTCCTTCTGGGGGGTCTACATCTCGTCTTCCTCTGCATCTGTAGTCCACTGCGAGTCCTGGTTGTCCTCTATCAGACATTCTTCTAATATGTTCGTACAGCCTTTCTGATTTCATTCCAGTTTCTCCAGCAGGGGTTCGATCCCCAGTTTATATTTTATCTCTGTATTATTCTTATTTTAGATGTTATAACCTAGAGTGCTTCTGAAATATTTCATTTTGCTGCCTGGATTTTAGTTACCTTTTTTATGTCATTCTTGCTTCATCTCCATACATTAACACTGGCTTAGCTACTGTGATGAAGAATTTTATTCTATCAATGTTTTATATTTTAGGTGTCTGTGCATCATGCCACAGATATTTCTAAATTTATTTAATCTTTTACATACATCTATATTTCTTTCAAACGAGGTGTGGCAACATAGATATTTAAAATATTTTACCTGTTCAATAATTTTTCCATCTGCTGTACCACAATCTTTGTTGTCACCGGGTATTTTCCTTTATATGCCATAGTTTTATTTTTTGTCTGTGTATATTTTAAAACTATATTCTATTGCAGTTTGATTTAATGTGTACACTGCCATCTGCATTTTGTCCCCGTTGTCATCTGCATATAAAATGAAATTTAAAAATGTTTTTATAAAATAAAACCCTTTATATATGTATATATATTATATTTATATTATGTATACTATATATTGAAAGTGTCGGTAATATGCAACAGCCCTGCCTTACACCTTTGTTGGCGGGAATCTCCTTTGTCAATTTTCCTTTTATGACCAGTTTAATGCTCGTGGTTTCATATAGTCCTTATCACCTCTATCAAGTGTGTTGGATACCCCCTTCTTTACATTATTTTCCATAGTAGGCTTCTATTAATATAATTGAAAGCTTTTACTATGTCCAGGAATGTTAGGTGTGTTTCACACATTCTTCTATTATTCTTTTCAGTGTGAAAATTGCATCTGCAGTCGATCTGCCTTTTCGAAAACCTTTTTTTTTCTTCTGATATAAGATGGTCTTATTTGTTTGTAGTCTTTCATTTATTATTCTCGAACAGATTTTGTATTTCCTATCCAATAGACTTATTCCTCTGTAATTGGGTTTCTTCGGTTACCTTTCTTATAGTGTGTCCAGAATGATGGCCTCGGAATGAAAAAAAGTTAATATGAATGAAAAAAAGTTAATATGATAATTTTAAATATACAAACATGTGTATTTTCCTTTCCCTTTGGATTACATATGTTTATTATTTCATTTTGTCAGAATGACCTAGAGTATTGCCAAACTTATAATCTTCTATATTAATTGAGCCCTAGTCTAGGATTGGTCATGTAATCTGTTGTCTCTTTAAAACTACAGACAGTTGTATCTGACGAAGAGTGGAACTTCTTTATTGCTACGCAAAAGTTTCCTATGCTTATTAGAAGTATCCCATTTCCTAATTGTCCCATGATATGATATGTCTATGATGCCTCTCGTAATGAGTTTTCCATCAAGAATTTTTTAAAATTCTATCACTGGTAAGCTTTGTGTATTTACATATGCCGGTACAGTTTATTCTAGATTGAATGCGAAGTTGCAGTATGGCTCTATCGAGCTCCTTCTTTGGTGAAAAAAGGCCATCGGTTTCTGTCTAATCTTCACGGATGAGAGTAGAGTGCATGAAGAGAGTTGTATAGTTTTACGCTAAGTGTTTTTAGTGCGCGGTTATTTACTGTACGATCTTTAAGGAAGTTCCATGAGATATTTCGGTGGTTTTCTAGTCGGGAATCGACTCTTAAGGCTTCAGGGTGATCGATCCGTTGACTTCCACATGACTTCATGGTGGTCCATCCGTAATGTTTTGTGGGCGCGCAGGAAAGCAATTTGTTGGTACATATAGAAAAAAACATGAAGTAAATCATAGTATTAAATACTGCGTGTCAAGATGAGTTGTACAACTCAGCACATTTAGTATTTGAAACTTTGAATTTGAAGGAAGCTTATAAAATGGCAAAATCTCAATTTCTGTGTTTTTTCTTCAGAATTCCAATATTTTCCCTGTATTACGAAAGTATTATGTGAGAAATCAAAAAGAATGCAAGAACACGCGCAGGTGATGGAACAAAAAGAAATACGAGTAATATATACCTTGATGGTGATGATAGGAACAATTAAATAAAATAATGCCATCGAAGATAAAACTAAATGAAAGATGATTTGTGTAACTTCACAATCTGTGCACGTTTTCTAGAGTTCAGTGGGAAATACAGTTATTCAAATTACCATGTTCCCGCTGCAGTAAGTCGATTCCTTCTAGAAGGACACGATGATCCCAATCTGTAGCTGATTTACCTTTACAAAAAAAATTGTTAAAAAATTAAGCAGAAGAGAATATTTTCTGATCAATTCTTGAAAACAAACCGCTCATTCCCATTTGTATTCAGAATTTAACTTGGATATGTGTAAGGGTTGAGGTCCCCGAATTAAAGAAAACTTGCACAGAATACACTTATCCCATATTACGTCACACAGTTCTTAAATGTGTTTGAAGTTAAATAAATAAATAAATATAATTTGAAACATTCTTATAAATTAAATTGGAGTTCGATTTGTTACTTTAAAAAACGTCTTACGAATTGTTAGTAATTTTCTCGGCCTATAAAATAGGTTCACCAACTCCTGCCTCAAACATTCTAGTAAATGTCTCGTTAAGGGTTCTGCGATGAAGGTATGATGCTTTAAAACTCTCATCAGAACTCCTTAACAACACCTTCTTATGCAAAATATCTTGAAAGTTCGAGAGCAAACAAAACACTTTAGCTTCTGTCTTCGTTTCTCAGAAAACAAGAGAACTGTAGCAGTGCAGGTTAATGCAAGTCAAGAGGCGTGCTCTGTACGAAACTGCTTTTAAGCTCTCAAGATGCGAAATTGAAAGTGAATACTGGACGAACACCGAAGCAGTATCGCTTAACGCAAATTCGAGCATCACTCAAGTGTTAAACTTGGTAGCAGCTGTTCTTCCATCAGACTGGAGGTTGCACCTCCATCGAATAACGGAAATATAATTTCCAAAATTCAAAATACTAATAAATAATAAAAATTAAAGCAATGCAAGTAAATGCATTAAAACTAAGTTAAATGAAGGTCTATATTGAAACATTACTTACAGAATTGTATGTGTAGTGTCCGTGTCAGGGGCTGTGGCTGTGATTTTTACTGGGAACTGAAGTTCGACTCCAGCATATTGCAACAAGCACTTTTGCTTCGACATGTTTCACACAAAGAAAATTATTTTATTTCGAAAATTTCATTACCCTGGTATATTTTGTAATAAAGGTCCTTCCACACATTCTCTTATTCCCACCCGCGCTCTCCGAGTAGAACTGCAGACTGCTGCATGCGGGAATATACATCCGCCGCCAGAGACATAAAGGGACTTCCTTCCAGGACGGCCAACTTTATACAAAAATTCATCAAGTGTTCATTTTGAATCAAATGTCTTGAATATTGAATGCCATTGAAAGGAAAGTGTATATTCCTAAGATATTATAAGAACTTTTCGATTGGCTGGGGGTTGTGCAACCTAAGCAGGATCTGTCATATTGAATATTGAAAAGAAAATTCTCTGAACATCATTAATTATACATTTAGTGCCGTCAATAATTGACTGAACTTGACTATTGTGAATAACACGCGAAATTCACGATTTATTAAGTTGTAGCTAATCAGGACGACAGAATATTGGTATTCCCCTCAGACTCGTTCCCCCCCCCCCCATTTAGTTGCGCCACCAAAGGCCGCATGTTTCCCGTGTTAAAGCAAAGGGGGCCAAAGAGTAAATGCAGTAAACCCAGTAATAGAGCCAAGATCGTGGTAACTGGCAAGGCACGTAAACCTGGCAACACACCAGACCGGAGAGAGCGCCAGTTGGACGCTCTTTGGTTTCAGAATGATTTCATATACTTCGATATTGCTGCAACGTTCTGAATATTGAATGTCATTGAAAGGAAAGTTTATATTCTTAGGATATTATAAGATCTTTTTCGATTATCTGGGGGTCGTGCAACCGTGCAACCTAAGCACGAGCTGCCATTGGTTAAACTGACTTCAAATTCTCGAGTGTTTTCAAAGACATTCCAAATCTATTTGGCGTCACAGAAAGCCCGATGTACCTCAGTAGTAAATTTTCTTTCAAGAAGTTATTGAATATGTTAGCTATTGTCAGCTAGGTCAACTTTAGTCGCGGTCGGCTGTTCTGATCGGTTAGTTTTCTGTGATTTCTCCGATCAACACCAGGCGAATGCCGGAGCAGTACCTTAACAAACGGGCCACGGACTTCGCACCATCTTTTCTTCGTCTTCCTTGTCCTATCCACACCCCATACACTCACTTACACTATCATGCACTACACTGCCACATATGCCGGGAGACCGGTCGAGGGCTTAGAGCTTGTCCCGGCTGGGGCGGTGCCTCGCTGGTGGGAGATACGTGGTTGGGGAAAACCTCGCTAGTCGACGGTAGGTCGGCGTCGGATCTCGCCACTCGCGGTGGAAGATCACCGCCACCTACCGGTGAAAACATGCACTGCACTTACGGGAATAATGGCGTCTGTACTTCACGCACCCGGAATCACTAACAATCAATCAATCATCAATACGTTAGCCTTCACATCTATCGCTATGCGAGGAGCACTGCGAGTTCTCTCAGAGTTATATGAACGGACGTTTCTATGACATATCAACTTGGTGAAAATGTGATCGATCAGGTGGTATGGCTATCTGGGATTATCTAAGTCTATTTGTTATTGCGCTTCCTGCGGATTTTTGAGCCGTAACTAACTTTGAAGAAGAGATAAATAACGATTCACGCAATCGGAAGATTGCGTATATAATCTCTCAGATGCATATTTTACATGTCAGCAAAATATGCAAAAATGAAGTTGTTTTATTTATTGGTATGCATAATTGTCGATGGCGAGTACTAACTGTAATCCTTATAAAAACGTTTAGGAAGAGAGAGTTATGTAATGTTGCGGGAAAGTATCGGCTTTTCGGCAGGAACAACTCGTTTTGTGAGTCCCCGATTCTCAAAATGGGGATTTTTCTTGATTATAAATGCAGTTAATTACTTTCTCAATCCCGTAGCGTAGTCAGAATACACGTTTCGGGAGTAATTGATGTCGAAAAAGTATTTTTCTCAACACATCAGTCCGTCCGTGTAACATCACTAGCGCATAAACCGTACACAGGATTATTACCCAAATGTTCGGCAATCGAACTGGCTAGTCTCGCGACTACTCGAATTTGAAATGCATGTTTTCATGTTCGGGGTACCTCAGATAAAAATTTCACCTTAATCCCAAAAATGATTCCAAATGTTTTCAAGTACCTGCTTCATTAGAGCAAACTACGTTTATAGAGATCGTAGATGTCCGATTTTCAATAAAAGTTGAGAATGTTAGAAACATTGGTCTTGGAAAATTGGTAACTCTAATCTACCGCGTTTCTGCTGAGGACAGGAATTCACGAAGACGAAGAATTAGTAGGATAAATCTTCATTATTATAATTGTTAGAATCCATTACAAATAACACGAAAATTATGTGATATTGTAGCACTCGTAGTTTATAATTATAAAGGATGTCCTGCGGAATAGATAAAAGTGAGGTAAAGAAGTATTTAGAAAGTTGTAGTCAGGTCTTGATTGCGTATTCAGTATCCGTAATGTATGTATTTGTAGTGTGTAGTCGTGCGTATATGTATTAGCTGCAACAATCTAGCTGGTATCTGCTTTCATTTCCTTCGCCTTCCGTGGGCGTCCTCTCGATTTTTCTTCCGTTTCGACATCACGTCGACCAACCGCAAGTCGTCCGTCTGTTCGCTTTTTGTGTGAGTGATTCCAGAGCTTTCTCTGCGGGCATAACAGACGCCATGTGTCCTCGTCTGCACCCACGACGACAGAGAAACGCCGAGACCGCCGGATGTGTCAGCCTAATGCGTTTTCCAAACTTCCCCCTCGCGTCTTCTCGTGCGTTCTCGATCTGCCGCCGTCTTGGTCTCCGGTTCACTTGTCTTAGTCGCTGAGATTAACGTGTCGAGTTGACCTTGGTCGTTTGTTCCCTCCGGGAAGAAGTTCCATTTCCAGCATCTATCATGAGTTCTGTTGAGAAAAAAAATTGATCTTTTTATTTCATGAAGGGGAGACGGAAGCTTTTTGAGGTTAAATATCAGATTTATGCTTGCGCACTAATACTATATAAGCTGGTTCTTGTTTTACGGCAATGCCTAATGAACCATGTCCCCTGTTATTTGGCTACAATAATATTTTGAATTACACGGCGGATAAAAAATCCATAGAATTTTCAAAATGATTTGGTTTCATCTCAGTTTCTTACGTTGCAAGAATATCGATAATAATTCGATATAGCGTTGTATGAATATTTGTATTTGTGTTTTAAATAAAAATTTTGATCACTGCACATTAAACACTCTAATTTTCATCTCATTTCAACTTACAAATTTTAATTTTTTTCCAACAACAGATGTGTTTCCTGTAGACAAAGTAGTACTGGACTTGGTTTCATTTATTGGATATTTCTCTGTTACAATACTATTAAAAATAATTTAGTGAAAACAAGCGTTGATTTTCTTAAATGGTCTCACTGTTTAATAATATATGCATATTATCAGCATGAATATTTTCGGTGTATCTGATAATCTGTAATAAGTCTCTACAAAATGTATATGAGTGGATTCGTAATTTACGGTTTCGTAGCTTTCGGTGCCTACAAACATTTCAACCCTGGATGAGACTTACTTCTCGAGGTGCAGCCACCGTGGTACCTAAGAGTCCCTTCCCCATCCATTGCTCCCCATCCATTGCACTCGATCGCACAACGATCACAATACTTACAAGAGAAGGAAAAGAAATGAAGGGGAAGATTAGAAGTGTATAAAAGTCACTACGCTCACGTTTTCTTGATCTCTCCTTTTGCTAAGTCTGGTAGGATTACAGTCGATGATGTGGATTACGATTTTCTTGGAAATATTAAAAAGTCAAATCTCTACTACGTTTACTGATGCAAATAAGTTTTCCACAACCCGGGAGCGAAAATATCTAGGTTTCAAATGCCTGGCTTTGTTGGAACTTTTATTTATCATTGAACTATGTACAGTAACAGGGTTGGGAAGGAATTTTGGAACTCAAGAAAACGTCCACAGATTGTACTTCTCCCCCATACGTTGCATATACCTTTTACTGTTATTTTACAAAATAACTCAAATCAAATCATATTTCAGTTTAGATGATGCATGGTGGCTAGAAATGCACTCCATGCTACTACATACTGCGATCACGCTTCACGCGGGATCCGAACTTTCAGCCCGGATGTAGCGCATTACTTGGGAAAAACATTAATAATCGATAAATAATATAATAATCGATAATAATATAATTGAACCGTGTTGAATTTTTAACTGCATTTTTCTCATTTTCAACCCAAATTATTTATTATTGTTTCCCCATGACCCTCGAAAATATGTAATATAAAGAAGTTTGTATAAAAGAACTTTTAAAATCGTTGTATTAATAATATAGTTTATAATTCGTTATAAGAGTAAATTGTCCAATAGTTTTTAGGACGGTCCCCGGTTTTAAGTCCGTCTCCCCTTTTTCCGGGTTGACTCTTGAAAAAAAGTTGGTGTAACGAATTAATGAATAAATTTAATGTTATATTGTAGAAATTTTATTACAACTTCGACTCGTAGGAACTTGTATTTTATATAAAACAATAAATAAACAACAAACCACCAACAACAAACATCAGTCTCGTCAATATGTTTTTTCTGTCAAAACCTACATGTACTATCCGTCTTGTAATATTTCTCTCTCTCTCGTCTCAGAAATATGACATCTTACTTAGCTACGAAGGCATTATTGGCAACACCGGTAGCACCTCTACACTTCTATTTCTCCGAATCTGCTTTCTAAGTTCCGTGCAAACTGGCGAAAAAACTGGAACAAATGTGAATAGATAAGCATAGCATTGTACGACATCACCAATAAGTGTCGCAGTCCTGAAACAAAGTCGACCTTTTCTTTAAAAAATCTACAACTTAAAACCTTAAATTCTCTTCTTCTTGTGCATACATGATAAGGTTAAAAAAGTGGCGAGTTCTTTCCCACATTGCAATTAAGGAAAGTGCCCACTTAGGGTACAGAAGAAAAGTGACTATTTAGGATACATACAGGACTTTTGTCGGCAACTATTATGGGGTGACTTCTGATCTCCTGGGACCATGGACCGCGCTTTCGGACGTCAACTTCTACGCTGCGCACCGAAATCTCAGCTTAACCCCAGCTCACAGAACCATTCCAACTTCCCATTCGCTGCTCCCTCCATGTGTCCCGCAGTCTTCTTCACCCATTATCCGTCCCCTCTTACTACATTCTATCCGAGTGCGGCAAACGCAAGTAAGTTCATGTTTTTTAGCTGTTGACATTGAATGTTTGTTCGTTCCCACCCTTGCGTTCAGTGACCTTGACCGTTGAGCATCAGACCGTATGTGTCGCAATTACTCCATACTGCCTCGAGTGTGTTCTAAGCTAGATATTATTGTAATTTCTAAAATAATTTTAATTTAGGAGAAAATTGCAAATGTGTGCAAACTTGCCTATAGTTTTTGTAGCGTGTCTCGGACCTATCAATAGAGAAACGTCACTCCAGAAGTGTGTTGTTTATTTGCAATTTGTCTCCGCATTTCAACCACTATAATAGAATCCAGCACCTCAAATGATTCAGTGGTTTTTGAGATTCGTATGTGATGTGTGCGAAATAAGAGAGTAATTGTTTCTTAGTTTTAGAGTTGGTCCAGTCTCTGAAATCTACTTGAAAATGTTTAAGCCCGAGAACCTTTCTACAAGTATGCTCAGACAATAAGCCATGCTTAACTACATCACACGTTGTCTTTTCATCTATTTCTATTACCCTACTAGTCAGAATTTAAACTTCTGTTCTGTCCTCGGAACCTAACCTATAAGTTGTTTCGGGATAATATGAAGGAAACATTTTTTTGACATCTTAGCTCAAGCATACTGGCGTTAAAGTGTAGATGGCCTTACGATCAGTGACTTTTGTCCATCTAAATAGTGTGTAGAGTGTAGTTGCACATAAAAGATATTGGCCATTTAAAGTGTTTTTTTGCCTAGTTTTATTGGAAACGATAATTTTCCACTAAAACGTGTTCCATGTACATATTACTGCATTATCTTTTTCATCTTTTTCTTTTTTTTTTTTCACTAATTTCATTTAATATTGTTATCACATATTATTATTATCACGATATTTTTTCTAGTTTGGTATTGTTAATATTGTTACCACCAAGTCATCCATAGGAGAGTAAAGCCATGTCGGCCTGTCTCTCCTCCCGACCCACTGTCTGGCGGGGGCAAGGGCCCAGCGGGCTGGCGCGGCGTCGGCGCGCGCGCCTTAATGCCGGGAGGCTGCGGTTCGAGGAAACTTGTCCCGCGTGGGCGGGCGTGTTGGTGCAGCGTTGCGGGGCAGGGCGGGGCGGGCCGTGAGGGGCGGGGCGTGGGTGAGGTGCGGAGCCATGGGGGGGGGCAGGGGGTCATGGCACGCGTGCGTGCGCTGCGAGCGCAGCCAGCGCCGACCCTGCGCGACCCCTGCGGAACCCCTGTGGCACCCCTGCGCGACCCCTGCGCGCCCGCCGGCCGGATTGCGGAGGGCGGTCGCGCCGCGCGCTTTCGCAGACGGCGGCCGCTGATAACGCTGCGGACATGGCCGCGCTCCCGGCTCCGCCCCCCGACCCCGTCCCACCCACGCTCCAGCCCCGCCCACGCCGACGCGCTCCGGCCGCGCCGCCGCTACGTCTGCACCGTCTCCACGTATGCGAAACCCGCGCCGTCTCCATCGTCTCCCACCCCCCGCCCCACCCACACTCCAGCCCCGCCCACGCCGACCGCGCTCCGGCCGCGCCGCCGCTACGTCTGCACCGTCTCCACGTATGCGAAACCGCGCCGTCTCCATCGTCTCCCCACCCCCCGCCCCACCCACACTCCAGCCCCGCCCACGCCGACCGCGCTCCGGCCGCGCGCCGCTACGTCTGCACCGTCTCCACGTATGCGAAACCCGCGCCGTTCTCCATCGTCTCCCCACCCCCCGCCCACGCCGACCGCGCTCCGGCAGCGCCGCACCACGTCTCCACGTATGCGACGTCTCAACCGTTTCCGCACACCGTCTCTCGACTTTGTACCCTCTACTTCCCGTCTGGATCTACCACGCTCCACCTTCCCGATGCTGGGGACATTCGATTCTTGTAAAAAGAATCCATTCCAGAATCAATCCCAGAATCGAAAAGTTGGAATAGATTCTAGAATCGAATGAACAGAAAAGAATCGATTCACGAAAGGATTGATTCAAACAGTGGCGTAGCTGCAGTAGTGTCACCTGGGGCACAACTAATCCGTATCACCCCGCCATAAATAAATACAAAAAACTATTAATGAATAGTTTATACATTGTTTATAAAAATATATTGCAGATGACATTTATTTATAATATAAAAAAAACTCATTTAATCAGAATAGTAGAATTTAACTTTTAAGTAATAATCTAAAAGTATAATTAACAAGTGCATGGTTTTATCAACGTATTATTTTTAAATAAATATTAATTTATTTAATTCTAAATTATAACATTTTCTAATTGGGGCACCCTTAAAATGGTTGTCACCGTGGGCGGACCCGCCCCTCCTGCCCCCACCTAACTATGCATGGATTCAAATGAGTCACTATTCAACAAAAGTATAATACCGGAATATAGTATTTTAGAAAAGATCCAGATGCATGTTTTTTTGTCTATACCGCAGTAAAAATGAAACGAAACCCAAATGTTTGTATTAAATTATCTAATGGTAACATATAGTGAAATCTTTACGAAATATGACACGTGCCAATAAGCACTCCCACAGACTTGGAAATTCCGTTCTCATTACTCTATTTTTCATCTACTCCAATTGACATTAAAGGGGGGTGTCGACCATCGGCAGGGGGCCTGCACTAGGCGCACAATCTTCTCGATCGAGCGCACAATGTTCTCGATCGACATGTAGGAAAGGAACTTTTACTTTGATTAATAACCTTGCGATGGTCTCATGTGATCGCACGCTGCCAGTTGGAGAGCCCTGCTCAATGAAGCTGCGAAATCATATCAGTGTATTTTTTGTCATAGAAACGTATTTCCTAAAATCTTATAATACAATGTACTCGTTTTGTTGCAAAACAGTGAATTTTTAAATTACGTTTAATAATTTGTATAACTTGACAGAAGTAGTGGAATAAATCTTCTGAATGTCAGGAAATAGTGGTATAAATCCCAGGGAATTATTTGTTGCGATCCGGGTCTTGGAATCGATTCCAGCAAGAATCGGAAGCGAAGGAAACGAATGCCGATTCACAGAAATCGAAAGAAAAGAATGGATTCGGAATCGAATCAGAACGGAACGTCTCAATCTCCTCCGTCGCTTTCGTCCCTGAACTTCTCCACACACGCTTTAGTCAACGTACGTGTTTACAAGAAGTATGTTCTTTGAAGGAGGACTGGCAGATTGACACAACTTGGATAAAATATCTGAAAAAAATAGAGAAAACGTTGTGAAGTCTTCCTGATATGAACATTGTCTTGCCCGACGATCTTTTTGAAGTAATAACGAAGCAAAATCTGTCATGAGAAAAATATTCAGATGACCAAGGCCATATACCAAACCGAAATCATATGAAACTATCCATGTTCGTATTTAATCGGAATGTTTACTGCCAGCTTCATTAGGCCTAATAATCAATGTTTAGACAACTTTGGAAGTTTGTATAAAATATTACTGCCATTTCTAATAGATATGAAAAACGTTTTTAAACACTGTTATCCTTTCGTTATTTCTCAATTCATCAGAACGGCGTTGAAAAAATTGTTAACAGATTGCATTAAAATGGAATGATTTTCGAAAAAATAGGTAATAAACTTATTTGATAAAATTGTACACAAAGCAGCGGTAGTTGCTATAGATCACCAAA
Organism: Acheta domesticus; assembly: GCA_031308135.1. Classification (NCBI taxonomy): domain Eukaryota; kingdom Metazoa; phylum Arthropoda; class Insecta; order Orthoptera; family Gryllidae; genus Acheta; species Acheta domesticus. Next base: position 282,711,344 of record JAHLJT010008446.1, on the reverse strand, counting down.
GTAGAGGCGAGGGTAGCATTTTCACGTGAGTCATCGCAAGATTCTCGAAAATCGGGTCATCTTCCTGTAGGGAAATGAGAAGGGTGTGTCGCATTATGGTACGGTACTCTAGAGTTGACAAACACTCAAATCCATACTCGTTTTATCGAATATTCTTTTTTGACATTTTTTGATAATCTCACTGGACGTCCCTTAAGGCAGTATTTGAGTTGTAATTACTTTAGAATATTGGGCGTCCCAGTTCCGTGACATATGTAGATGATCGATCAGAGATAAGCTTAGTATGCGTGTTTGCAAGTGAATGCAGATACGTCAAGTCTGATCAAATTACTTTTTCAATGTTATTTAAGAACCGCATAAGGTACGACTAAGATGGGGTCACTAAATTAGTTCTAGAAATATAAACAAAAAATATGCTAACAAGAATCGTCCTCATTCAATGACATGTAGATCGTTTAGTTCATCCATGAAAACCAATCTTCACACCTGTCTGTCATGAAATAATGAGAAAACTTTACAATAAGTATATGCAATACTCTAGGTCTTCATCAAATTACTTAACTACAACTGGAAATTACAGTTTGTAAACCCTTAAATGTGTAATAATTTTTGTATTTTCGAGTTTCAACTGGGTTTGGAGTTAGTCTTCGAAATAATATGAAATACAACTAGATGCCGGGCAATGAGGGAACTCTTCTATCAACAAGACATTATAGTAATGAGATGGTAATTCCGATTTATTACTTTTTTATTTGTTTGGAAAATAGTGAATAGGTGCATAACGACGAATTCTAAAAGGAATAAAAAATTCTGTTATGTTAGATAATTTTTCTTTCCCCAAAAAAAACTAAAGTTTTAAAAATGTGTGTTTACTTTGAGGTCTAAATAACATTACTATCCACTTTTTAAGTGAAGCACTACAACTATATTTGAAAAAGAACGAACATTTCTCTCTTATTGCCAAAGGAAATTTCCCCCCCCCGAAAAGCCTGAAATAATTTAGTGAACTGATTTTATTTTAGACGCCTTGTGTCCACTTGTAGCGATCCTGAGCTCGCTCAGTCACTATTTGGCGATAAGAAAGACCTCGTCTGCGTGCTTCGCCGCGCGATTACGTAACCCGTCGCCTTATCAGCGGTCGCTGGAGGGTGGCGGGGGGAAGACAGTTGTTCCCTCCCCTACGCGGAAAAGAAGGGGTTGTAACGGCGGTGTCTGGAAAGTGCGCAGAATGTTTCGAGAAGCGGCAGCGTGAGGTAGCAGCGTGAATTTGGAAGCTGATGGTGTGGGGGCCGCGAGCTCCAGTTAGCGAGAAAGAGGTTTGGCCCAGTGGTGGCTAAATTCACACCGCAGATGCGCGTTCGACGAAGGCATCTGGTCTTGGAGTAAGACGTGGTTACAGAGAGAACCCGTGCTTAGGCCCAAGACAGAGCGTCGGCAGCCGCATTAGTTCGCTGTGAGTTGTGCGCTGGTGGCGAACGCCACGGTCATCGAAATAAGGTCGGTGTTAAAGACAAAACAATTTTTATATGGAACTAAAAAGTAATGAGAATTTGGAAGCAATTGACTGTAGAATGCAGGTTGAAGTGTTGTTCCTGTAGTTCACTGTCAGATTGTTTAATATTTTTTTTGGCCATTAACACTCTTGCATAATGTATGATATACCCGACCATTGATATTTCCATAATCATTGTGGACTATTTTCAAAAGATATTTGAAGTAGTGTGTCTTTCTAAGGGGAGAACATCACTTATTTATGATAGAATCTTGTCATGTTAATACACTACAAGTGCAGTTTCTGTCTTTAAATCAAAAAGAACATTTTGATGATAGTGTAAAATCCAAATCAGTTAGAAACAATTTGGTTATTTATGAACAATTAAAAGGTTATAAAAGTATATTTGCAATGAACTGTTGAATTTAAGTGAACTTAAATATCTTGAAATATTTATTGAAATTTGGATGCCTGTTAAAAATACAACATATTTTTAATTTCAACACAAGGTGTAGGTTGTAATAAATGTTTCACATTTATGGTGTAAACACACATGTTTAGTTTTTTTTTTCAATTTCTTTTGAATATTCTGTGTTTCAAAACTATGTTTATTCATTTAATTGTACACAACATATGTCTTTGTAATTGAAGTGAATTGTTTGCAAGAAACTACTATGTATGCTAATGCAGTGTATGTTGAGGAAGGGTTAATTGCAATTTTTGGTAAACAGAAAGTGCTGAGGCATTTTGTCATCCGAAATGCCTGTGCTCTACCCTCTGATGTACTATTATGTGTACTCATCTCCCCAGAGATATCTTTGATTCAATTTGTTGGATTTCAATTTATTTTGTCACAGAAGATGTTGCTGTGATGCTAGTTTGTGCCAACTTTGAAATTTATAATTTCTGCAGTTGATTTTTCCTCAAAAGTTTTTTTTATGCTGTTCAGTGTTGTATTTTTCTTTGTTCATTTGTTTATTTGTGCATGTTAGGTAATTTTGTAATTTGTGTTTCTTTTTTTGAGATTCAATTATATTAATGTTTGTGGCTTTCAACTTTGTGTTTTTTTTCAAAATTTCAACAAGAGCCAAATTACCCACGAAATTTCCCCACGGCCGACCTACACGAACGGTCACATAAATGGCGCCCAACTGGCTGGCTTGAAATTTTGAGAAATTTACACAATAGCCAAAGCTATTGGTGGTTCCAGCAGTGTTTTTTTAGTATCTTTGATGTTTGACAAGGTTGTGTTGTGTTTGTTAAAGGTATGCATTTCTATAGATATTGTAGGTGGTAAAATACTCACTGAATAGTTAATATTAATTTTTGTCAATTTGAACTCAAATTACGACTGGTTCATTTTGTTAGATAAAATGGCTGATAAATACAACCAAGCTAGGGATTTGGGAGATCTTTCTTCAAATGAGGATGATGGGGAGACTACAGTCAGGGAATTAGTTCAACAGGTAGAATCACCGGTTGCTACCGAAGAATATGCTACTCTTGGTACGTCGGGAACTGAATCTGCGTCTCCTCAAGATCCAACGACATCAGAAACTGACATTGACAGGGCGAATAATATGATGATAAGATTAATGTCGCAGTTTATGATTCAGATAGATGAGAAACTTAGATCCTCGAATTCGGAATTAAAAGACAGTTTATCTTCTCAATTAAATGATAATTAGCGGATCAATCTAATCAATTAAAAGACAGTTTATCTTCTCAATTAAATGATAAATTAGCTGAACAGTCCTGTCAATTAAATGATAAATTAGCTGAACAGTCCTGTCAATTAAATGATAAATTAGCTGATCAATCTAATCAATTAAAAGACAGTCTATCCGCTCAGTTAAATGAAAAATTTGCGGAACAATCTACTCAGTTGGAAGATAGATTAACTGCTAGTTTTAATGCGAGACTAGTTCACTTAGAACAAGCCATAATAGAAAAGACTTCGCAACTTTCATTAGAAACAAAACAACTATCTGAAAATATAGTACAGATGGAAAAGAATTTTCAAGATAGGACGGAACAGTTGTCAAGAGATCTTTCGGACAAAACTTCACAATTGGAACAAAAGTTAACCGATACGACCTCTCAAATTAGAACTGAATTAGAAGAAAAGCTGGAGGAACAGATGTTACGTTTGAATATTAATTTTGAAACAAAAGTTGATAAGGTCAAAACAGAAGTCGACAAAAACGTTTCTGATTTAAGGGCAGAAATAGTAGGCAACGAGCACAAAATTTTGTCGCAATTAGACTCAAGGAAACGGGAATTAGAAGCTAAGGTAAACGACCTCCAAGAGAAGATTGATGGTTTACCTGCGGGCCCTATGACTACACATCCTATGATGGTTAGCTTACCGCAAGGTTTAACTTTTGGAGCCCATGGGAAGGAGAACCCCTGCGCATTCATAAAGGCAGTAGAAAATTTTTTACATTGTATAATCTGCCTGAAAGCAAGAAAGTCAGATTGGTTTATCAGATGCTAGTGAGTAATGCGAAAATTTGGGCGGACACTCTGGATCCATTACCGACTTCAATGGAGGGATTTAAAGAAAAGTTCTTCATGAGGTACTGGAATCACGAAACCCAGGTTAATTTTCGGTTGAAGCTTATGTGTAGTACCTGGAAAAAAGGTCAGAGCATGCAAGACTACGCTACGGAAAAGCTAGCAGGCTTCAGATTATGCTCTCCCACGATTCCAGAAAGTGAAACCGTTTGCCTTATAATTAGACATTTTCCAATAGGCATTCAGAATTTGCTAAAAAGTCAAACTGCCCATGACAGCAGAAAAGTTAGTGACGCAGTTAGTCTGTATGATGCAACTTATGAGATGTGGGTAAGCAGGATACAAACAAAACCGACAAGCATTTCATCAGCAGCCATCATACAAACTTCTGGCACTAATATGGAAAATGGAAAATGTGAAGAAAAGGGGAAAGAAACACGAGATATCAGGAGATCATGAAGACACTTCTACTCCGTCGAAAGTTGCTAAATCGGCTTATTATCAACTGAAGCAGCTGCACAATGTACAACGCAGAAAAGGGAAAGCAGAAAATGGGCAAGGATAATCCAACACCATCTACTTCAAAAAGATCCTGGACGAGGGTTAAACTAATGAGGTTGTCTCGTGTGGTCACCCCGAAACAAACCAAGAAATCAAGGAAGTAGAAGAGGTGACGATACAGTCTGTGACGTGTTTGCAACCATACTCAGAATCTGAAAGGATGCCGTTTACAGTGTCAACGCAACCAGACGTAGGTGCCCGATGATCAACATAATATGCGAAGGAAAAGAAATCTCAGCATTGGTTGATACAGGTGCACATGCATCTGGTGATTGTAGAAAGATCTGTTAAATGAAATCTCTAAATTGAATCCGAATATACCGCAACTCCCTATGCACAAATCATATATTGTTGGAGCGAACAAAAAGAGGTCGCGTCAATATCTCGACAGGTCCTATTGCAGTTGACAATGGCATAAAGATGTATGATGTTGTCGCATAGTAGCAAAAGGAATTGCTGATCCATCATATTCAGGGATGGATGTTCTGCACGACTCGGAGTGGTGATTGACCTACTGGAATGCTATACAATTCAGTTGGACAACACTGTAAAATGTCACCTCAGAAGACGAAGAGCAGTGCATGGTCTTCACATCAAATGTGTACTTCTATAAATTATTAACATCAATTGAAGATACGATTAACAAAAATGAAGAAAAAAACCATCAGCAT
>JAHLJT010008446.1:282649205-282706003 GCA_031308135.1 Acheta domesticus | reverse complement strand
TTATTTTTTACTTTCATTGATTTCACCGATTAATAAAAATACGTTCCAATAGTGTCCACGTTGTATCATGCTCTTGTTTTCCTGTCCGTTACTGTCTCCAAAAACAAGTAAAATAGCGAATGTAAAAACAATCAAGCAGACCGCTTGCTAAAGACTGTGGATCTGTGCTTTCAAGAGCAACCTTCCCTTATGATTCAACTCAGTCGTTCAGCCAACAGAAGAACGGGGACTCAGATTTTATCGTGGCACTTCATTGAATATTCAGGACACAGAATTACATGACTTCACTTGTGCCAAATAAACACTAAAGCAGAAAACTGGTGAACAAACCCTCCAAATGAAATAAATATGCGGACGTTAACCTATAAACTGTATGGTTGAAGTCTAAATATAACCCAAGAGCAGTTTAAGTATTTTTTAATAACTAGTGGTGCTACAGAATGGCAGACTTTCCCGTATTAGTTTTCTCTTTCCTTGGGTCAAGGCAGCTATTCGGAATTGCCATTTTTGCCAGCTGCCATCTATCGCCGCCCAAAGTACATTTTTTGGCATTTTCTTAATAATCTAAAATTAATATTTCCGTTCTACCATTAGGAAACCGAAAAATTAACACTAAAACTTGGTCCTAAATGGCAATTTACTTTTGAAAAATTTGCTGCCGTTTTTTAAGAAAATGGCGTTCAAGCGCTACTAGAAACACAAAATTTGAAGCTCTTTTTCACAAAAAAATGTTTGAGTTTTCGAAACACTTCATTAGAGGTTATTTGAAGCACATTAATTTTCAAATACAATAGTGTTTACAAATTGCTGGTAATAAGGATATTAAAAGTGTGAGCGATCTTTCAAAAAAATTACATTTGTATAATTTTTGGAAAAAAAATATCCCAAATGAACTTAAGATCTTTTAAAGAGTTCAATTTGCACTATCAGTTCAAAAAGTCTGAAGAAAAAATTTGGAGCCATTTTTGAGAAAATTATATTTGAGCGTTTCTGAAAATGTGGAATTCACAGAAAACTATTCAAATTTCCAGAAATTTTATTTGAAAACATTCAAAGCCACATGTACTTATCTATATACATACATATATATATATATACACATACATACATACATATATACATACATATATACATATATTACATATATACATATATACATACATATATACATACATACATATATACATACATACATCTATACATACATACATATATACATACATACATATATACATACATACATATATACATACATACATATATACATACATACATATATATATATATACACACAAATTATGTGAACAAATCGCTGCTAATGTAAATTTATGTAATTATTTGACTTGTCTCTCACATTTACGTAATTTTCGAAAACACAAAAGAATAGAGCAATATGGTGTTAATGTCATCTCATAGAGCACATTTAGCACTATCCCTACAAAAAGTTTGGAGAAAAACTTGAAGCCGTTTTTGAGAAATCTTTGGTTTTGTAATTTTTTTAAATTGCACATATTGCACGCAAAATTACATTAAGCGAAAACTACTCAATTTTTTAAAAAATGTACATGACCTTAATGAAAAAACTCACTTTGGAGAACAAACTGTATAGGAACGGAAAAATCTTCATCTTCAATTTTGTAGTTGTAGGAAGACGCCGAAAAAATTCAAACTTTTGCAATGTTCGAAAATTCAGAGTTAACCCCGGAAATGGGACCTATGCCACCTTAATAAGTGTATTTTACTCTATTCCTACAAAAAAATTTAAAGAAAAAGTTTGAAGCCGTTTTTGAGAAAAGTTTGAAAACTGTCGGGGGCTTCATTTAAAGTACCCCTAAATTTTAAAGAATGTTATTCAGAATCTCAGAGCTTCGACTCAGGCCAGATGGGTAGGGATTTCTTCAATTTGAAAGAAAAATCGTACGCATACTAGTAGTTTAGGCGCTAGTGGGTTCGCATACATCGGACGGACGTATTGCTTTGAATTGGTTTTTTCGGTATGAAGGAGGCACAAATCGAGAATTCTGGCTACACCACGTGTTAGAGAACTTTTTTTCTTAATTTAGCAACTGGATATATCCACTTTTTCTTTGTCTGGGCATGGTAATGATTTTTTTTTCTGCCGAAAATCCGCCGTTTTTTCACGCAGCATTACATTACTTTTCCTATATTACGTATATTACTCCGTATATACATACGTACGTATACGGGAAAGTAAAAATAATAATAAATTTTTTTTTTTCGCTTTCAGCTAAAGTTGTGGTGAAGTGTTAATATTCTGTGGAATACCCGCATCACATTCTTACAATATTACTTATAACAGGTAAGTGACGATAAATCGCAGTAATAGTAATATCTAGTAAACATAACTATTATCTTTTATTCATCGTCGTTCCTTTCAATCGTGCTGGTGTTATTCAATTGTGAAACTTTTTTATAGTTAAAAATTAAATGAACCATAATTAAAGTCGCAATATAGTTTTTACTTAATACCGATGTGACTGGTAGATATTATTTTATATTTTCATTTCACAATTAATCAAATGTGCACCTGTATTTTTTTTAAAATTTATTCTACAAGCGAGAATGTAACGAATATTTTTTTTCAGATTTATTGTTATTATTATTTATATTAATCACTTGAAAACTATATGTAACGTATTTTTACTTCAGAATTTGCCCATACAATTAATAAGACAAAAAGTGTGAGAGCTACAGACATTACCCCCATTATGAAAAGTACCATGTGTGGTTAATCTGTAAAATTACATTAAAACTTAGTTGGTAGTTCAATCTCTCACATTGTAACGGAAAAGAGAAAACGTAAAATCTCGAGAGTCAATTCTTCCTAATATCTACCTTTAATGGAGATTTTTTTAAAAATATTTTGAAGAAAAGTTTTAGTTTTTATATTATGGAGAGAGGTATCACACAGTAATTAAAATATAATAATTTTTTTTCAAAGTTTTTTTTTATTAACATCACTTAAAATTATTTATTAATGTGTTGTAGAAAATGGGTGATTTTTATGGTACACATTAGATATGCAAAGATAAGTAACTTACCATTTATTTTATCAATAATTTTGTGTTTCCTAACAATTCATTTTTCTTTTTCAGCTACAGAGGACATGTCAGCGGATAAATTATACACGTAATAAAAACGCTCCCTTTATTTATTTCATTATGAATATAAAAAATTAACGCCATATAATGTGAATAACATTCGTCATAAACGTAAAAGCAGATAAGAGTAAATGTACGTTCGAGTTATGTAATATAAACTTTGAAAACTGCACTATAACCGGGAAATACACGAGGCAGAAATACGAGGAATCTCTGACAGCATCAGGACGAGCGAGCATGGAGATACAAGACATTTGACAGCACGGCTTGCAAGAAGGGGGGCGAGAAGAAAACGCGAACTTCTTACCAAGGGGTTGCTAGACGTGGTTTGCAAGTTAGATATCCCTCGAGAAATTATGTGAGAATTTACTCGGGTTTGACAAAGTTAGTACAAGTATCCGAGGGACCATCTCCTATAACGTATTCCCCGCTAAGAAAGCGCTGTAGCTCTTGCGGGAGACACTGTTGACACAGTTCCCAGGAAATCGATAAACTGTATTTAGATACTTCCGCGCCGTAGCTGCTAAAGGACGACGGCGACAATCGGCATGTGAAAGGACGAACAAGGAAGGAGTTTGAAACCGCTAACGTAAATGTTTTACATTAAACTAACCAACACTATACAAAGAAACTAACGCAATGGGTCTGAGAGGACTTTTGCTATAAGATATAGAAAGACGTTTATTTTGAAATAAATCGAGAAAACAATCAATGTTATTTTACATCCATGTCTCATTTACAAAATTCGTCAGCAAACATCATGAATAAATATTGCAAAAGAATTATAAAAAAATATTACTATATTTTTTTGGGACATTGCAGCAATAATTTAGAACGCGGTTTAATAGAAATATTGATGAAGTTTTTCCTCTGATCCTTTGCAAGTCGTTTTAAACGTGTTAAATAGCCGATAAACTTTTTAGAATTAAAATTATAAAAATTATATAATTTTTCACCGGAGAATACGATTAATAATTGTAGCTTTCTCGAAGAAGAAGAAGAAGAAGAAGAAGAAATACTAAGCCAACGGCACGTTTATGCCAAATTAATTCCGCAAATTTTGTAACTACTAAATGAGGGACGATAAACTCCAACGAATATTTTTAAAAATGTGCGTTTTTTCCTTTTTAATAGGTCATTGTAACCTCGCGGTCTTCAGGTGAGATCCATCCCAGCACTTTCTTTCCTTTAAGTTAAATTTAAACTTGGCTGTGTTTTGAATCGTTTTATTATAACTCCCGTTTCCACAATATAAATTCATTAATATTGAAAGTGAAGAATACAATACAAATTTGTTAGTAAAATGGATAGTTTGAAACAATTAAGTTATTGTATTCTTAGACCAGATGTGACTGACTTTATTTCAGCTGTTGGTAACCTTATAGGCAATGGGGACAAGAAAAATGGCAGTTGAAAATTTCGTGCACCACCAACATAATTATTACAATAGACTATTACAAGAGAACTCTCTATTCTTCCACATTTAATAATAATTTTATACTAATTTTCGTGATGTACGGCATATTTTCTTGAAAAAAAATTTATTTCATTCTTTAATATGCTGTTGGTTTTATTCAATTTAATCGAAAATAAAGAAACAAAATTATGGTACTATGACACGATTGATTAATGTTAGTGACTCCACTAGTCCAAATGATTGACGTTAGTAATTTTTGATTGATGGAACAGTGATTCCGGACGCATCGACTGCTAAGGTCATTAGTCCCGTAAGTGTAGTGCATATTTTATCTTTGGAGGTGCCGGTAATCTTCTCCCGCTGGATGAGATCTGTTCCCAACCTACCGTCTCGGTTGATGGGGGTTTCCCCATCAGGTATCTCCCACCAACGGGGCACCATCCCACCCGGGACAACCTCTCAACTCCTGACCGGTCTTCCGCCATGCGTGGTAGTAGAGATCTTGTTGGTGTAAGCGTGTGTAAGTAGGGGGTGAGGATGTGACAAAAACAGGAAGAAAAAATCGTACGCGGTCCGTGACCCATTTGCTAGCGTACTACTCTGGCATTCGCCTGGTGTTTATCGGAGAAACCACGGAAGACTACCGATCAGAGCAGCCGGCCTCTAGAATTGCCTTCCCGACAGGGACCGAATTCGACCTAGCCGACAAGGTAGTCTTGAAAACCCTGCCACTGTCGGACTCTAACCTAGGACCTCCCGGGCACTGCAGTGACATCAGCTGATGCCCTGAGCCACCTCTCCCGGTGTAATATGCCACGATGTATTATGGTGAGGGGTCATATAATCAGCCACACACGGTTCGGCTCACAGCATATCTTCTGCAGCAGTTTCCCTGGAACGTGTTTGATCATTCACCTAATAGTCCGGATGTAGCCCTCAGCGATTTCCATCTTTTCTTACACCGCAAGAAATTCCTGTTAGCATTACACATATCACAATGACGCAGAGTTGCAGATGCCTGTCAAACACTGATACTTATCCCAGACGCCAAATTTTTACGACACAGGAGTACAAATGTTGACCACACGGAATGACGAACATCTCACTTCTGGAGCTGATTATGTAGAAAAATATAGCAACATGTGCTATATCTGCTACAAAAAGTTTCTTCGTTTTCTTTGTGTTGACGAACTAAAGAAACTTTCTTTCTTGATGCGCCCTCTACATTTAGTAATAGAGCTTATACAATATTTATTTTCATAAAGATATTAAAATTTTTCTCAGAGAATTTAACTAGTAGGAATTTCTTTGCGGGCCATTAAAATTACCACGCGGTCTGTTGACGATCTCGGACTATTTGTTGACCATCCCTAATTTATATTGAAAGCACGCTGGCAGCTACTTTAAAATAACTCAAGCTATAGCAGAGTTTTTTTACTAAATAATTGGAATCCACACTTCTCCTTCAATTAATAACACTTGGGATATGCCGCCGATAGTATATTCAATATTAAAATATTCATTTAACTTTCACGTAATGAAGTAGTAATATGCATAAAGATGTCCTCAAATAATGGAGAAATACAGTTGATGCAAAGAAATAAAGAGAATGACAAAATGTTTCCGATGTGCATAGATCATGTATAATAAAAACAGAATGATTTTAGACAATATTCAAGAAGTTTTTCCACTAACATACTGCAATAAATATAATTACTCGTTCTGAAACTAAATATTGCAGTAATTATTATTACCATTACTGCAATTATTATTGTTATTGTACATCTATAGTAATGTACAGCTAAAATATATCATTACAAATTAGCAATAATGTTACCAGCTGAAATATTTTTCAATGATTAGTATCTTCAAGTAAAAAGTGCAACTCCGCAGTAATCTGTTTTAAATTAAAACGAATTAATTGATGGATTAATAGTAGTAACTACAAATTTTAGCCAATTTTCATTAGACGGTGTCGTGTTTTCTTTTACTTTAATTTTTCCAAGCAGATCATTTTCTGGACAACTATTAAGAGATCTTATTGAATATATGTTGCCTTTTATTTAATAAAATTATGACGACTTCACAACATACATGCATATATGAATTCACGTACGTTTTAAGGAAATTCTTATCTCTAGTGGCGTAAATTAAGATTGAAGGCACGCCAATACACGTTTCAATCAAAGAGTGTATTGACACAATGAATTTTTATCTTCGCTTTACCTTGATGACTCCCCGCACTTACGCGTTACAAGCTATCCACAATAGCAGACTTTGTTCATCAGGAGACGGGTGGCATTCACTATCAAAGGAAGCCGCGCTATCCCTTCCCGCGGGCCCTCACCTCCGCCGGAGCAATTTGTACGAGATAACAGAAATTCGCGGCGCAGACCCAAAGGAGGGGAGGCGGATGGGAGACGGTGGGGGTGGGGGCGAGGGGGGGAGGGGAGGGGAGGGCGGGGCCACGCATGGAGGGCCAAGGAGCGGCGTCCCGAGTTGAAACGGGGCGGCCGCCCCAGCCGCCTGCTGCTCTTGGCACCTGCTCCGAGTTTGCGACAGAGTTTGGGCCGCGCGGAGGCCGGGGGCGGGCCGGGAGCGGGCCTGGGGTGGGGCCGGGGGCAGAGCCGGAGGCGGGGTGGGGGCGGGGCCGCGGCACGGGTGCGAGTGCGGGCGCGGGCGAGGGGAGGGCCGCGAGGCAGGCTGGGGAAGGGCGGGGCAGAGGAGGGCGGAGGGGGCAGCAGGCGTCGAAGTTGCGGGGGCGGGGCGCGCCTCAGGCCGCGGTGTCTGAGAGGAAAGGGAACACGAAGATCGAGGGTAGCGGAGGCAAGTAGGACGTAAAGGGAAATCGGAGAAAGAAAGAGATCGCGTGTTACGGAGAATAGGTAGAGAATGTAGGATGTGCTATGTTGGAGGGGTGAGTGGGCGAGTGTGAGAGTGAGGGAGGCCGAGCGCCAGGGAGAGAGGAGAGGGAAGGAGGGAGATGCCGAACCGAGGGAGAAGGTAGAACTAGTGTGAGGGAGGGAGAAAGGGAATGAGGACGAATACGAGTAAAGAGTACGACCGCGAGCGCGTAGTGAAAGGACAGCGACGTGAATGAACGATAAGAAGAACATGAATATATACGAAGCCGGAAAACGTTGAAGCGGAATGAAAACTTTGGAAGAAAAAATGATAGAGCACATCTAGGAATTCGTCTACTACTAAGAATGAAAAAAACATGTCTTCGAAAAAAGAAGAGAACCTATGAGGGACAAAATATAAAGCCCGAGGCCAAATTTAAATTTTACTCACATAATTCTTTCTTTGATATCTATAAACGAAAAGTTTCGAACAGAAATATGTTGAAGACTTGAAAGTAAATATTGGAACTATGGAAATCGATTTAACTACTTATGAAGATTAAAGCTGAAAACTGTATGGAAATGCATTATTAGACATCCGTGGAGTTTGGTAATACTTTGCATTTACTTCCCAGAAATATGAGCTCATTGGATCTTCCAACGATAATGGTTTCTATAATGTATAAATGAACAAAGATTCTTTCAATAATTTTTAATATTAAATAAGTAAAGGAAAAAATATTGCAATTATAAGATAATTGTTGAAACGTATCAAACAATGCCACGAAAATAGTTGTTTTTGTACATTCTACTTTATTAATTTACGTACTTACAAAACCAATGAAATCCCTTACCTTCAATTACCATTGATTATTCCTTACCTCCGATTACAATTATGGATTACCACAAAATATCGGCTACCACCACGGAAGTTAAACCAATGAAAGATTTCACGCATATTTTCACTAATAAAATTATGTATCAAGTTCGTTGCAGGGCTTATTTCACATTACTCCAACAGCACGTTAATAATTCAAGACAAAGAGGGGAATCTTGACTTTTTTCGAAGCCGCTCCTCCGAGGTTGAGTGCAAACAATGCTTTAGGCCGCCCTCCCTCCCCCGCCCCGCGCGAGTCGGAATTCAAACGGCGGCGCCCGGGCGCCCGCTCAATTACTCGGCCGCCCGCCACGCAGCCGTAAGCAAAGGCAACGTCCTAAGCCCCCAAAGTCCCGGCCAGGTCGGCGGCGGCGGCGGCGGTGGCGGCGGCGGTGGTGGTGGCGTCGGCGGCGTCGGGAGCGGGGGCAGGGGCGGGGCAGGAGCGGGGGCGGGGCAGAAGCGGAGGCGGGGGCAGGAGCCGGGGCGGCGACAGCAGTGGCGGTGGCGGCGGCGGAGGCGGAGGCAGGAGCGGGGGCGGCGGCAGCAGTGGCGGTGGTGGAGGCAGGACCGGGGGCGGCGGCGGGGGCGGCGGCGGGGGCGGCGGGGGCGGCGGCGGGGGCGGCGGCGGAGGCGGCGGGGGCGGCGGCGGGGGCGGGGGTAGGAGCGGGGGCGGCGGCGTTGCGTTGTGCTGCACGGCGAGCCGCGGGGCCATGCGAGGTTTCCCCCATAAACCCCAAAGCACGCACACACACACACACACACACACACATACACACCGCGCCGCGCGGCGGCACCTCGCGCCTCCGCCTCGCCCCCTCTGCTTTGCCCCCCCCCCCTGGCTCCCCACAGCCAGCCGCACGCCACGTGCCCCGCGCCACGCCAAGTGAGCCGCTCCCGCCCCCACCCTGTTCCACGCCTCGCTACGCGCTCCCCGCCACACACCAGGCAACGCCCTCCCATTCCACTCCACGTCACGCGCCCCAACCGACAGATCTCCGGCTCGCGACGTCATTCCGCGGCCCGGGCCCCCTGACATACTAAGACTGCTCCCAGCCACGTCACGTTATACTTCGGTTTTCCTACTTGGCGCACGGGTGGTGTCAATAAAATGGACTATCTCACGGCGTATCTCGCCAATTGTTCGCACACCACGTATCTCCCCACAGTCCTTACCAACCTCCACTAAGCCCTCGCCGCCAAGATATCTCCCTCCACGTCACGCGTCGCCTCGCCAAGCCACCCAACACTCATACCAAAATAAGCCACGCGCTCCCCACCATCCCGCCATTACGTCACGTCGTACTCGCTATGCCCCGCCATGCTATTCCAGTGCCTCGCCTCGATGTGCAACGCTACGCCCCCTCTCGCCACACACCAACCAGGACACTTACGCTTAGATGCACTACACTACTACACATATCGGGAGACCAATCGGGAGCGTACATCTGATACGGACCCTCGGTGGTGGGAGAAACCTTGCTGGGGAAAACATCGCTAACCTACGTGTAGGTTGGCGCCGGATCTAACAACCACCGGGGAAAAATCACCATCTCCCAAGGAAAAAACAGGCACCACACTTAAAGTACTAATGACTTTAGCAGTTGACGCGACCAAAATCACTAGTCAATAAAGCAACTGCGGAATGACGAGCCCAGCCTTTCTCCCACCGCTAATGCGCAACTATGCCACAAAAATAAATATAAAAAAAATGTAAAAATACAAAAAAAATAAAAATAAAAATGTGTAGCCATGTAACTGAATATGATGAGTGAATAGGTGCAGGTTTGTTTGTATGCGAGGAGTCCTAAATTCGGGTATGTATGTAAGCGCGTATGATTTTATGAATTTATATGTGTAATATGTAAGTTTATTTATCTATATGTTAGTATATATGTATTTTCATTTGTATTATATGTATGTAAATGCCATCTGCACGTGCTAGGTAATGTCAAAGATAATTTGTTTTTATATTGATTTTTATATAGTTTTTTTTATATTTAAATTTTAATTATACCTGAAACTGTATTTTCATGTTTTTTGCATTCAGTCACCAGGCATCTGCCCAATTGGACGGTGTTACGCATCAATGCGTATGATGCTATGCGACATCATACAAGTTTTTGAGATAATCGTGTTCAAAAGTTTTATTACATTTTCAGCTCTAAAATCTGTAATTTAATTATTTCATTCACTGAAGCGCCAAAACTACACAAACATCAGTGGAATATCTGGCGCTTACCTGCATAATGCGAAATTAAGAACAGCAGATTTGAAGATATAGATTTATAGTCGCTTGTTGCGAAACATAAAATCCCTTATGTGAGTGATGGCGTTTTCATTTTTCTTTAATTCTGTGGTCACGGGGTAAAAGTTCTTAAGTCAATTTTTGGCAAAGTTGGGTTAAGTACTGAAACTACAAGTTAAGTATATATATTTTATTTTAGTAAAACGACCGAATTCAAATGTTGCCTCCTTAACAACAAAAAAGCGTTGGAAAATAGCGTTGAGCATAGGTAGAAGCATTGGCTCAATAATATTTAACTCTTTTCTCCAAACTAAGATTTTTGACTTAAGAACTCTTACGCCGTGACCACAGAATTCTAAGGCTATTTTTACAGATTTGGCGCCAAAATTTTGCGTACACTTAGAACATGGTCCAATGCAACTGATGGCGTCCATATCTCATTTTTTTTAAATGGCGCTTAGCCGGTTGATGCATAACACCGTCCAATTGTAGTATAAAGCTTATATCTAAAGATCACTCGCCATTCCACTCAACCCCCTCACACAAACACACACACAAAAACACATACACAAACACATATAAACACATACACAAACACATATAAACACATACGCAAACACATATAAACACACATACAAACACACACACAAACACATACAAACACACACAAACACATACAAACGCACACACACGCACACACACACACACGCACACGAGTCCCCGGTCTCGCCTCACCACCCTTCCTCAAGCGCCAGCGCCACGGGGCTCGGGGTGCGCGGCGCACGTCGAAGAGGCAGCGGAGGCGAGCGAGGAAGCGGGCGCAGCAGCAGGAGCAGCAGGAGCAGGCGGCGCGCGATCGGCCATCGACGCCCGGGGGGATAAATCTGAAGGGGCCAACGGGCGCCGGACACGGGTTTTTCCTTCGGATGATAGGAAGGGCCGTTTAGATAAAAATATAACTCCCAGACACGAAAAATAAAAAAAATAAAAAAGAAAGGATTTGGACGCCCGGAGCCGGCCATGCTGTGGTTAAGTTATGACTCCCTTCCTCTGGCTGCCGTTTCGACCCTCTCGCTCTCTCCGCCTCCGCACCCCTAAATACACCCCCTCACACCCCGCCGGCACCCCGACAGGCCTTCCCGCTCGCTCGCCTTCCGATGCTCCCCTTCACTTCTCTCGGCCAACTTTTCCTTTGCCGTTTACTCTGCAGGCGCGCTTCACACCACTCGACTCTCCCCTTCGCAATTGCTTCGCCGCACCACCCCACTACCCGCTGACCCTCAAGCTCACCGATTTCTTCATTGTTCATTGCTCCCTACACTACACCGCACGGTACTACACTCCATATTTCTCTATTTGTGCCTTCTGTAAATTTCAGTGACCCTCGATTCGCCACACTACACTTCACTCCCGTAAGCTCGTTTAACCCTCAAGACACTACACACCTTCACTCTATTATCTGTTCACGCTAAGAAAAATCCTTATATAAAAAATTGCACGTATAATAGGATGATTCTCATTGGTTTGCAGAGTGAGCTCTGTTGTTGTCGGGATCCTGACGCTAAAGTAAATAGTTCTCTGTATAAGAACTAATTTATCTGCCACTGTTCGTTAAATTAACCTTGCGTCAAAACTATTGCAACGGTTTCGAGAAAGGAGACCGTTGTGAACTGAGTTGCTATGCGATAAGGTTGCGGCTTCTGATATCAGCCCACGAACGTGCTGATTGACATGGGACCGTGGCGCCGCTTCACTGATCGGCCCAATGAGTATACGGATCGCCCTGCGAGGCTCGGCCATTCAGTTCGTTTTAGAACGTCAGAGAGAGTGGCTGGCCCTTCAATAAGTGTGGAAACACAAGTGTGGAAAATTGCTTCGGAGTAACGAAAAGCGTATCGTTCTGAACGTTTTCGATTCGTTATTGCATAGGAATCCGTCGTTACCGGTGAATCAAAACGCGGAGTTTCCTGGAATATCCGTTTCCAGCGAATTGAAACGCCGGAAAGAGCTCGCTGACAAGGGACAACTACAAACGCCAGAGAAGAAAAACGAAAGGGGAAGAAACATATGCGAAGCCTACATGACTTTGTAGTCAGTGCTGTTCGATCGAAAGATAATTTCGTGCGTCCAAAGGGTAAAAGTGCAGAAACGAAACAGCAATGCTTGCGAAATTGTTTCAGCTTGTGACTTGTGATCAATAAAGACCGGATTCCAGTGTAACTGCATCTTTTCTTTGCTAATTTGAATTCGTATGAAACCTTGACAGAAATTTGAATAATGACATGGATGTTATTTTAATACTTGTTTTATTTTGCACGAAATTGCACGTTTTGGGGGTTACTGCACGATATTGCACATTTTAGGTGATCTGCCTGAAAATTGTATATTTTAGGTTTTTACCGGATGAACTTGCACGATTCATGGTTTTATTCCATAAAATATAATTTTTATAAAATCAACTTGTTTCAATTTATCTTTTTTAAGGTTTCGTTTAAGAAAAAATTTTTTATGGCATAACTCAGCAATGCGTTCGGGTGGTCTGTGTAAACTGAGTGTCGTTTAATATTATAACAATGCTACATTTTTTTGCCCAGTGAACTGAGCATCTATACCTTTCCTGATGGCTATTGTCTAAAATTTCTGAGTTTTTTGCAGCAAGGTATGCATTTGCACCAAGAACTAAGCCTGCGACCCATGGTTGCGGACCGCCCAGCCGACGCTATATTCGGAGTCTCTCTCCCTGATTGGATCATATATCCGGTTTGTCAGTCTTCACTGTATTCACCAATACGAGACTGTATGAATGCATTTTGTATTTTTATGCTAATTTTAATTTTATGTGCGAATAGTATTTAAAATATCAAATATGGTTTGTTTAAACAATATGTACAAACTTAATTATAATAAAAACACTAAAATCATAATAAATCATCATAAAATCATAAATAAATCATCACCTAAAATATCGCATTGAAAATATAAAATAAGTTGATAAGTGGATTAACTAGAGTTTTAGGCTCCATAACATCGTCTTGCAAACTTTGTAACTTTTTATTGCATGTTTTTGCAAGTTTTGGTGTTTTTAACTGCACGCTTTAGAGAGTTTTACAGCTCGAAAATCCGGTCTTTAGCGATCAAGAACTTCTGAATTTTAGACCAACCAATTTATACAGATAATTGACAACATCCGGTTATTGACAACCACTTCCTGAAGCAGACAGATCGTAAAGAAAATAGTTGCATGAACTCGACATTTGCATGACAATTCAATTTCCATTTGAATGGGCGGGGTATGCTACACGCGTCATCGAGAATAGTGCGCTAGGAGTTGTCTAATCAGGAGCGTAGTGCGGCGCAACGATTTCTTCAGTTTGTTTACATGAGGTTTTTTTGGAAGGGTGAACGGATAATAGTTCTCAGATCTCCACACTACACCACATCGTCTTCATTCACCGTGAATTACGTATTTTCTTTAAATTTTACCTTGCCTAGTCGTCCTTTTTCTTCTTTTCACTTCTGCACAAGCCTGATTCGTCCAACCCCTCCCATCCATGTCATGGTGACCGCGTATTTCATCTCTTCCTTCTTGGCTCTCGTTTTTGTTCTCTAAATCCAATGCCTCATCTGCAATGCCCGGGAACCAAATCCGCGAGCATTTCGTTGCGTGTGATTGTCGCCTAGTATACGTTCTCAGTCTTTCTTTAAAGGAATGTGTCAGACCCAAAAGTGTAAATAGTGCGATTTTTCTACCTCTGCCCCTCAAGCCCCTATGACCGCGATGAAATATCACACAGCATTTCGCGTCTTTCTCGGTTTTGCCGGTAGAAGTCGCACGATTGCAACCGCTGCTTGGTACGGTCGCGATCATGCGAAATCTAGCGGCACAACTGGAAAGATGAGCAATACCGTGACATATTCCATCGGAAAGACGGGCCTTATGGGGCAAAGTTAGAAAAATCGCAGTATAACAACTTGAACGAATGCATGTTGAAATGAAAAGAAGAAACGGTTTTTCTTGAACGCAAGTATTAACGTCGTAAGCGTTAGGGCGTGTATATGTATGTGTGTGCGTGTGCCCCTACGTGCGTGACTGCGTGCGACCGTCCTTGTGCGCGCGCGTGCGTGTGTCCGGTTACCAATTTCTCCGTGCGTGGGAGCGTATGCATAGAATTATCGCAATGTATGTAGGAGGCGATAGATGATTGGATATGGAGTATATGTGTGCGTTTTGCCCGCATGTGTGCGTGCATATTTTCTTTCATTTGTTCCATACACTAATGCATGCGTGTATTACGAGCATGCTCGACATATATATACAACGTCTACGAAATGTATATCTTTTTTCCTACACTCTTTTTACTACAGTAAATAAATTATTTTCACTTTTAAGGATTTAAATAAATTGATTGAACGGGCTTCTAAAAATGCGTATCTTTCCATTGGAGTATTCTAGACATGATTGTTATATCCTCTCACGGACCTGTGAAAGTATCAATGGGTTTAAATGAAATTCAATTACGTAGCTCTTTCCACACAACCTACCAGTCTGATTGGTGTTTGTTTATTTTTCGAAGCAATGCTGGAACTCGCACTAAATTAAAAGGTTTCAGAGAGCAGATAAGCCGTGCAATATTTCACAAAACCAATTTACTAATTGATAGAATTGATGTGTGTTGAGGATTGTGGATCAGATGATATGAAACAAGGATAAAAAGCACATTACAAATATTGTGTTTTCTATTTAATTTTTGCTCCTTTAAATTCATTATCTTTAACTAAATGAATTAATACTAGTCGTTGACAGCAGCAAAAATGCTGCTGCCCAGTATGTGCGGAATGGGGTTCTGTAGCAGTAAAACCAGCTGTTCTGAAACGGTACATGTGAATACGGAAGCTTCTTTCTTCCTCGTCACATGACGTCAGCTGTGTCACAACCAGCAACACAGTATGAAAATTTACTCGTAATATTACATATGAGAAATTGCGGATTAACATAATCAAATATGCATTTTCCACTCAAAATCGAAACTGTTACATTGTTTATGCATTTTTAGGGTCACAGCGTATCTAATGAAACAAGTAATGTACTTCAGCGTCCGGGTCAATGACCCCCCATCTCCATCAGGTTTTTGTCCAGTTTCCCTGATCCATTGAGCAAATGCTGAGAAGGCCCCTTGTTTTGCTTCTGGACGTAAATGTAGCTTCACTGTGCGCACGTTTTGTTGAGCACTTCTTTTGCTTGTAGTAGTAGGAGTAGAACTAATGTTCGTTACTATTTTGCTAGCAAATGTTAGAAAAATAAAATCAGCAATTCATTTAGCGTTGAAAGTTTTTCTATAACTCGGGAAAGAAAATGTTTAGTTTTTCAAATGTTTTTCATCTCGCGCGCGCGCGTGTGTGTGTGTGTGTGTGTGTGTGTTTTATTCTGGATCTCAAGAAAATGTGCGCAGATAATTTCCTCCCCTATACGTCAAACACAGATTAAACTGTTTTTTTTTTTAAATAAAAAAGAAACCATAACCACTGCTCAAATGACCGCAGGCTGCATAGTTTTCTTTCAATTTTTAAATGCATTGGAAAATAGTATTTCTTTTTTTTCAGTCATAACTCTTAAACCAGTTCTTGGTTATCCAGGGAAGAAAGAGAGAGGAAACATCACATTTAAATGCATAGGAAAAGTTTTGGTCCGAGGTGAACCAGGTCACATACGATAATTATTTAGCAGTAAGTCAATGAAAGGAAAAAGTAAAAGGAATCTTAGACCTACTTTTTATTTCCTATAAAGGCATGCACTGACGTCTAATCTTTACCTAAACTTCCCACTTAAATAATTGCATTGCAGTTTTCACGGAAGTGAATGCGGGAATGGAGATATATGTGTGTATATATATAAATATACACACACACATTCGTTTCCATTTTATAATTTGTATTTTACGAAATACTGAGGTACCGTTTCAAATGGAACTATAGATCTTTCTGGACTATCATGATGAGCGTGAAAAGACCAACCCAATGATATACATAATGTCATATGTTACTTACACTTTTTTTGAGAAATTCTGAATTTTTTGCGACTCGTATTTAGGACAAATTTTTAATGTAGCAGTTCACCACTCAAGGTCACGCAGCGCTCTCCCTAGTAACGCGCGCTCGGGGCTTTACAACATTCGTTAAAACAGTTAACTGCCATACATTTTTTGTGATTAATATGCTTAATCACAAAACTGTAGTATATGAGTAACTTGACAGAAGCAAGTTTCCAAGCGTTCTTTTGACACAAATGGGAGCTAATGTTACACGCAACTAATGAGGCTACTGAGAAATTCACTACAGATTATTTACATCGCATGATCCATAAAATTTGAAAACACGTGGTTAACAAATTGAAGCTTTGATGTACAACTCGGTGTAGTGGAATATTGTAGTACTCATATTCACCAGGTGGCAGTATCAACAGCTCACTACAAAAAATTCACATACAATTCATGTATATTACTCTACAACACTTTGGCAGATGACATTAAACGATTAAATTCGATAGAAAAGTTTAAGTCCCAAGTAAAATCTTTTCTGCTGCATAACTGTTTCTATACAATTCGAGACTGTACCGAGCATCAAAAGGAAAGTAGCATTAATTTTAACAATGATGGTTAATGTAATTATTTATCATTTGGACTGTATAATTCTAAAGAACCTGTAACAAGTATTGTACCAAAGTTGTTGTGTTGATGGCCCCCATCTCGATCAGGTTTTTCGTCGAGTTTCCCTGATCCTTTGAGCAAATGCTGAGGTGGTCCCTTGTTTTGCTTCTGGACATAAATGTAACTTCATTATTTGTGCACGTCTTCTGAATTTCAGTGGGAAATATAGTTATTGAAATTATCGTTTTCCATATTATAGCGGCAAAAATTATTATTCTTTCATGAAGAACATGAGGGTTCATGGCAGGAATTTATAGCTAATTTACCTTTGAAAATATATTTTATTATATAGGAGCGAATATATTGTGAACAAACTTGAAAAAAAAACGCTCTTTTCTGTATTCAAAATTCGACTAGAGTATGGTTTAGGATAGCGATCACAACATTATGAAAATGTGCAAAAAATTCATCTCCCCCCATGGCTCGTCACACACAGTTTTTAATTGTTTTTGACGTAAATAAATAAATATTGTTTCTTGATGATACTGACTTCTAAAAAACGATATAATGCTCAAGCGTGATGAAAATTGATGGATTTATATTTATTTAAAATTATGTGTATTCGAGGAGCGAACATTCAAAACTTGACAAGTCCACGTCACTCTTGTCCAACAAAAATGAAAAATTTAGCATACATTTTACACTTTTCGACATCGTCTTTAATTCATGAATCAACTTAACGTATGGTAAGAAATCCAAAGTTTATTTTCTGGAAATAAAATTCTAGATTAATACAACACAACTCAATTTTTGCCAAATGGACATGTCATATTTTCTATGTATGCTCCTCATTCAAGGCATTGATCTTACAACCAGAGCATAAAATATTAGAACTCTTTAGCTTCACAGTTACGAAAGAAAGCAAGATGAATGGTTTGTGTGAATAATTGGGAGAAACTGTTGTTCTACTGATGAGGTTTAAAATGAACAAAGTGTTGTGAATTTTGGGTTAAGTGTTTCATTGCAGATTATTACTGCAAGGATCTCTCAAGTGTAAATATGAAAGGGATGGTATGCTAATACTACTCGATATATAGATAGAAATCTTAAACATTAAACTTCATAGTTGTTCATTATGAACTGAGTTATGATATCTTCCACACCTTTGAAACTATACTAACCAAGTATAGCTGGAGCACGTAAAACCGTTGTTTTCGATGAACCCAAGTTGAATCATGAATTAAAAGTTAGAAACCACACAAATCCTTTCATGCAGGCATAACGTAAAACATTTTATTAGAACCAAAATCTCAGACGCTCGTCACAGATCTAGATCCAAACAAGCTGTATGACTCCCGAGACACTACCCGTTTCGCGTTTGCCGAATAAGGGAGAGGGAAGGAGAGAGGGAGAGAGTCCTATTGACACACGATCTGGATTTCCCCTGCTCAAGTTCGGAATGTCTCTACAAAACTCAACGTGAGAGACTTGTTTTTTCCGCCCTGACCTACGTGGAGCCGCGCATCTCCCTTCAGAGGAAGGAAGAAAAGGAGCGCGGAGCCGAAGTGTCTTCTGGGGAGCAGCACTCCGCAGCGGCCCGTAACGCCCGGCTGAGGAGGCACAGATTCCAGCAGCGACGGCGCCGCGAGAGGACAGACACGCTGGGGCACAGTGGGGAAAAAAGCACAAAACCAGGGACAAAACTACGCAAAGCCCACCTCCACGCAAAAGGAAAGACGGCGAAAAAGAAAATAAAAAACGAAAAGAAACAGGAAAAAAAAGAAAATACGAAGAAAAAGAGAAAGAAAGTGAAACAAGAAAATCAGGGGGAAGAAAAATAAGGGGAAAAGATCAAGAAAAGAAGCCAAAAAAGGGCGAAGTAAGGAAAAATAGAAAGTCGATGAAGAAAATGAAAGACAAAGACGGCGAAGAAATCGGAAAAATAAAGACGGCGACGAAAAAGGAAAGATAAAGATTGAAAAACGAAAGATAAAGAGGGCGAAGGAGAGCAAAAGATAAAATGACGAAGAAATACAACACAGAAAGATGGCGAAGAAAATCATAAAATTAAGATGGTGAAGAAAAGTAAATAATAAACATTGTGAGGAAAAAAAGATGGCAAAGATGATAAAAACAGTTGGCGAAGGAAAAATGTCAACGGAAAGAAATAAAATTACTTATATACAATAGTCTGTAATGAAAACCAATACTTATTTACGTATATGCTAAGGGGATACGTGGTTAAGTCACATTTCCCTTCTTTGTCATCAATGCGTTGATGTACTCGACGTTCAAACTGTTTCTGAAAATCCTACACATCGAATTTGAAGGCAAATGCCTATCTTGCTCTCTTGACGAAGACACTCCAAATTATTTATGAAAAAATTTCATGATTTTAAATTCAAGTAAGTACCTATTTCATAGCGCATGAAATACTCATTTCGCTAACAGAGCTTCAAAATACCTATCAGTGCTGTGAAATGCCAAAAAATACCTGATCGCTGCAACTGAGGGTGGTGGATAAACTGAAAAACGCTCCTAGATAAAAAATCAGACTGCAACTTAAATCTGCTTTGTATAAGAACCCCAATTTATCTTTTCTGCGTTTGCATTTAAAATAAAACAATTAATGCAAAATTTTTGTAAATTAATGTAAATACTATTTCAGTATTAAAATATGCAACACTCAAAAGTATTGGATAAGAAAAATAGCTTTGTGCATGTAAAATAATCCTGACATAAAAGAGATGTTTTAGCATATACACATTTCTCTGACTCTTGCCCTCCCATCCTCTGATTATTTTAATATTTCGCATTCATATTTTTAATCAAAGAGTTTGAAATCAATATCACATTTTGTTCTACCTTTTCAAGAAATTATAGTGCCGGTATTTGCTTTATAAAACTTGTTTTAAGTGCCTAAATTAAGCGATTTTAGAGCCCAACAATTCGATGTCTTTAGAGCCATGCATTTTGAAACAATGCAACGGGAAGAAATGATGATACCAATTCTACGATCCGTGTGTGCCTGGAGAGGCAGTTCAGGCGAGAGTAACCTGAGCGTTTCTGGGAAGCAAGAATCGAGGCTCAGGGACGAAGGCTGTTCGGGGAACAGGGAACCTAGCACGCAGTGGGTCGTCGGGTGGCGATATATGGCACAAAGTATTCAAATTAAAATTTATTACTACTGGTGGAAACCCCTGAGATTAAATTACGTGAATTATTTATAGCCCAAATTTATAGCCATCATTTTAGTCTGGAAATTTATTTACTTTATTCATCTATTCAGACAGGAAATCAATGCATTCTGTCTATAGTGTATTCTGTCTCTAGTCTTCCCTAGCGAGCCTTCTGAGTCCCGCTCTGTTCTGCTCGGTGGTGCTTTGCTCTGCCCTGGGCTGCTTAAGGTATGTTATACCCCAAAAATAAGGAAAAATCGCAGAAAATCCGTTTTTTTTACTTTTGTATGTTTGGGGTATAATATACCTTATGCCCACTCTGATCCTTACCACGTCCTCGTCCTGAGCTGCCTTGTCTAACCCCAATGCTCCCTGACTTACTGTCAGGTTGTGTTTTAAAAAATTAATGCAGACATTAATTAAAAAGAAAATTTTTTGGTCGCGAATTGGACATCTCGGAAACACGCGAACGTGTAACCCATCGGGGCTCAGTCATATTTATCAAGAGCACGTGCACGTGACTTTATGGGGGGAATCTGCATTTTCATGCTGAATCCGGTTTTACACCCAGGATTGTTCGCCCTGGGCTATGAGGTGAAATGATAAAGATGATGAAGGACGAAATGGACCATCACAGACATACAGAGACGCACACAAACACAACCATGCCCGAGGAGGGACTAGAACCTGTGATTCTTCCGTCCAAGACCGCCACGGCACAACTGACAGCAATCTCGGTAACCCGGATCGGCTTTTTAATTATGTTTTTATACCATACCCAAAGATGTAATCTACACGTGCAGACATCGGGGACTTTCAGTTTTCAAATGACACACTATTTGCTGCGACTGGAGGACTGAGTAAGTTATCCAGAAAAGGAATGTTTACATAACGACTTATACAAATAAAATATACTATTATATTGCTAGTAGCCAGCAGCAGTCAAAATGCAGTGAAACAAAACCACACAAAAAGTGTTTTTCAAAAGTAAATTATCACTCAAACAGCTCAACAACACACAACTATATTCAGGAATATTGCAGCAACAGATTATTTACAGTATATTTTGTTACATATCAAGTATGTCAAATGAAACGTTTTTCCATAAAGCAACACACAAATAACATTTAATGGAACGGTCTCATCTTTGGAGCGTCGCTGTTGCATGCGTCAACTGTGTTGAAGGTAGGAACCTAATGGGTATAAGAATTTAGTCGACACGCGCAGTACGAGAAAAGGAAGAATCACACAAATATTTGCAATTTTCAGTGAAATCGAAACAGTCATTGTTTTTGGATTTTTTTATCTAATTATTTAACTAATTAAACAAAAAATTACCATAGATAATACTACGAGTGCTTTGGAAATTGTCGATACACCCGACTCGCGAAACGAGGAGAGGATTAATCTGAGAATTTCCAAAGCACGAGTAGTATTTAATAGGACTATTCCACGAATGAATTTATGTCCAAGAGTTCCAAAATGCGCCAAGTATTGAAAGTAACGGAAAACTGTGTTAAAATCAGAGGTTAGGTTACATCCGCAGTTTATTAGACATCGACTTAGCGATAGATGTATACCACCTCCTAAGATGAGTCACAGTTTATGATTGGCCAGTAGGGAGAAGGGATAAGAAAAATCGGATAGAAAAAGCGATAAACTTTTTGATACACCGCCCTGACTGGGGCATTATGTATGTATAGTTAAACACTATTGGTGTTAATTTCACGAGTGGAATAGTCTGAACCAAAGACACCTCTGAAAACGCCGGAGACTGCATACATGTCTTTCAATTTCCGTGCGCACTGGAAATTAGTAATATATATTTGATCTACATTGTCCCAGAATACTTACGTTCTCAATGAAGATGGACAAGATAGCTCGTTGCTCCCAAAACCAATACGATGGACCACACAATGAGAAAATATCATATATTCTACAATATTTTCCAAAGATTTTGTGACTTTCCACACGCAAAGTGACATTTGAAAAAGTCTCATTTTGCCGGAGAATGGTTATAATATGACTGGATTCAATTACTTTGAATTACAGAGTTTTCAACTCTTGTTCTTTGCAACTCTTTTATAAGCTAGCTCTAGGAAATTTTAAATAGAAAAAAAGTCGACGATTTTATAAATATATTTCTTTATTTAATTGAAAAATGATAATCTTTTATCCCTTGTGAGAATCACACAGATCTAACTAGTTTCTGCCTCGTCAGAATCACACAATGAAAATATCCATGCTTTTATGTTATTCGAACACATACCTTCCGAAGTCACTGTTTATGATACCCAGAATTGCACCTGGTGTGTTGTTTTTGACTTAACAGGGCATGTGTGTATCGTGTAAATGAGTATTATGGTTCAGTGAGTAGGCGTGAGCTATTGAGATCATCGGATCTAGTTTAACAATATCGTGGTTTTGTGTTGAGGGTTAGAAACCAACTCCTTGATCGCCTTGTCAATTATAAACATTTTCGCAAAATAATACAATATTCTTCAAAAAATTATACAAAGGCTGCAGTATAAGGGGGTAAAATTTCCCCAAGTTAATTCATTTTTGAATAGAGGGCGTATTCAGTGTTATTTTGAAAGCCATTTTCCCGAAATCCAGAAACGTCAACCTGGTTATTTTGTAACATATCACAAAAAATAGGCATTTTCGGTGTTTGATTTTTTCATGCCATTACTCGCTGATAAAATCCTGAAAAAAATTGAGGCATAGATTACATATATATCTTGGTGAGCAGTTTCAAAAATATTGGAGGGAAATTCCATTTAAAAAAATTATTGCTACAGAACTCACGAAACGATGATTTTGCCGGGATTTTACCATAATCTCCTTCCGGGACAGAAGTTTTGTACGTGAAAATGGCGTGTACGTACGGCGAAAATCGTGTTAAACGAGTTCGTGCTAACGAGGGTTTACTGGATATATTTTACTTAATCGAAATACTTTCCTACTACATAGAGGCGAAATACTTATGACTGGTCTTAATGAAAATATTTATGCAAAAACAATGATCATCTCTCTTCATCGTCACACTTAGGAATTTCTTTGTAACACTACTTGCAACATAGGAGTATATTTCGTTTCGGTTTACATAGGTAAAAATAAAAATACATTCGTGGTTTGATTGAAATTGTGCAATTAAACAATAAACACGAGGAAAACAGACATTTCTACATTGAACTAGTGTAGATCTGAGTATTCCATTTTTTCCATTATTTTACAAAGGAATGAAATGTTACCTGTTTTTAAACATAAAGTGTATTTAAAACAAGCGACGGAGCCCTAACTAGTGAATCAACTATTATGTAATTGCTAGCGAGGAAGATGTGCTTGAACTGGACAGGTTTTAACGTATCCTTTTGCAAACAATTTATTACAACTGCTTCATCTCAATGCAAATGAGTCACGTAAGTACAATTTACTTTTATGTAGTAAGATCCTCAACATTCCCGCACCGCAGCAATTCCATAATACAAATGAGTTCTTCAACAGCACGCACACAAAGCAAGATGTAAGGGAAATCACGAGAATCTACCATCACTCCACAAACGAAATGTAATTGTGCCATTGTTTACTCCCGAACAACCCGGAATTAAAAATCAACACTCCATTTCTCACTAGCGCGAAAAGCGTTAAGCGCGAGTTAGCGATGCAAATATTAAGGACAACGGACCATCAGCGGAGGCAGAGCCACGCACAAATTTCTGCAGAGTTCCCCACATCGTAGAGCCCTTGCGGACCCAGCGGCGGGGGCGGCACAAGCAGACCCTGTATTCTATAATCACCAGGGCCGTCTGCACTGCGCAAAAACAAACTTCCAACAGTATGCAGGAGGCTGCTGCGGCTGTGGCAGGGACGAAAACGCGGGGTGGCAACGTGGGTGGCAGCGCTGGTGGTGGGGATGTCCGTGTTGGAAACGGAGGAAGTGGTGGCAAGGGAAGCAGGGGCGGCCGCGTTGGCGGATGTGCAAGGAGCGGGGACTTATCGGTGATGGTAGAGTAGGCTCAGACCAGAAACATCGGTGGCGATGGGCCATGCAGGCGGTAACGGAAGTAATAGCGGTAGCGGTATTGGTGGTAATCGAGGTAGCGGTAATAGCGGTAGCAGTATTGGCGGTAATAGAGGTAGCGGTAATGGCGGTAATAGAGATAGCGGTGGCGACGGTAGCGGTGACGCCGTTATCGGTAGTGGTAATGGCTGGGGCAGTGATAGTGATGGCGGGCGGTGGCGGCGGTCACGGCTGTGGCGGTAGTGGCAGTGATGGCGGCCGCGGTTGTAGCGGTGGTGGTGATGGCGGCGGCGGTAGCGTTTGTGGCGATGGCGCTAGCGGTGGTGTAGAGGTGGTGAGGGGAAGAATTTCGCGATCCAGTCCCGTGTCGCTGCCACCAGTGAATGTTGCCCGAGAGCCCCCGTGCCCTGCCTCTCGCCCGGCCCGGTCCCGGCCAGTGACGCCGCCGCCACCGCCGCCGCGGTGAAAAACAGAAGGGCGGGCGGCAGGCACAGGCCGCCGGGCCGCGGGGGCCGCAATCAAAATTAATTTGCAGCGCAACTCGGAGCTGTGTGGTGGGAGGGCAGCGGTGTTCCGCGGCACGTTGGGGAGGCAGAGGACATCCGAGGAACGGAGGGCAGGGAGCGAAACGCGAATAGCGAAGGAGGATGGGGAAAGAGTCGCGCGGCGAGTAATTCATTTTTGAGTGATTATGTGCGTGTCAACTGCTAAGGTCATTAGTACCGAATGGGTAGTGCGTTTTTTATTGCGGGAGGAGGCTGTGAGCTTCCAGGGCAAGATGAGCAGATCCGGAGCCGACCTTCACATCAGCTAGCCACTGGCGTAGCGTCAGGGGACGCTAAGATGCTGAGCATCCCCACGTGAAATATTAATCAAAGAAGCCTAAATATTGTATTGATAATCTTCCAAGCGAGTGAAACACATTCAGCGAAACACGTTTTGTATTAATTTTGAAGTGATTTCCTATGATTGAATTCCGCGCGTTTATACAAGCTGGCCTCTGATTGCTTGGACGCTAAAATGCTTTTAGCGTCTGCCGCGAGATTGCGACGAGCAATGACGCATGCGCAGACGGCGAGGTTCTCCCCTCCCCTCTTCATCCCTGCCCCAGGATTCTCGAGTCCCGAAAAGCTAGCATACGGATACGGGCAGCAACGGCTGGTGAGAAAGCACCGTGAGAGAAAGGCTTGTGAGAGCAAGTTGCTCGTTTGCGCACGAGAGCGCAGCACACTTGAGGTTGTCAGAGAAATATTTTTCTCTCTCACTCGTAATTCCGTGCTTGGTCATGAGCACAAACAGTAGATAGTAGTGCTTGCCTACTAATTCTCAATTAATATCTAAAAAGTCGAATTCTGACTTAAATATATTAAATTTTATTTTGGTTCGAAATATATCAATTGACAAGTGATCTCATTGTCAACCGCGAGTGAGAACTAAAGCGGAGCTATTTCATAAATTGCTTTCAAGAAGTCTCCTGACATAAATCTGTTGAAGTAGTGTAACATTTGTTTCAATAACTTAGATTCTAGAGAACATTAAAAATAATGATGTCGTCAGTTCGCATTATTGTTGAACATCCCCAGACACACGAGACACGCTACGCCACTGTAGCTAGCAGGGTTTTCCCGAAACAGGCATCTCTCTCCAGCCAGGAACCGCCCCAGCGGGGAGAAGCTCTAAGCTCCTTTCTGGTCTCCCGACATATGTGGTAGTGTAGTGCAAGAAAGTACACACGTGTGTGTGAGGTGAGGATAGGACATGGAGGAGGAAGGAATGATCTGTGTGGACCGTGGCCCGTTTATTATGGTACTGCTCGGCATTCACCTGGGAGAGACTGCGGACATCGATAGGAGAGACTACGGACAACTACCGATCAGATCAGCCGGACGCTAGAATTCTCTTCCAGACAGCAGCTGAATTCGACATAGCTACCTAGCTATTGATGAAAATCCTGCCGCCGTCGTGACTTGAACCCTTGGATCTCCCGGTCAGAGGTTCTGCAGTGGCATCAACTGATTTCATGATCCACCCCAGCCATTTCAAATGGGGTTGAAAATGGGAACTGGAGCCGAAGGTAGGAAGAGAGTAGGCGAAGGCCAGGGTTCAAAACAGTGTGCGTGGCGGGTGATGTGATAATTCAGTGATGAAGCGTGGCAGCTGGAGAGCACGACTACAGAGCACGACTACAGAGCACGACTACAGAGCACGACTACAGAGCACGACTACAGAGCACGACTACAGAGCACGACTACAGAGCACGACTACAGAGCACGACTACAGAGCACGACTACAGAGCACGACTACAGAGCACGACTACAGAGCACGACTAAAGAGCACGACTAAAGAGCACGACTAAAGAGCGCGGCTAGAATACGTGGCTTCAGAGTTTGGCTTCAGAGTTTGGCTTCAGAGTTTGGCTTCAGAGTTTGGCTTCAGAGTTTGGCTTCAGAGTTTGGCTTCAGAGTTTGGCTTCAGAGTTTGGCTTCAGAGTTTGGCTTCAGAGTTTGGCTTCAGAGTTTGGCTTCAGAGTTTGGCTTCAGAGTTTGGCTTCAGAGTTTGGCTTCAGAGTTTGGCTTCAGAGTTTGGCTTCAGAGTTTGGCTTCAGAGTTTGGCTTCAGAGTTTGGCTTCAGAGTTTGGCTTCAGAGTTTGGCTTCAGAGTTTGGCTTCAGAGTTTGGCTTCAGAGTTTGGCTTCAGAGTTTGGCTTCAGAGTTTGGCTTCAGAGTTTGGCTTCAGAGTTTGGCTTCAGAGTTTGGCTTCAGAGTTTGGCTTCAGAGTTTAGCTTCAGAGCATGACTTTAGAGCACGGCGGGAGTAGGAAGGTGCGATGTGAAAAAGGGGGTGGGGATGGGATAGTGAGTGGTTCACTACATTATGATGGAATGAGGGAGGCAGCGGTTGTCTGTGATGCGGGTCTAGTGAAGTAATTACAGGCGATGAAATAAGTTATTGTAATGAGGTGTTGAGTTAACGCCGGGTTGTAAAATGTAGCGAGTAGTTTAGTTGACGGCGCAATATGATTAGCGCCATGTAGACACTGAAGAATATCCGGAAGATATTTGCAATGGCGGCAGCTGCGAAAAGCAGTATGGAAAATATCGTCGGGAAAAAAAGATCCTGTATACTGAGACGGCGGTGTCAGCGATAGATATGTTGTCGATACGAAACAGACGCTGCCGCAGATCAAATAAACAGTACCATATTATGCTTCGCGCAAAGCCTTGATATAAGCTTCTAAAGTCAATAAAATTGTGTTTATTTTCCATCAGTGTGTGTTCACCGCGTCACCCGAAATGGAACGCATCCATTGCAATGTTCTATCACTAATTCTCACAATGGCAATTCTCACAAATTCGTTCATGCGCGTTGTGTACATCACAGACCTTACTACTCGCCATGTATGAATTGCTCATTAAAAAATTTCTGCTACAATTTCAAAAGTTAATCCCCAACTAATCTACATCTACCCGGTAATTGCTGTAGCTATCTTATCAGGTATCACGCTATGTGTGAATTGAATATGAATCAAAATCCTCGTTCCCAAACCATCTTATAATGGATTGCCATCAGTTACCCTTATTGCATATTTTGTCATTTTTAATCAACATATCACAACTTTCTCCGCAGTAACCAGTTTGGTTTAACCTCATGGTTTAATACATTTTATGCTGATTTCAATGCGTGAACATAAATATCCTACGGGGTATACCAATTTTCCAATGATTCGAGAAAACTGATCTCCTATTCACCAAGTAGCACATTTTTCATCTTTGCCTTCAAGCATCTTTCACAATCTTGTGTACAATGATCTGAGTGGTCTATCAGCATCTTTCACAATCTTATTTACATTGACCCCAGTGATCTATTATAGTATAGACAATTATTCATTCAAACCTAAGTATTCATCCGGTCCAATAAATCCTTCCTTTTCTTAATTATCATTTTTATACTTGCCTTAAACAGACTGATTGCTGGCAATGTTCAGGTCCCTTTCATACCGCCGCTGCAATTGTATTGCCGCCTCCTCCTCGCGTCCATCCCCGTCTACATGCATGTACTTCCCCTGTCCTATGCGCCCCCTCCCCAACAGTTTTTAGCAACCAAACCGACGTAGTAATCATATTCATCAGGTGGCAGTATCAACAGCTCACTACAAAAAATTCACATACAATTCATGTACATTTCTCTACAACACTTTGCCAGATGACATTAAACGATTAAATTCGATAGAAAAGTTTAAGTCCCAACTAAAATCTTTTCTGCTGCATATCTGTTTATTTACAATTCGAGACTATACTGAGTATCAAAAGGAAAGTAACATTAATTTTAAGAATGAAATTTAATGTATTTATCATTTGGACTGTATAATTCGAAACAACCTGTAACAAGTAATGTACCACAGCTTCTGGGTTCATGGCCTCCATCTCGATCAGGTTTTTCGTCCAGTTTCCCTGATCCTTTGAGCAAATGCTGAGATGGTCCCTTGTTTTGCTTCTGGACATCAATGTAACTTCATTATTTGTGCACGTCTTCTGAATCTCAGTGGGAAATATAGTTATTGAAATTATTGTTTTCCATATTCTTTCATGAAGAACATGATGAGGGTTAAGGGCACAAATTCATAGCTAATTTACCTTTGAAAATATATTTTATTATATAGGAGCGAATACTTTTGTCAACAAAACTTGAAAAAACTGCTCTTTTTTCTGTACTCAAAATTCGACTAGAGTATGGTTTAGGATAGAGATCGCAGAATTATGAAAACGAGCACAAATTTCACTTCTCCCCATAGCTCGTCACACACAGTTTTAAACTGGTTTTGACGTAAATAAATAAAACCTCAGTTTTCCTGTTAATTACCGCTCACCTTACTACACGTCACCACTGGCCGCGCTCTCGGCTCCCACATCGTGTCTCGTATTACACATTCCACCCACGTCCCGCCGCGCGCATCGCCTCCCGCCGCCCGACTGGCAGAGGTGGCTCAGTGCATCAACTGATGTCATTGAAGTGCCTCAGACAGGGAGGTCCTAGATTCGAGTCCCAAGGACGACAGGATTTTAGACACTAGCTTGTCAGCTAAGTCGAATTCAGTCGCTGTCGGGAGGAGAATTCTAGCGTCCGGCTTATCTGATAGGTAGTATTCCATGGTTTCTACGATCCACACCAGGCGAATGCCGGAGCAGTACCCTAACAAACGGGCCACGAACCGCGCGCGATCTTTCCTTCATCTTCCTTGTTCCATCCTCACCCTTTTCACACACACACACATACTAACATGCACTACATTACCACACATGCCGGGAAACCGGTCGAGTGTTTAGAGCTTGTCTTGGCTGGGGCGGTGCCCCGCTGGTGGGAAATCACCCATGTCGACTGTAGGTCGGGACCGAATCTCGCCATCCAGCTGGGAAAGTCATCACCACCTCCCGATGAAAAAGCATGCACTACACGAACGGCCTAATGACCTCAGTAGTTGACGCGCCCGGAATCACTAACAATCACTCCCGCCGCGCATCTCTCGCCTTGGCGCGCGCGGAGGCGTCGGCCAGTGGGCGTGGCACGCGCTGATCCTCCCGCCAGCCTCCATCATCGGGAGGGGGGGGGCGCTGAATGAGGTGTTCGCCCCGCGCCGCTCTCGGCACCCTCTACACCAAAGACGTGCCTTATTAACACATGGAATTGAGAGAATTTGGGGGAAACTAACCCAACATAAAAAACAATTATTATCAACGGCTTAGCCACCGCCTTGGGGGGAACCAGAAACAGGCGTTTGCTCCAAGTCCCCGCACATACGAGAAACACGCGCCTCAATCCAACGCTGGGCTGCGCGGTGGGGCGGGGAAAGAGCGGCAGAGCCACAGACACCTCTCTATGTCTGTGGGCAGAGCTCTACGTCAGAGGTGCATAAGCGCCCCATCTGAGCCCCTTCTTGGGGCGCCGGGAAGCCCGCGCCCCGCGAGAACCAGGAAAGTTGCCATAATCCACGACGACCGAGCTGTCCCTTCAGTTTACTGATCAGAATCGTCGGTTCAAGGTGAAGTGCGAGCACGAATTTTTATTCACGGAGAGAAATGCAGCAACAACGTGTTTCGTATGTCAGAAGATGGTGTCGGAGAAAAAGTAAAAGCAAAAAGTAAAATAAAGATTTAAAAAATGATGGTCAAGTGTATTTCCACCACATATTTCTGAACTAAATGTATGAAGTGTGTATTATTATTAACAATGAGAAATGGTTCAATTTTCTGTTCTCGTAATTTATACTACAAATGTTTTCAAAATCAGTTGCAACAGTAAAGATTAACCCTGAAATGTGTGGAAGTTGTCGAGCAATTTAGTCTGAAATAATAGTACACATACAAAACCTGCCCTCTCCAGAAACTACAGCCGTTATTTCCAGTTTTAGTTGAACATAATTCAACACATTTCCGTCTTAAGAGCCGCAGGTCTTTCCTCCCATCGAGGGCTCGGGCAGCGGTCACTTGCCCCAAAAGAGAGAGTCTTTCGCTAGAAGCCGCTGGGGCGCGGAAGGGCTGCCATGGCCGTCGGGGGGCGCCTGAATGGAGAATCGTTAGAATCGTAAATGGAAAACGTAACGTTAGAATCGCAAAGTTGTAAAAAAATTGAAATTAATCTCCAAATTTGTCGCTAATTTGTTACGCAAAAAAATTTGTCGCTCTTCATCTGACACTGCTATAACAAATGCTGCTAACTTGATGTCAACTTACATTCGCAAAAACCAGAAAATCAAGAAAGTAGTCAGATAAATAAAAAAATAATTACATGGGAATTTGTCGCTTTTTTTTCGCTCTCAACTTACCATAAAATAAATTTTCTTACTCTTTAAACAATGTGCTAGAAATAGAACTTTCCCCAAACGCGATTCTAAGTTGATATCAAGTTGGCAGCATTTGTTACAGCAGTGTCAAATGAAGAGCGATGCATTCTTTTGCGTAACAAATTAGCGACGACAAAGCGACAAATCTGGAGATTAATTTCAATTGTTTTTACAACTTTGCGATTCTAACTTTACGGAGCTCGTTGCTGGGGCCCTTGCGCAAGCTTGCTCTCCACCAGTCGACCTCAACGCGGTGGCTTCGGGAGCGCACAAATTGGCTCGCGAGCTGCTCTTTTCAGGGAGGGGGTGGACGTCATTCGGCGGAAGAGCTTCGGTTTTCGGAGGGCACTGGGGGGTGGTAGAACGCATCTCCTGAAATACGAGAGAAATGCTTTGTGCTACCAAGGGTAGTCATGAATAGAGACCGGAAAAATATGTAGTATTAAACGTCAAAATATGTAGTTCTAGTTAGTTAATGCCTTATTTTACGTGCGAGACTCAGGCAATCAGGCCCGCTCTTCCGTCTGACCATGCAAATTTCGCTACGCTCCTTTCACCTAGCGGAGAAAGAAGGTATTATCTCGGGCGACGGAACAGGCGATTTGCATTTAGCTCAGAGGCGTCATTTAGGCTTGAGGATCTTTCACATGCAAGTAAATCTACTAACATGGGCCAGCCGGCTTTACTTCCCCTCCGCGGAATTCGTACAAAGGATTTTTTCGCCCTTAAAAATCCACGGCTTCAATCGGGTTTGAACCCGCGAACTTGGGTATGACAGTCCGGCACGCTAACCGTCACACCATCGAATCCGCTAAATACATAATCCGCAATGTACATAAATATGTAATGAAACAGTAAAAATATGTAATAAATATGTAAAATCGGATATAATATGTAATATTAAAATTCTCTAATTAGAAACCGTTTACATCGCAAGAAATTACATTTAGAAAAACTGCTCACTTTACATCAAACAACTTTCTCGTCAGCAGGAAATGCGTAATCTATTGTAATCCAGGAAAAGCGTAGTTTAGCAGCCAGACTAATCGTAATAGGAGCCATCTCACAACTGGCCAGATCTACGACTAGCAAACACATACTGAAGCATCTTTATCGATCACACGTCAGTGGTCAAAAATTTTTCTCGGAAATTACGGTTACAGATCACAAAACGTGGTGTCAATGATATTTTGGACACGCAGATATCCCCAATAATGTAGAAAAATGCTGATTTAAAAAAATACATCTGTTCATAAAAAATATGAAATTAAATTGAAGAAAATAAAATGACAAAATTTATTTTGAAAACAGCAAAATATGTAAAATGTGTAATATAGTACTAAATATGTAAAAATATGTAACGAAAAAATTCTATATTGTGTTATGAGGGCTATGATTCGCCAAGATTACAATTTTGAGAACAATAAGTAGAAAGACAAAAAATATGTAATTGCATAAAAATCCGGTCTCTAGTCATGAACTAATCGGCTTCTATTAAGCATAAATGTTCATGAAATAAACATAAAAGACTTCACTTCATAACCAATACTTTTACACCATACGTCACATCGAAATTAAGCTTTAATAAACTGTAATAATGAAACAATGAAAGAACACTTTACTTTTACGGAGAAACGTTAATTCCAAATCTCTAGATTATTACTGATTTCTACAAATGAATGACTGAAAAATCGACGTATAAAAATCACCACTCTTCTTTTGAGCAATGTCTGGTAGTAGTATATGAAGTGTAAAAGTGTTTTTTGAACTGTACAAAAAGATCTATCAATGCACAGGACACCTAAAAACGTGGACGGCATGCATGTTATCAGTTCGATTTGACCGGCAGTCCTCAACACCAAAATTCAACTTATCTTATATATGTAAGACCATCAACAATCTTGAAAACTACATTTAATTGCTCGTAGATGCCAGGAGATGTAAAACTTTCCTCCGCGCTGATCGTGTTAATCGACTTTGTTGTTCATTGAATGAAGCTGGCAAACTGTAAATCTTTTTCTGCAATACTCTGTTATATTATCGACTTAACGTAACTAAAGGAACGAAAGCTTCTTTCAAAATCCGGCGTCAATTAAGGATTTAAAAAATGCGAGGTTCGTTAAGAACAATCGAAGTAAACGAGTTGTTGCTAAAGAAGACGTACCAAACTCTTTTTCCAATAAATGGTATTGTTTACCTTTTCTTATATAAGGAGTTAGTATTACAAAAAGTACTGAACGACACTCGGCCAACAATAAAGCAATAGTCTGTTTAATTTGCTCTTGATCATGCTATGTTAATAACTCAAATAAAAATCGCAATGAGTTTAGAAATACTGAAATTCGACGTCTTCGCCGTCATATTTAGAAACGTCCACCATTCGGTGTCTGTTTAACATCCAATACGGCCCACTCCCGACAGCGCACATCGGAATTCTTCAAAATGGACTTTAGTCAACTTTCAGATCGGATCCGACAAGCTTCTGTAGATGTTACCTTCGCATATTTCATATTCAACAAGAACTTCAAATTTCACTGGAAATTCAATGCTATAGGGTGACCAGACTCCTGCACTCATCGAAGCGCCCAACTGTTAAGGCTCGGCAATTAATAATCATTTATGTAGAAAGACCATTTTAATTGGAATCTCTTAATTGGAAGAGCGATTTACCAACCGAGGCGAAACGTCGCTTCCTAAAAAAAAGGAAATCCGAAAAATATGGTTATCAGCCCAGTTGAGTAGAACCATACACTCATCTCTTTCAAACTCGCCGTTCGTAAAATGTCATTTTCATAAGTCCTGGACATGTGTGTATATTTTACATTAAAGCTGCGGCAATGGAAGAGAGATATGGGAAAGAAAATCATCTGAAGTAATTACAACAGCAAAGTACGACCCGATGCACGTACTACCAAAACGAGCAATTTAAATATTAGTACAAGACAAATCAGTAGCGTGGTAGGGAAGTTAGAAAGCGGGAACAAATCAGAAACGTTTTATAAGGTTTTTTCTATATCATCATTTCTTCGGTTTTCCAAGTTTCTTCTTCCACAATGTAGACGCCGAAGAATTTTCTTCTGAACTCTATGTGACATTTTATTGAAATGGTCGAAAGACTTTTTTCCATATTTTTTCCATTTAAAGAATTGACGACCCAAAGGATGGGGGCCATGTCCCTCCCCCCTTGGTCAGAAGTTTTTCGGTTGTTACCTTCCTTTATTTACCAAAATTGATTTAAATATCTGTGGTAGAATTCTGTAATTATTTTAAAATATGATGTAGTATCATATATACACTAGCAAAATAATAAACGATATAATAACAAATACGTTTATTATTAACAAAAGTCATGTGATGACCCCTTCAAAATGATCGGCCCGATCCGCCCCTGCCCACAAAGGCACCGTTCAGCACTTAGCAGCACTATTCAAGCTTCAGCGCAGCACTGTTCCCATGGCATTTTCACGGTTCTCCACACTTATAATTTCACGCATAATTACGGAAATACTTGCTCGGATCTCTTAAACATTCGGAAACTAGTGGTGCTTCCAACGCACATAATTTCTCGCTCTGCTTCTATACGGTCCTTTTTGCTATTCCACTGCTTCATAAACCAGAAAAAGGGTATTATACCAGCAAACCTTTTCGGTACCAAGGCCGGACAATCGAAGCTCAAATTCAACGAACCTGCACTTCTACCACTACTTAACACCAACACCGTCCTCTGTCGAACAGAACCATGAAAGAATAGAACCGACCTATAAAAGGGTAAATGCATGATTAAGAAACAATTGATACGATGGCAAAACGCTTTACAAATATAAGAGAAGTAAAAAATTGTTAAAAAGTTAATTATTTGAACAAATATATACAGACATTTCATGGACATTTATCGCAATTATTTATATTTTAGTCAAAACGTAATTCTATCGCTTTTATCATTAGGAGCCGGTAATTTTCAACATGCGAAAAACGTGTCTTTCAAACATGACCAAGAAAGGCAGCGATAAACCGCATTACGAAGTATTCGTAAGGCTAGAAAGTAATAGTCATTTCGGAACCGTTAGGGAATGTAAGTTTATCGCATGACTTCTGGTTATATTGTATTACAATTTAACCTTAAAATGCTCATAATTTTACTTAAATTGGTTCATACAGATATATACTAGACAACGGTTGATTTGACATGTCATACGCTTCAGAAATCGAATAACAGAGTTGAAAAATTGTTTAAAAGACGCAGTTAGGGAAAACACAGACAAGTCCTGTCTATTTATCTACATTGAATCTATTCGTGAGTAGAAGTACTTCAAATGATTTTCAATAAAGTATCTACACTCTTCAGTGTTTTTTTCCTGCAACATCACATTCATCAAATTAAAATGCCCCACGGGGGATCGAACTCGGTACCTTCCTTATTGAAGATCTCAACCCGCAGGTGCATTAACCAACCGCGCTACGAGACCGACTTGCGGGACAACTGCTAATATTTCAGTCAAAACGATCTTGTATCAGTTCTCTTATTAGGAAGCCGGTAATTGTCAACATGCGAAAAACATGTCTATCAAAAAACATGACCAAGAAAGGCAGCGGTGAACGGTTAACTCCACATAATTTATCGGATGATCGGCATTTGGAAAATAACTACTGCGAGAAAGTATGTGCCATTCTATAACATCACTAGTTCATTTATATATTTACCTTCCCTTCATACACACGTGCAGAAAATTTTTAAAAAAAATTTGGAGCGGTTTTTGAGAATTTTTTTTGTCAATTTGAATCGCAATTTACGCAAAAAACTATTCGTTTTTCCAAAAAATGGTACATGACCTTACTTGAAGTGCTAATTTTGTACAACCGACTTTGTCTGAAGCGAAAATCTCTATCTTCAATTTTCCAGTTTTTAAACAGTTTTTTGCAATTTTCGAAAAATAGGGCCTATAAACGAAAATGATGCCTACGTCATTCCCTTCAACGTTGTTCGCACTATTCAACAACAAAATATAATCAAAAAATTTGGAGCCATTTTTTTTAATTTACAAAATCTCAAAATGGGCTTCATGTAAAGTATCCTCAAATACTTAGATATCGGTTTCAAATTCAAGAGGCCTTGAGACGAGTAAAAACCATCGAGGATTATCAATTTTGAAGAAAATCGACCGAACGGTTTAGGCGCTAGCGTTGACCACAGACGGACAGACGGACGGAATGCCGTCAATCGATTTTGAAGTATGAAGAAGCAACAAATCATGGATTTTGACTACCCCACGAGATAGAGGATTTTTTTTCTAAATTTAGCAACAGGTTTTATCCACTTTGTCACCAGACCCCTGCTATAAGAGATTTTCTGGCAAAAATTCCCCGTTTTCCGCCGCACGATTACATAACTTTCTCTTCTTACGAAGTATTCGTAAGGCGAGAAAGTAAAAACAGATAGAGGCGTTTATTTTTTTATTTTTTTACATTACGATGTAAGCCAATTGTTTCAAGTTGTATTTCTTTTTTATTTCTTGTAGAGTTCAATACTACTTCAGAGAAACGGCAAATAGTTCTTGGAATTGTTACTAGTTAATCTATATCATTGGCATGCATATCTTTTTTACCATTCAGAACCCAAATCAGAACAAAACACTGACACAGTAAAGAACAGTTCTCAACAGAAAATGCATGTGTATACAGAATATTTTTAAATTCACGAACGACCGATATTAATTTTCTTATACCCTTAATTTAGTCTATTATAAGTAAACTGAAGTAACCAATACCAGTGAAAAGACCTTTCGTTCTACATCTGAAGTTCACAAAATCATTTTTTATAATATAACGTACTTACTTAAATGATACAAAAACCAATTCAATTGTTTCTAGGATTTTTGTCTATTTGGGTAATCTCCGGAACGGTTGAACCGATTTCGATGCGTATTTATCTGAACGATGCTCTGTTTTTGTCAGGACATACTCGTAGCTTAGGCTACTCGTTTTTAAAATTAGTATTTTCTCTTATAAAAAAAGGCGATTTATTTATTTTTCAAACATATTTATAGATGTATTCTTATCTTTTTTGTAGGACAGTGGTGTCTTCAGGATATTTAGATGTATTTAGTAGGATATTTAGTACTCACGCCGAAACCGCTTGCGGATATTCGACGTGGAAGAAACTGAAACTGAAGACACCGGCAGGCTGGTCGTCGAAAACATTTCGAATAAGATAAGTGTAAATTAAGCCTACAAAAAATTGATTGGCGCCACCGAGTAGGTTGGCAAGTAACTGGTAGAAACAGGCCCGTCATTGTTAAATTTGTGAGTTACAGGAAACGAAACGAACTGTTCCGCTCGAAACGGCTGCTGAAGCAAACGGGAATGACGATTCGTGAAGACGCTCACGAAATCGCGCCTGGTTTTGCTGTAAGCTGTCATCGACCGCTTTAGCCTCCGCAACGTATGGACAGAAGATGGCACCATCGTTATAAAACACGGTAACGGTCGTGTCCGGGTGCAAACCAGGGCCCAACTCGAGGCAATTTAAATCTTAGCATAGGAGCGCCCCCACCTTTCCGCACACCACTCTACTCCTCTCTGTCACACACACTTTCGGATTTTTCCCAGAATTCTCCTTCATTTGTTCTTCTCCGAACTTTCCTTCCGCAAACCCTCTGTAAATGCTACCTACCTTCTTCCCCTCACATTCTGTAAACATTTTACCTGTGGTTGGCCGGAACATTTCCCCGACCGTCCAAGAGTCTGACTCCACAAATAAGTCCAATCCTCGCTCCCACTGCCTGCACGTCGCATATTTAGATGCCCAGTCTCTTCCCTGTCATTTCGACGAAGTAACAGAAATAATATATAAACACCGTTTTCATGCATTTTTTCTTTATCACTCCCCCGAAAATCTCTCTCTTCTCCTTCACTACTGTGTATATCATATTCTGCTCTATTAATGTTCGGGACTAAGCAGCCATCCTGATGGAGTTTTTTCTGGGTTTACTCAATCGCTTAAAGCGTACGCCGGAAAGGTCCCTTGTTTTGCACTTCTGAATGTACAGCTGTCCCCCCTCTCAGTCTCTTTCCTTCTTTCTCTTTCGGATTTTCTTTTTCATTTCCATCTACATTTCCCCTCTCTTCCACTTCTCGCTCTGGTATTTAAAACGTTCGGCCTTAAGCCGCAATCCTCATTGAGGTTTCTTGGGTTTACTCAATCGCTTAAGGCGTATGCCGGGATAGACCCTAGTTTTGCTCTCACATACGTAAATGTACAGCTGCTCCTCCCCCTCATAAAAGGTTACTACTCTGTATTAATGTAGACTGAGTGGTTAGATGAAAGAGCAGGCCTGAGCTTAGTCATTAATAAAGACATTATTATTATTATTATTATTATTATTATTATTATTATTATTGTTTTATATCACGACTACAGATGTTATGAGTCGGCTGAGTATAAAATCTACTCCAGGTTGCAACCAGCTACCCAAGGAGCAGATCTAGGGACTGTCGGTGCCTCTACAATACTTTGCGCAAAATGTGAGCTCTGCCAAATAAAGCAATATCTTGCACTTCCCAGTCCTTTGAATGACCTGGAAGTTTAGCCAAGTTCTTACACAAATTTTGCGGAACAAATCCCAGAGCTCCGATAACTATCGGTATGACCTGTGCTTTTACGCCCCACATTCGGCTGATCTCAATTTCCAAACCCTTGTATTTAAGACGTTTCTCTGCCTCCTTGATTACGACATTTTGATCGCAAGGCACAGCAACATTCACAAGTAGACACGATTTTTTCTCAAAATCCCGGATAACAATATCCGGTTTGTTTGCTGCTATCGTGCGATCCGTTTGAATTTGTTGGTCGTACAATATTGAACACAATCCAACCGATGTCATAGGTTTTGGTGAGTGTTCGTACCATTTGGCGCATGTGTTTCGAACTTCGAGGGCGGTACAGATCTGCCAGTGGAGGTAACTACACACCCTTCGTGTCTTTTTAAGTATTCGGTCTTTGCTAGAATTGGACTAGCGGAGACAATATTATCAATGGTTTCTACTTGCTCCTGGCAAATGCGGCATTTGTCATCTTGAGAAATTTTGAGAACCGCTTTATCATAATGTCATGTTCTCAGGCCTGATCTTGGGCAGCTATTACAAGTGCTTCCGATTCTGGCTTCATTCTTCCCCTTTTTAAGCCACGTAAATGATTGATCTTTATTGATCTGCACTTTGTCCATTCTTTTTAGATATTGTCGATGGGGAGGTTTGTCCCTCCACGACTTCTTTAACATTTTTTGTGTCTCACATTTCATGTTTAGTAGTACCAGAAGTTCAGTGTCTGCGTTATTTGACGTGTCTTGCATAGTTTTCTTTGCAATGCTTTTTGCTACACTAACAATGCCTATGTTTCCCATTCTTTGGTCAGATTTCATGACCTGCCTCATTACAAGGTCATCTTGATGGCTGACTACATACTTCCCCATTCCAACTATTGCATTGTGCCAGGAGGCTTCAATTTGTCTGAGGCCTCTTCCTCCTTCCTTACGTGACACAAAGTCTATGTACATCAGCTCGAGGGTGGGCGAC
Organism: Acheta domesticus; assembly: GCA_031308135.1. NCBI lineage: Eukaryota > Metazoa > Arthropoda > Insecta > Orthoptera > Gryllidae > Acheta > Acheta domesticus. Next base: position 282,666,245 of record JAHLJT010008446.1, on the reverse strand, counting down.
ATGATGCTTTGTTAGCAGTTTTCTGGTTTTCCGATCCCTGATGCGGATTTCTTGCTCAGTCCAGTCTACTAGTCCGGAACTGTACTCGACTATAGGCACTGCCAGACTACCAATTGCATATATTTTATTCCTGGAGTTCAGAGCAGACTGCAGGACAAGTCTCACTCTTCTGTAATACTCCTTGCGAATTCTCTCTTTCATTGTGTCGTTCGAGATGGTCTCACATTCTTCAATGCCCAGATATTTGTAAGTTTTACCTGGCTCAAGGTCTTGAATCGCAGTGTGCATATCAACTTCAACGCTCTCTGACGTCAGTTTTCCTCTTTTTAAATTGATTTTTGCACATTTGTCAAGACCAAACTTCATGCAGATGTCATTGCTAAAGTCATTCACGACAGACAGCATTTGGGAGAGAATCGCTTCATTCTTAGCAAACACTTTCAGATCATCCATGTAAAACAAATGTGATACTGGACTTTCGTTACCATGGAGCTTAAAAAGAAAGTCAGCTTGCGACAACTGTCTCGATAGTGGGATCAAACTAATGCAAAACAGCAGAGGGGATAGTGAATCTCCTTGAAAAATACCTCTGTTTATGTGAATACTTCCGGTCTCTACTGCTTCCTTTCTGCTCTGTATTAGTAACCTGGTACTCCACGACTTCATGCTAGCCTTGCAAAATTCAATAAGTCTAGGATGAAATCGATAGATCTCAAAATCCAATCGTGTCATATCATAGACTTTCAAAATCCAATCGTGTGGTACACTATCAAAGGCTTTTTGGTAGTCAATCCAAGCCATGCTCAAATTACGTTTGCGTTTCTTTACATCATTCAAGATGACTTTATTCAGTAGCAAGATTTCCTTACAGCCATAAGAACTTTTACGACATCCTTTTTGTTCAGCTGGCATTAGATGATTCTTCTCTAGAAGTCTGTACATTTTGTCAGCTATGGCTGAAGTTATAACTTTGTACAGTACTGGCAGACAAGTGATTGGCCTGTAGTTCTTCGCCAAAGAGCTGTCTCCCTCTTTGGGTAGCAGATATGTGATGCCGCGTGTGAGCCATTACGGGAGTTCCTTTGGATTTTCTAGAATTTTATCAATAGCCTTTGCTAGATGCGGATGTAATGCTGTTAGTTTCTTAATCCAAAAAATCTGGATCTTATCAATCCCGGGGGACTTCCAGTTTCCCATGTTCTTAATTGCTTGGAAGAGGTCCTCTTCCGAGAATTGGTGATTCCACGAGTGATTTCCATTGATTCCAAGATTCCATTCATTTGCATGGAATCCATTCCATTCATTTGCATGGAATCCATTCCATTCATTTGCATGGAATCCATTTCCATTCATTTCCATCCATTCCATTCATTTGCAGCATCAACTTCAGATTGAAGCCAAGATGCATCTTTGTTGTAGGATCTGCTCTCTTCCCAGATTGCTGCCCAAAATGCCTCGACATCTTTTGAAGGAGTGACAGCATTGCCATTCGGTTTCTGAGTCAGATTGCGATAGAATTTCTTCGCGTCTGTTTCAAACAACCGATTCTGCACACGGAAATCTATTCTGCGATTGTAACGTCTAATTCGTTGAGCCCATGCTTGAATTTTCTCTTTTAGCTTCTCAACCACAATTAGCCTGCTGGTGTCATTTTCAATTTGGTATTTTTGTTCAACATTGAACATTTTTCGTTGAACTTTAGAAGTGTGCGTTGATTTAGAAGATGCCTCAGCTAAGAGTGATATTTCGCGCCGGGTGTCGGCTATCCGTTTCATAATTCTGTTCATCCATGGGGGTACAAAACTGTTTACTCTGTTTTGCTGTCGGCCGTCGGTGTTCTTGGCTGGCCCCAAAATTATCTGAGATACTAGATATCCAGTTGCATATATGATGTGATTGATTTCAGTAATATCTAGATCTCTGCCTGGGGTCTCGACCACCTCGTTTAAGACAGAATTCACTGTTTCTATCACTCTTTTAACTTCGGCATTTTCGTATATTCTCCACAACGGTTTGCGAGATTCAAACGGAAGTTGACTAACTCGTTCTATCTCGCGCCGAAGGAGATTTCGCATTATGTCCTTATCGTGTAATTCATTGCCAGATGAATTTTCACCACTGACGTGTGTTTCACTGGAGAGAGATGAACCTTCCACGGGATCATCATTTTCAAGTTCTACATGTTCGTCATGTGGATTGTTCGAGCGAAGTACATACTCCGCATTTCTCTCAATGTCGGCAAGTTGTTCTGCTGTGAATTTTCCACTGCTGAGTATGTATCGTCGTTGACTGGCAAGCTTCTTTGAGTCTAGGGTAGGTCTCATATCTGGGTTCCGCTCTCTCCATATCTTAAAAACTTCTATTTCTGAGCCCCCATTTTTCGCTTTTGCATAGTAAAAGCACCACATCACCTCCTTTAATTCATCCCGGGTCCCTCTCTGACGATGGCTTCGAGCTACTGCCGGCTCTGGGTCCCTGGGACTAACATCCGTGGGATGGCCAGACGTCGATAAGGTGACATTAGCTCGCTTTCTGAGCAGGTATGGGACATTGGTAGAACAAGGCACGTTAAGATTCATTACATTTCTTGTTCTATCCATTTTGCTCATTGGTTTGAATTGAAGATTCGCAGGACGCAAGTTCGAGTTCACAGATCACATTTAACCCTCGCGTTGTTTCCTGCCATCCGTTACTGCGACCCACAGTGGCCTCGCGGCATCCCCCCGTAGGGCCCAGCAAGGGGTCCCTCCGATTGCCAGTCGGCATTACTAAACCCTACGGGATTTTCACTGACTGCTTAAGGCAGCCTCCTTCGCTGGCTAATGCAAGGTTCGGGCCTCCACTCTAATCAGTGGCCTGGTGTGCCAACCCAGTTTCTCTCCTGTACCCTCTATGGGCCGACAACATGAAGTTCAAAGGTTCATGACCCTTTTCCCTCTCAACTGACTACCCACTCTCCTCAAAATGGAGTACTTCTTCGTCGGACCCCTCACCTTCAACCTATCCAGCAAGGGAGGCCCTACCAGTAGCTAGGCTACCACTGACATAGCTCTCAGGCTCATGGGGGTACTCAAGCTCCACCATCAACTGCAAGGTCGTGTACTTCCTGGGTGGAGTTGTTATTATATTATTATTATTATTATTATTATTATCATTTCTATGAACCAAAAAAATCATTAACAGAAGTTCTACAATTTGAACACAAATTTAAAACATGAACTTCATTTTTACATGTATACTCTACTTTACTCTTACTACAACTATGTCGAACAACTTTGGGATTACAGGTGTACAACACTTACAGGTGAGAAATCATAGCATCTTTGTCCATTGACTCTGGTCCACCAGCTAATTTAGTTGCCTGAATTCCCAGTATCTTTGTCAGGTCCAATATCGTTCCACTTCTGAAGGCATTTTATTCCCACAGAAGTAACAGAATCAAAATTCTTCACTACTGACTCATCAGTGACTTACCTTACAGTACTCTGTGATGATTACAAGTACGCGTTTGTCGTTCGGAAGTTATGACATTTTACGTCCTTTATTTAATGATGATAAAAGTATACCGTGCAGTGGCTTTCATAATAAATGTGGGAGAACTATCTTTCACGGTAACTTTCGTATTGCTGTTTAATGTACTATATACACTATAATAAACTATCAGATTTTTAGGTATCTTATTTGATGCAGGACAGATTATACGTGATGAGATCTCATCAAAGTTTTTTTCTTTCATTTATCCACACGAACAAAATTCACATCTTCAAATGTCGTCAACGAGAAAGGTAATATATTATTATAGGAAATTACGAAACAAAACTTAGGCCCTCCCTCCTCACTATATCAACCTGTAAAATTGTATTTCTTATGCGTATGTGGCCGTTTTGTTTGGAATACCAACAGCAAACGACACAAAGCAGCTGCATTTATGGGCCTGCCGGGAACGGAGATAAAATAATGTGCGGGGCATGCTACGCACAATGCGGCACGGAATTAAACATAGAAATTTTTAATATGAGGCAATGTATCAGGCTGCAGAAGTTATGCGTGCCCCCACAGCCAGCCTCCGAAGCGAAACGGCCCTGTTTATTTCCCTATAATACAGCAAACGAACATTTGTTTGTATAATCATTATATTCAATGACTACACTCCTGGAAAGGAAAATGAGAACGCCAAATAAATTTATTTCAGCCCGAAGAATCGCGGATTCAACCCTCCGTCATGGTAGTGGCTACTATTCGTTGTGATCGACGAGTAATGGAAGACTTACCAGGAAAATATTCAAGAATCCACATTTTATATGGTAAAGGAAAGCCAGCGTCAAATATTTACTCCCTCCCTTTTATGTAGCACATGATTTTCATTCTTTTTACATTAAATAAATAATTTGTTAACATTAAAATCAGAATATTGTCTCTCATGTCACAATCAGATATTAAATACACTTGGCCACATGGTTTACATGGACAGACAGCTTATAAAAAGAAGAAAAAAGTTTTACAATATCTTTACAAAAGTTTATTATTCGTCATTTGCAGAGCGACGTTTCAGGGATTGTATTTTTCATCATTTTCAGGCTACTAAACACAGAAGAAAATTATTAACCGGTATATTTTGGTTGTTTTTATAAACTGTCTGTCCATGTAAATCATGTGGCCAAGTGCATTTAATATATGAAATAACTAATTTGAAATGACAAATAACTAACCTAACAACTGAGAGGCGTTAGCAGCTCTTAGGTGTTTTCAATAATCCACAATTATTAAAATTATTATCTAATGGAATACCACGAAATTCCCATTTTTTTATTTACAGTAGTAGGTCGAATGTACCCACAAATTCTGCCAAACCACAATAATTCAATCAGAGAACTTTCTGCATTCAAAACATTACAGGGAGATGGCCAATACAGTAACTGATTGTCAATTATAAAAAATGATGCGGCGATTACAAAACTGACTATCAGTTAAAATGACTTTTTAATTTGTTAGTTGCACAATACTAATCTAATGACAAAACTATGTAGCCAAATACGCAAAGTGAAATATTTACATTTACGAATAACGTTTGAATAACAAATAAATGGGACATAACAGCACAGGCGTATACTTTACTCTATACTTAAACTTAATGAAATAGTTTCAAACAAACATGTACTCATATTGTTTGAATAGTTCCTAGGAAATAAGTAAATTTAATTCTAATTAAACACTTTGTGGTATACAGGAAATTTGAGACTAGTTTAGATTTGATACTTGTGAATGACACAGAAATATGATGATTTTTCGATACCATTTCAACATCTAACTGGGCACTAAAATTTAAAAAAAGAGTGTGAAATAAACAAACATAACTTCTGTTAAATCATATGACTGCGAGATGATCGCATTGGCATTTGGACGAGAGAACAGAAGAATTAGAGAAGAAAGAAAACTAAAAAACGAAAGAAACGAAACGGGAAAAAGAAAGCGACGCAGAAAGAGAAAGCGATAGAAACAGGAAACGTGGTGATAAAAACAGCACATAATTCCCCCCGTATTTTCGCGCAAAATTACGGGAAAAGTACACAAATGTTCGAAAAATTGTACATTACCTTATTTCAAAATCTGTCTTTAAGGAATAGATTTCATTAAGGGAAAAATCTCTATCCTTAATATTTTAGCTGTAGGAACACTGCAGGAGGAAAAAATTTTGAAGTTGTGCAATATTCGAAAAAATAGGGTTTTCAACGAACATGACACTGCACCGTTCTCTTAAACGTCCTTCACACTATGCAGCAACAAAATTAATCAAAACAATGGAGCATTTTTTTTTTTACAGAATTTGGAAAATGTCCCAGACGCTTCATGTAAAGTACCCGCAAATTTTGCCGTCATTCGATTTTTCAGTATCAAGGGACCCCAAAACATGGATTGTGGCTACTCCACGTGTTAGAGGATTGTTTTTCTAAATCTAGCGACGGGTGTATCCACTTTTTCCTTATCAGGACCCTGCAGTTTTTCTGCCGAAAATTCGCCGTTTAGTCGCGCAGCATTACATAACCTTCTCTCTACTCCGTAGGGAGAAAGTAAAACAGAAACGCGAAAGAGATGTAGAAAATCGAAAACAAGGGGAAAAGGTAGAAAAGAGATGACGAGAAAGTGACGACAAAGCTAAGAAGGCAAAAGGCGAGCGGGAAAACAGAAAACAGCGGAATGGCGAGGGAAACCGCCTGGAGAGGTCGGTGGCAAAGCGCGGGCCAGCACTCTCAGTTCCGGAGTTGCCAAGTAAGCACCAGCATGGGCGAAGGCTTGGAGGATGAGGGGGGGGGGCTGCGGCGAGGGCACTGTGTCCGGGGAAGATGGGGAGTGGGTAGGCGTGGGAAGAGAGACGACGGGGGCGCGAGCGAGGACTACGGAGGTAGCGACGGCGGGGACACGACGAGAACGGGGACGCCTTCCACGGAAACCGGGGAAGGTTGGGAAGGCGGAGACGGGGGCGGAGACGGGGGCGGAGACGGGGGCGGAGACGGGGGCGGAGACGGGGGCGGAGACGGGGGCGGAGACGGGGGCGGAGACGGGGGCGGAGACGGGGGCGGAGACGGGGGCGGAGACGGGGGCGGAGACGGGGGCGGAGACGGGGGCGGAGACGGGGGCGGAGACGGGGGCGGAGACGGGGGCGGAGACGGGGGCGGAGACGGGGGCGGAGACGGGGGCGGAGACGGGGGCGGAGACGGGGGCGGAGACGGGGGCGGAGACGGGGGCGGAGACGGGGGCGGAGACGGGGGCGGAGACGGGGGCGGAGACGGGGGCGGAGACGGGGGCGGAGACGGGGGCGGAGACGGGGGCGGAGACGGGGGCGGAGACGGGGGCGGAGACGGGGGCGGAGACGGGGGCGGAGACGGGGGCGGAGACGGGGGCGGAGACGGGGGCGGAGACGGGGGCGGAGACGGGGGCGGAGACGGGGGCGGAGACGGGGGCGGAGACGGGGGCGGAGACGGGGCGGAGACGGGGGCGGAGACGGGGGCGGAGACGGGGGCGGAGACGGGGGTGGAGACGGGGGTGGAGACGGGGGCGGAGAACGCGGTTAGGGAGGCGGTGTGGATTGGAGGTGGCGGGGGCGGAGGGGGCGGCGGAGCATCCCGGCCCGAGGCGAGCGGGCGAGCGAGAGTCGACTGGTCACAGGAGAACTATTCGCACAACTTTATTAGGTAAGTTCAATACCCCGCCAACTTCCCAAACCCGAAATTAAAAGGGAGCCTTAACAGAAGATTAAATATTCGTGATACATGCAGCAAACTTTCGACGAGGGCAAGGGCAAGGGGCTCCTCATGATATTCCCTATCCCACCGCGACATTTTCTGAGCTCCACGTGCTCGAGGTGCCGCCGTCTCGGCCAAAACAGCTGCGAAAAGATATTGCAAAAATTTTCCAACAGCCGGGAGAGGCGCATAGATTCATTTTGAATAAAGTTGCACGAATGTTACCTACAGTTTTTAATAAAATTTTGTAATATACCTCTGCGAAGGTGGAGCTGGGGCGTTCGTTAAGGATTTTCGAGTGTTCTGGACAGAAAAACGGAATTGAGATTTGATTGATACACGCAAAAGGCTGGTATTAAAGAACAAACCGAAAGGGGAAAGGTTTACATGGAACGTGAATGGCGTTCATCAGGGCGTTTCATCATTCAATAATCACAAATATTCGGTCACTTTTTTTGCAACCTTGTAATTTACTGATACCTTTTGATATCCCCTTCGCGGCAATTGGTCCAGCAACGTACAGCTCTAAACAGCAAATTAATATCTCCAGGAAGCATTTGAAAACCAATAAAATTCCAATTTGCTTCAGCTGGAAATTTATTAAAGTAAACAATTAGAAACTGTTACTCAAGTACCTAGTATCGAAATAACACTTATCTCTTACGAATGAAATTCTGTCGGAATTTGGAAATTAGTACGCAAAAACACTTTCGCACGTATCGCTTACATTATTGTTTAAAAGGGAGTCAAAGGAATTTTGAAATTTACAATACAGGATGTTTCTTAACTATAGCATCAAAACGGTAACATCAAAATTGTACCAAAACTATTGCATCACAACTACTGCATGTACTTGAGCCTCCGGGTCAATGACCCCCATCTCGATCAGGTTTTTGTTCAGATTCCCTGATCCACTGATCAATTACTGAGATGGCCCCGTGTTTTGCTTCTGGACGTAAATCTGTGGTCACGGCGTGAAATCTCATTTTGGAGAAAACAAGGGTTAGATTTTTGAGCCACCGCTTGTTTAAACGCTAAACGCTATTTCTTAACGGCTTTTTCTCGTTAAGGAGGCAACATTTGAACTCGGTCGTTTTACTAAAATAAAATATAGATACTTCACTTGTAGTTTCAGTACTTAACACAATTTTGCCAAAAATTGACTTCAGAACTTTAACCCATGACCACAGAAATGTAGCTTCACTGTGCGCACGTTTTGTTGAGCACTCCTTTTGCTTGTAGTGGTAGGAGTAGAACTGATGTTCGTTACTATTTTGTTAGCAATACAGAAAAATCAAATCAGCAGTTCATTTACCATTGAAATTGATTTTCTATAACTCGAGAACAAAAGATTTTCTATAACTCGTAAACAAAAATTTTTCTAATTTCTATTTTTCTAAAATAATAATTTTTCTAATTTTTTCTAGTTTTTCAAATGTTGCTAATTTCGCTTTTTTTATTATTCTAGGCTTCAAGAAAATGTGGGCAGATATCTCTTTCCCCATACGTCATATAGAGTTTTTACTGTTTTTTTTACCAAATAAATAAATAAAACGTCACATCGATTCTTATCGTTATTAGAGGACAATCGGTTTCCCGAAGGTATTTGCTCCTTCCGATCGCATAGTTCAAATACAGTCCGCTGCACGGTCACAATCGCTGAAACGCTGCACGCGCTGACAACAATAATACGAGCTGCGTATACATACGAGTACGAAATGTTTTGTAGTACCTAACTTGTCATTAGTAGCCTTGGCGGCCGCTCCTGGAACTAGTTCTATGGAGTGCCGCGTACCCAGGCAAGGACAACGCTTTCAGTTTGAGGATATCGATTTATTACTTCGTGTCTCTGAGCGAGACAACTGCTATGGTCATTAGTTCTATTAGTATAATGCGTCTTTTTTAATCACGCGAGAAGGCGGTATTCTTACCTTGCTGGTTGGGGAGATCTGGCGCCTATCTACAATACGTCGCGTTGCTGAGTTTTCCTCATCTAGGTATACAAGGTGTCCCATTTAACCAGACAAATCGAAATAATTCGAAATATACGCTTCGTACAAAACATGACTCAAAAAAAAGAAGGAATATCTCTAAGGGGTGCATCTGTCTGACCTAAAATCAAATCTCGCCCCCGCCCCCTGGGGTGGGGGGGGGCAACATTGAAATGTTAAATGGAAATTCTCATTTTTCATTCAAATTTGGATTCTACACTAAAAATCATGTTTTGTTTAAAACATTTTTTATTCGTGATAGATGGCGCTATAAACTTAAAGATAAGATTTTCGCAATACTTGAGAAATTACACTATGAATTGAAAAATAAAGAAACTGTTGTTCAATATTTTTTTAATATCTAGTGATAACTGTTACGCCCCACCCCCTACTCCTAGGGGGTAGGGTGGGTGGTAATTTTCAAGTTTCAAAAGGGAAATCCTATTGCTTTCATTAAAGACGTAGATTTAACGAGTAGGTATTTTTCATTCGTGATAGCGTTGAAATGTTTTAATTACTTTAGCATCACCAAGGAACTACGACGTGGACATAGTTAAGGTTATAAATAGAATTTTTTCTTTTTAAAAATTGAACAGGTGTTTCTTTATTTTTCAATCCAAAGTGTAATTTCTTGAGAATTACAAAAATTCTTATTTTTGATATTACAGCGCCGTCTATCAGAAATAAAAAAAATATTTTAGACAAAACTTATGTAGTTTTTTATTAAGTAGAATCCAAATCTGAAATAAAAAACGGTAGTTCCCGTTTAAAATTTAAAATTTGGTCCCCTCCTCACCGTCAGGAGGTAAGGGCGAGGTTCGATTCAGATCAGGCAGATGTACCGCTTTAAGATATTGATTTTTTCACTGAGACATTTTTTAACGATACGTATTTTTTGAGTTATTTTGATTTGTCAGGTTAAATGAGACAAGGGATGAGAAGTGGGACAAGCTCTAATCTCCCGACTGGTTTCCCGACATATGTGGTAATAAAGTGCATGTAAGTAAGTGGGTAAGTAAGGAGTGAGGATAGTACAAGCAAGAAGGAAAGATCGCGCGCAGTACATGGCCCGTTAGGGTAGTGCTGCGGCACTCGCCTTGTCCTGATCGAAACTAACGGAAATCAATTACATCAGCCAGTCGTTAGGAGGAAGTTCCAAATGTATTGACCAGGTCTTTAAACGAATCAAACCGGCGTTGTCTCCAGAGTACTGTAGGAGATGCAGCATATCGAAGCCCAACTTCAGGCCATCCGAGAATTTGGTCTGACATTCGTAGGTAAAACTTGATTTTTCGAACTTTATTTTCGCAGACACCTACTTGGTTAAAGTAGTTAATGTTTAATTAATACTAAAGTTCCTTGGTTAATTAAAACGTTCGATCTTCTCTTTGTGATCTAAAATTCATAGATAAGTCTGATACAAATTCTATTGAAATTGCTTTACTGGTTTGTTTCTAATCGTATTTTCGTTCTTTCAAGACGTTTTTCACGGAATGTCATCACTTTACTTAATCGTTCAGAATTTGTCATATTAGAAGACTTGCATAGATTTTTCAGTTCATGGGTCGTCGTCGCCTCAAAAAATAGTTCCCCAAAACATGGGAAGCGTTATGCGAAAGCGTTACGGCAGAACAGAATATGGACGCGAACAAGCACGAGCCAAGTGCTAAGCGTGAGGTCTGTATACCATCGCTCAAGGTACGACTCGAGAATAGAGCCGGAATCGACCGGACGATATCAAAGCAAAAGGACCAACGCGAGCCGGACGATTGCGAATCTCGCCAAGAATGGATTTAGTAGTATCCTCTATTTTCCCGGCCTGATAAATACCCCATCAAACAGCTGAGCCAGCGCTCTCTCCCCAGACCACGCCGCAACTTGGAACATATGACCACTCGTACACAATGGATCCTGTAACCTAACCTGACTCAAAATATCTCTTGCCATATTTACACGCGTACGCGAATTCCTCTCGGGAGATTGCGAATCGCATTTTTCGCGACACGCATTTTTCTCTCGCCAAAAGATTCGCATACCGTGATAGGGAGATGGCGCAATAGACCAGCCTTTGGGCTCGAAAGGACACGAAAAGCGGCGCGTAAAGGCACATTCACAATGCAAACATAAACAACATAGCGTTAACATAAAAGTTAGGACTACGTCCACAAACGGACTCATTCACAATGTCTTCGCATAAGCATAACATGTAAGACGTTAACTTACAAGCTTGCCAGCTTCAAGCTTCTGTGCTTATGCTTATGTAAGAAATAATAAATGAACCAATCACAGTACGTTTAACGCAAAATCGAGTATCGAAATAGGATCGAAGTCGATAGATCGAACAAAAGATTGGTTTTCCAAATTTCTTGGGTGATTTTCAACGGTTTTCTGCGTTGTTTGTAGCGTACAATCTTTTTGTAGTTTAGTTTTGTTGTAAAGTTCATAGTAGTTTCGTTAGTTTTAATTTTTATTGAAATTAAATACCTAATCTAACCTAACCCAACCCATAGCCACAATGCCGAGGACCGCCGCTGGCAGGCCTTCACTCGTAAAGAGCTGCTGTACCACAGTATTTTTTTTTATTTATTTTGGTAAAAAACTGTATATGACGTGTGGGAAAATAGATTATCTGCGCACATTTTCTTGAGGCCCAGAATTTTTAAAAAAATTGAAAAATTAAAAACAAGAATTTAGAACTAATTATTATTTTAGAAAAAAATTAAAATTAAAAATGTTTGTTTTCCGAGTTATAGAAAATCAATTCAACGGTAAATGAACGGATTTGATTTTTCCGCATGCTAAACAAAATAGTAATGAACATCAATTCTACTTCTACCATTACAAGCAAAGGAGTGCTCAACAAAATGTGCGCACAGTGAAATTTACGTCCAGAAGCAAAACAAGGGCCATCTCAGCATTTGCTCAATGGATCAGGGAAACTGGACAAAAACCTGATCGAGATGGGGGGTCATTGGACACGGAAGCTGAATACATTACTTGTTACAGGCGTATTAAATATATTTTTTAAATGTATACAATACAACGTTAAACTAATTCATTATATATCTTGTTTTGTTACAATAAATATTATTTTTCTTTTTGACGATCATATACTCTCTAAGTGTAATAGAAACAGTTTTGCAGCAGAAAAGATTTTACTTTTAACTTAAATTTGTGTACCAACTGTAATTGCGTAATGGTCCAGCTGGCAATGTCGTTGTTAAAGTAACGTACATGTATGGTATGGTGATTTCTTGTACTGAGCTGTTGATACTGACACTTGATGCACGTGATTTCACGGCGTGTGTTGTAATTATAAATATCAATATTGCATGAAAATATGTTCCCTCCGTTAAGTAGGTCATTTTTGACAAATATTACAGATTCGTAAATAAATAGACAAGGCAATGGTAGGATTCCCAGCTCAATGAAAAGAGGCTTGCAGGAATCACGTGGAAGGCATTTTTTCATTATTCGAATAATTTTCTTTTGCAATCTGAAGGTCTGAATACTACAGGATGAGCTTCCCCAGAATATTATGCCATATCTCAGGCGGGAATGCACATTTGCAAAATAAACGCAACGAGCTGCATGAAGGCTGACAGAATTTGAAAGAATTCTGAATGCATAGCATAATGAACTTAATTTAGTGTTTAATTCTGTTATATGTACATTCCATTTGAGGTTTGATTGAATTGAAAGACCTAAAAATTTTGTTGCCTCAACATCAGCTAATTGCATATTGTTCATTTTCAATGGAACATGCGATTTCCGATTTGAGATGCAAAAATGCATTGAAACAGTTTTTCTTTCGTTAACAATTAATTTGTTATTATTAAACCAATTTGAAACTTCTGAAATTGTACTATTTACTGCTTCTTTTTTGCAAAGAACATTCGTGTCATCAGCAAACAGAACCGTTCTTCCATTTTTAATAGACGAGGGCATATCGTTTACATATAACAGAAAGAGAATAGGACCTAAGATCGAACCTTGCGGGACCCCATGCTCAATTGGCAAAGAATTGGAAATATAAGTATGTAATGTCCTTTCCTGCCAGTATGGTATTTCTACTCTTTGAGTCCGATGTTTAAGGTAAGAAGTTATCCAATCTAGGGCAATACCACGAATTCCATACGAAGGTAATTTTGAGAGCAAGATGTTATGGTCAATAACGTCAAAAGCTTTCGAGAGATCTAAGAATATTCCAATGGGTACTTCATTTTGGTCTATTGATGAAGCAACATCTTTGAGAAAAGAAAAAATGGCAGTTTCCGTAGATTTTGATTTTCTAAAACCGTGTTGTGAGTCTGAAAACGCTCTGTTTTTCCTGAGAAAGTTTCCATTCGTAAGTAGAAAAGCCTCTCTAATATTTTTGAGAAAACTGACAAAAGAGAAATTGGCCGGTAATTTTGAATTCATTTTTGTTCCTTTTTTAAAAAGTGGCTTATTATATTTGATATCTATATATATACACACACACACACAATTATAATATAGATTCTCACATCCAGCCAATGGTAACCATAATAACTCACAGAAAATACAAAATCTTTGCTTACGCTTATGTTAGACATTGTGAACATTTCAGTCTATCACTTATGTTAAAGTTAAGTCTATGAGTTATGCTTATGCGTCTGCACTGTGAATGGGCCTTTAGCGAGTCGCTAACGGCACAGTGGGCCTTGGCGGTCAGGACACCCATCGAATGTCCTCAGCAGCGTCGATTAGGTATCCCGTTCGTATTTATTCTGCAACTAGCGGACACGGCAATGCTTCGCTACTGCAATGTACTCCACTCACCGCTACTGGTCATGCGATTCTTCATCGCGTTTTACGCTATGCTCTGCAAAATGTCTTGTAGATGAAAGACTGTACAAGTATTGTACAGTCAAGACAAAACAAGTATTGTACCACAGTTTCTGGGTTGATGGCCCCCATCTCGATCAGGTTTTTCGTCCAGTTCCTGATCCTTGAGCAAATGCTGAGATGGTCCCTTGTTTTGCTTCTGGACATAAAGTAACTTCATTATTTGTGCACGTCTTCTGAATTTCAGTGGGAAATATAGTTATTCAAATTATCGTTTTTCATATTATCGCGGCAAAAAGTATTATCTTTCGTGGAGAACATGAGGGTTCAGGCAGGAATTTATAGCTAATTACCTTTCAAAATATATTTTATTATATAGGAGTGAATATTTTTTCAACACAACTCGAAAAAAAACTCTCTTTTCTGTATTCAAAATTCGACTAGAATATGGTTTAGGATAGAGACCACAGAATTATGAAAACGTGCACAAAATTCACTTCTCCCCATAGCTCGTCACACGCAGTTTTTAACTGTTTTTGACGTAAATAAATAAATAAATAAATAAATAGACTTTCTTGCGAGTATGGGTTTGTTCTACGTCAAGGTTTAGACATGGTTGTCAAGTATCCTATGTTAAAACGTTTTCCCTCAGTGTTAAAATTCTGGCAGGTATTTCACAATAGCGGGGGCAGAATATGCCGCCATACGAGATATTAATACTTGACGGTGCGGCGGTTGCTTAGCGCTTCTGTTCAGGGGGCGCATTATTTATCATAACTTTTACATTAATTATTATTTATCATAACTTTTAATTAATTAATTCCAATGAGTATTTCAAATTTAACATATTATGATACTGAATTGTAATTCATGTCAATTCAGTTTACTTCAAAACAAGCGGGGCTACAACAATACATACTTTTTGGTATTATTTATAACTATTGCAATCTTCGAAATTCAGAACTTCTAACGAAAAATCAATCTACGCAAATTTTTAAGTGTCCTATGCTCCATGCGTGGAAAAAATTTAAAGAAGAATTTGGAGCAATTTTGAGGAAAGAATATAAACTGCTTAAATTTCAAGCATAAATTACACGAAAGCGACTCTTTTTGTTTCCAAAATTGTAGGTGTGTTGTGCAGGTGTAGATTTTTCAGTATCAAGAACCTACAAAAGGTGGATTCTGTTTGCGCAATGTGTTAGAGAAAGTAACTTAAAATTTAAACATACCGGCACAAGATTTATCCACTCGTTACCAGGGACCGGCGATTCCAATTTTTCCGTCAAAAATTCGCACTCTTTAATACAGCGTAAAGTACTTTTTTTCAAAAATTACACAAATGTATTTTTTAAATATCTCTCACACAGTTCCTATGCAAATATCCAGCAATTTGTAAACCCTGTTGTATTTAAAAGTTAAAGTGCTTCAAATGAAGTTTTTCGAGAACTCAATTTTTTTTTAAAAAAAGAACTTAAAATTTCGAATTCACATTAGCACTTAAACTCCATTTTCTTAAAACGGTTCCAAAGTTTTCAATGAATATTGTCCTTTGGGACGAGGTTTACTGTTCTATAAGATTCTTAAAATAATATTTCCGTTCTACTATTAGCAAACCGAAAAATTAGGAAACTGTCAAAAATGTACTTCGGGCGGCGATAGACCGCAGCTGGCAACTGTATATGGCAGGACCGAATACTAGCTGAGACCAAAACTAATTCGGGAAAGTCTGTGCCATTCTGTAGTGCCACGAGCTCTATATTACTTTACGCCAGTGGAATAATTTGTGTAATAATACGCAATATGTAGCAGTTTTACACGGATATATAAAAATTGAAAATGTAGGAGAATGTTGAAAAATACTGAACAAATACATTATTCACTGTTTCTTACTTAGTGTATCTGTACATCATCAATATTGTCAATATTAGGCCTTTAAAACATTTAAATGTCAATATTAGGCCTTTAAAACATTTAAATGTCAATATTAGGCCTTTAAAACATTTAAATGTCAATATTAGGCCTTTAAAACATTTAAATGTCAATATTAGGCCTTTAAAACATAAACTTAAAAATGTGAGAGCTTTTTGTGGAATTTTGAGTCATGACAGTTAAGTTTTTAAATGATAGCTACAGTTTCAATAAAATATATGAAATATCATAATAATACTTAATCAAAGACTAACCAAAAATTGTTTTTTGATGTGGCACCATAATTTTTTTTGTTTCAATACATAATAAATGAAATAGCTTCCAAAGAGATAGTTTGGAGATGGGTACAATCTGCAGTTCCAACACATAAGATATGATATTTTTTATATTCATTGAGTGTACCACACTTTTTTAATCTACAGAGAAAATTTGTGTCCTGGTTCAGTTATTATAGAATTGTCAAAAATAAAGTATCAGCTTTCGTACAATCAATGCTTGTTAAATCTTATAGCTACTGTTATTTATTACATGGATTATAAACTTTACATGAATCGAACATTGAAATTCTCACATCGAAGTTTATTTAATAATTCATCTTGAAGCATAATAGTTAGTGTTACTGTTACTAATACAGTAACCATGTTCAGATAATATTCTTCTTTGAATAACCTAAATTGAATGCCCATTTCTATACCAACACCAACTTCCCTTCAAATGTCATAATTTGGAAACAAGCTATCAATTTACTAACCAAATCCTTTTGCTTCCAATTACAAATTAGTCGCACAAAACTGTTTTTCAAAAAAATAGGTACTTCAAGCATAAGTAATCCTACGAAATGACAAAAATTCATGTCCAGATTGAATCCAGATAATTAGTTGTTTTTTTTATTTATTTCCAAATATATTACTCTGAACAAAATGTGTTATGTTATCTACAAAATGTAAAAACCTGTATGAATCAGTTCATTTCTCAATGTCTTCCACTATATTGAAATAATATTATTGTCATTCATTTTGTCTTAAAAATTAAGTATAATCTCTGCACGGTGGACAATTGGAGACCAAAAA
>JAHLJT010008446.1:282559587-282649105 GCA_031308135.1 Acheta domesticus | reverse complement strand
ATATGTGTGTTTGTGTGTGTTTGTGTGTGTTTGTGTGTGTTTGTATGTGTGTGTGTTTGTGTGTTTGTATGTGTGTGTGTTTGTATGTGTGTGTGTTTGTATGTGTGTTTGTATGTGTGTTTGTATGTGTGTGTGTGTGTGTGTTTGTATGTGTGTGTGTATGTGTGTGTGTTTGTGTGTTTGTATGTGTGTGTGTTTGTGTGTTTGTATGTGTGTGTGTTTGTGTGTTTGTATGTGTGTGTGTTTGTGTGTTTGTATGTGTGTGTGTTTGTGTGTTTGTATGTGTGTGTGTGTGTGTGTGTGTGTGTGGGAGTCCGCCTCTAATGTTCGGTTGAAACGAGATGCGCGAACCCGAAGAGAGAAAACGGAGTGTAGATTGAACGTGTACGGGACCCCTGAAGTGCGGGGCGCAGAACGAGAGAGAAACCTGTCTCTTAGTGGCCTCCTTGAATGTTCGGTTGAACACGAGACGCGCGAACACGAACGGGCAAAACTGAAGTGTGAGTCGAACGTGTATGTGGCCCTCGTAAGTGCGGCGGCGGGTCACGGAAAGCTAGAGAAACCTATACTGCCATTTTTCTAACTTAACCCCTCAAGGCCACTCAAATCCCATCTTCGTGATGGAATATGTCACGGCATATCGCTGCTTTCTCGGTCGTTCCGCTAGATTTCCAATGATCGCGACCGTATCACCATCAAGCAGTGCTTGCGGTCATGCGACTTCTACCGGCAAGACCGAGAAAGACGCGAAATTCGTGATTCCATCGCGAATATGGGATTTGAGTGGCCTTGAGAGACAAAGAGAAATCGTAGTAAGTGTGGCCTCCTTGAATGTTCGGCTGAACCCGAGATGTTCGTACCCGAACGGGGAAAATTGGAGTGTATTTCGAGCGTGTACGGACCCCCCTATACGTGGAGAGGTGGCGGTTGCCGGGGTTACATTAGAGGTGGCGCGGGGTCATTTCTGACCCCTTTAAGTTATTTCTTTATAAATTATACTTAGCAAGAAACAAGTGCGAAATTAGTTATTTTAACAATAATCAATCATTTATAAGGTCCTATTAACTTAATGCACTATCATAAACAAACCTGGAAATGATGAATTGAAACAAATAAAAGGGCAAAATTATCATTTATCTTTGATTTTATGTAGTGACTCCATTTACATTTTCCTGAATATTTCAACAACAAAGGTATCAGAAAATTCAGTAAGTTTCATTTTCGAACATTGTCTCACGTAAAAACAAACAATTGATTGAAAATGCTTCAAAGCCAATCAACACAACTTAGAAAGAGTACGATATTTAAAATGTTTGTATTGGTTTCACAAATGTTTATAAATGAATTATTACTTTCAAAATTTTGAAAATCTTTCAGACAAAAGCTAAAGAATGCGGTGAACGTTATGTGAAATGTAAAGCATCTGACTCGCAAAATGAGGCAACTGCAGCTTAGCAAAGATACGTGGCGTCTGAAGAGGCCCCGCACCGCCTGTCTCGGGCTAAGTGCGGGGGCGGGGG
Organism: Acheta domesticus; assembly: GCA_031308135.1. Classification (NCBI taxonomy): domain Eukaryota; kingdom Metazoa; phylum Arthropoda; class Insecta; order Orthoptera; family Gryllidae; genus Acheta; species Acheta domesticus. Next base: position 282,647,585 of record JAHLJT010008446.1, on the reverse strand, counting down.
GGAGTCGGGGCGGTAGAGAGGGCAGTGAGAGCGAGCGGCGAGGGTGACACGTCGGGAGACCTCAACCGTCCGGCTGGCGCGTCCCATCCTTTTCCATCAGACGCGTGCGGCACTCCGTACCGCATTTACCAACTTCGATTTTCGCGTCTATAGTAATTGCTTTTGTCAGCAAATGTGAAGGAAATATTCTTTATTTATGAATTTATACATTTTATTTCATAAAAACTAAATACCAAACGAAATAACTATATTAATAATTCCGATCCATCACTCGCTCCCGCCGTGTCTTGGTACGTGTTACATGAAGGGAAATTAATACGGTGCAAACGTGCCTTCTAACGTTTCTTCGGAAACAACGTATCTAAATTTGAATTAGTAGTTCGTACTCCAAAATCTGACATAAAGCTCAATAACAAAACAGCAGTAAGAATTCTAATGGATAAAATACACAAATATTATACTTAAATGACAAGCGCGTGCGGTACGGAGTGCCGCAACCGTTGCAGAGTTTGAATTCCTCATGAATAACGGTCGATCGGCAGTGCCTCAAAGGGTTATTTCAGTGTCATCCGGTTGAAAATATAATGAATGAAGAATAGTGCGACACCAGTTATTTACACGAAATCAACAAAAATGTAAGAATGCGGCAATGAGTGCCGCTACGCGCCCGCCGGATGGGTACACCGGGCGTTTGTTTGGGTTGACGCAACACTTCGTTCCCGCTTGCCTCTCGTTCTCCGCTCTCCGTCTCAGCGCGTTCTTGTTGGTCTTTCCGCGTATGCGCGCACTTTCCGACGTGTCTGCTGCCGCGATGGGTTGATTGATTAATTGATTGTCGGTGATTCCGGGCGCGTCAACTACTGAAGTTATTAGTCCCCTAAGTTTGGTGCATGTGTTCATCGGGAATTGGGGGCGATTTTCCCCCGCTGGATGACGAGGTCCGTCGCCGACCTTCCGTTGACTAGCGGGGTTTTCCCCAACCAAGTATCTCCCACCAGCTGGGCACCGTCCAACCCGACAGACCCCGACCGGTCTCCTGTCATGTGTGGTAGTGTAGTGCATGTTGGTGTAGGTGTGTGTGTAAAGTGTAAGGATAGAACAAGGAAGAGGAAGGAAAGATCGCACGCGCTCAGTGGCCCGTTTGTTGGGATAGTTCTTCCGGCATTCGCCTGGTGTTGATCGGAGAAACCACGGAAAACTACCGATCATAGCAGCCGGCCGCTAGAATTCTCCTCCAGGGACTGAAGTCCTCTCTCCCGATTCGCGGTAGGTGTAAGTGGTTACGCTACATCTAGTTCTGGAGTTGAAGACATTTTTTTTGACTTGTGTTCGCGTTTCTACTGCCTTAAACTAGTGGTGCTCCAACAGAACATACTTTCTCGCATTGTTTGTACATTTGTAATTTTCGAAATTTAGAAAGAATTTTCGAAAATGAGCCCTGCGCCAGTCTTTTAAGCGTTCCTTGTCCTATCCGAAAAAAATTAAGAAAAAATTCGGGGAAGTTTTTGAGAAAGTGTTTATTTATTTAATTTATTTTAAATCGCTTTAAAATTACTTGGTCATAAGCGATCAAAATCTATTTTACAATTTTACATAATACTAAAATGTACATTCTTATTTACATAGCAATATTTCTTAACATGTTTTAACAATATGAAACATTCAACAATGATTCACAGTTTGTTTTTTATGTATTGCGTAAATTACTAAAACAAATTACCCAAAACATACTCGTTTTTTCAGAAAATTGTAAATGATCTTTTTGATCACTTACGGTATCGGGAAGAGATGAAATAGTCAATCCCATTTAGTTTGTTATATTGTAACTTGTTTCATGTCTACTGTTTTTCTGAGTCTTGTAGATATTGTACTGATTCAATAATCTCTAAGTCATTTTGCTAACAAATGTTTCAGTAATGAGCAACTGTATATTAGATGGTCGTTTATTTTAGGGAAGCAGGAACGTCGGTCCATCATGCGGTGATGCATTGTTTTGCGATTAACGCAAAAGAAAACTTAATTTTCATAATAGGCTCAGCGATAAGGCGCCAGGTCGTAAAGTGTAGGAAATGAGGTCAGAGAAACATCGGCCTGTATGTGAATCGTTCGAAGCTCTTGGCTGTAGCGTAACGAACTGGAGAAACGCGGCTCGTATGGGTGGTCGGTGGGAAGTATAGCCTAATCGCACCACGAATGTTCCGCAATAAAAATTTCATTAAAGTAAGTTTACAAGTAACTGTGTAGTACAGAAAAGTGGTAAGTGGCAAGTTTGCGGACTACGAGGATGCAGTAACTGGCGACGGCGCTACTACGACGATACAGTAACTAGCGACGGCGCGACTACGAGGTTGCAGTAACTGGCAACGATGCGACTACTACAAGGATGCAGTAACTGGCAACGGTGCGAGTACGAGAATGAAGTAACTGACAACCTGTAGTCACTGGCGACTGTACAACTACGAGAATGTAGTCACTGGTGGCTGTGTCCAGAAGTCGGTTATCATCTGTACGTGCTCACTGGTCAGATGGTTCGTGGGGTGTGATGAGGGATTTTGAAACTTCTCTGAAATTGTATTATTATTTGTAGGAACGTATTTCATGTCCATATCTTAGTATCCGTTAATGTTTTTTGGCTTTCAAAATGCCACTGTTACCACGTTTTGATATTACATCTGTGCAAAGCCAAAATGTTGGGAAAATAATAATAATAATAATAATAATAATAATAATAATAATAATAATATGATAATAATATTAATTCTTTTATTGTGCTCTAATAAAATAAAATAAAATGTCAAAATTAAATCGAATTTGACAATGATTGTATTAATATAGAGATTCATCGAAATGCATTATCAGAAGGAACTGAAAATTTCAATATCTTTATTTGCCCTTAAAAATCGATTCTTTTCAGTTGTTGGTTTCGTTACATTTTCATTAGTAATTTCTCTCGATCCTTCTCCAGTGTTGATACTGCATACTCTCTGTCCATACTTGATTCTGCATTGTCCTCTGTCTAAGTATCGTAATGCAGTCTTGACACACTTCAATGTCTCTTTGCACTGCTGGAACACCGTCCTTCTCTTTTACTCGCCTAATAACATACGAGATCCATTCGGTAACGGGAAGGCGCAAGCAGCTAATGAAACTGATCGCTTTTCATCGCGGCGCGGGGGTTTTCGCCAGGCTGTGGGAGTGTGGCAGTCGCGCGCTGCCTGTCGCTTACTGTCGCTCCTGTCTCTTCCTATGCAGTGCGGTTTGCACGTCAGAATGTCAAGTAACATAAAGCCTCAAACTGAAGTAACGCTATCGCGCGTCGCCGCCACTAGTTGTCGCCCACGCAGGTTGTAGCTCACATGTTTCCGCAGGAAAACTGACTTGGCATAAAGTCATCATTAAGTTCCCGTTTCAGATGTGCAACCTTCACCTAAGGGGCGACTTCTTCGATTATGACCTTTGGCCGATGATATTTTTCCAAGCTGCCTGATATTGGACTCTGTGGCACTGAGGCGATATATTCTTCTCCACGAGGGAATTAATTTCCAGGACGTTGTGTTTACTACGTTCACTACAGCACAGGGTCAGGTGCACTATAATCGAAACTTTTGCTTATTTGTAATGTAAGTGAAACGGTATAAGTCTCTAAAGTTCAGTATAACCCATATTTTCAGTATAACCCATATTTCAGTATAACCGATATTTCAGTATAACCGATATTTCAGTATAACCGATATTTCAGTATAACCGATATTTCAGTATAACCGATATCTCAGTATAACCGATATTTCAGTATAACCGATATTTCAGTATAACCGATATTTCAGTATAACCGATATTTCAGTATAATCGATATTCAGTATGACCGATATTTCAGTATAACCGATATTTCAGTATAGCCGATATTTCAGTATAACCGATATTTCAGTATAACCGATATTTCAGTATAACCGATATTTCAGTATACACCGATAATTCAGTATAACCGATAATTCAGTATAACCGATAATTCAGTATGGCCGATAATTCAGTATGGCCGATATTTCAGTATGGCCGATATTTCACTGTAGCCGATATTTCACTGTAGCCGATATTTCACTGTAGCCGATATTTCACTGTAGCCGATATTTCACTGTAGCCGATATTTCACTGTAGCCGATATTTCACTGTAGCCGATATTTCACTGTAGCCGATATTTCACTGTAACCGATATTTCATTGTAACCGATATTTCACTGTAACGGATATTTCACTGTAACGGATATTTCACTGTAACGGAAATTATACTGATATTTCACTGTAACGGACATTTCACTGTAACGGACATTTCACTGTAACGGACATTTCACTGTAACGGACATTTCACTGTAACGGACATTTCACTGTAACGGACATTTCACTGTAACGGACATTTCACTGTAACGGACATTTCACTGTAACGGACATTTCACTGTAACGGACATTTCACCTGTAACGGACATTTCACTGTAACGGACATTTCACTGTAACGGACATTTCACTGTAACGGACATTTCACTGTAACGGACATTTCACTGTAACGGACATTTCACTGTAACGGACATTTCACTGTAACGGACATTTCACTGTAACGGACATTTCACTGTAACGGACATTTTCACTGTAACGGACATTTCACTGTAACGGACATTTCACTGTAACGGACATTTCACTGTAACGGACATTTCACTGTAACGGACATTTCACTGTAACGGACATTTCACTGTAACGGACATTTCACTGTAACGGACATTTCACTGTAACGGACATTTCACTGTAACGGACATTTCACTATAACGGACATTTCACTGTAACGGACATTTCACTGTAACGGACATTTCACTGTAACGGACATTTCACTGTAACGGACATTTCACTGTAACGGACATTTCACTGTAACGGACATTTCACCGTAACGGACATTTCACCGTAACGGACATTTCACCGTAACGGACATTTCACCGTAACGGACATTTCACCGTAACGGACATTTCACCGTAACGGACATTTCACCGTAACGGACATTTCACCGTAACGGACCATTTCACCGTAACGGACATTTCACCGTAACGGACATTTCACCGTAACGGACATTTCACCGTAACGGACATTTCACCGTAACGGACATTTCACCGTAACGGACATTTCACCGTAACGGACATTTCACCGTAACGGACATTTCACCGTAACGGACATTTCACCGTAACGGACATTTCACCGTAACGGACATTTCACCGTAACGGACATTTCCACCGTAACGGACATTTCACCGTAACGGACATTTCACCGTAACGGACATTTCACCGTAACGGACATTTCACCGTAACGGACATTTCACCGTAACGGACATTTCACCGTAACGGACATTTCACCGTAACGGACATTTCACCGTAACGGACATTTCACCGTAACGGACATTTCACCGTAACGGACATTTCACCGTAACGGACATTTCACCGTAACGGACATTTCACCGTAACGGACATTTCACCGTAACGGACATTTCACCGTAACGGACATTTCACCGTAACGGACATTTCACCGTAACGGACATTTCACCGTAACGGACATTTCACCGTAACGGACATTTCACCGTAACGGACATTTCACCGTAACGGACATTTCACCGTAACGGACATTTCACCGTAACGGACATTTTCACCCGTAACGGGACATTCACCGTAACGGACATTTCACCGTAACGGACATTTCACCGTAACGGACATTTCACCGTAACGGACATCTTCACCGTAACGGACATTTCACCGTAACGGACATTTCACCGTAACGGACATTTCACCGTAACGGACATTTCACCGTAACGGACATTTTCACCGTAACGGAACATTTCACCGTAACGGACATTTCACCCGTAACGGACATTTTCACCGTAACGGACATTTCACCGTAACGGACATTTTCACCGTAACGGACATTTCACCGTAACGGACATTTCACCGTACGGACATTTCACCGTAACGGACATTTCACCGTAACGGACATTTCACCGTAACGGACAATTTCACCGTAACGGACATTTCACCGTAACGGACATTTCACCGTAACGGACATTTCACCGTAACGGACATTTCACCGTAACGGACATTTCACCGTAACGGACATTTCACCGTAACGGACATTTCACCGTAACGGACATTTCACCGTAACGGACATTTCACCGTAACGGACATTTCACCGTAACGGACATTTCACCGTAACGGACATTCACCGTAACGGACATTTCACTGTAACCGATATTTCACTGTAACCGATATTTCACTATAATCGGAGTCGACTGTAACATACAAAAGTTAACACTCGTTTTTATAACAAGTATTTTAATGTAGACAGTACTGCAATAAATGTTAAAATATGTAAGAACACAAACGCCCAATTCAGGTCAGATATGTTTTTAAATTGAACCACTTTCCTTTGTGCCAGTAACGCGTATTTTACTTACATTTTATTATCTTCTACTCTCTCAACTATTACATACAAGCGCGTCCAAATTAAATTGATATTGTCGCTTCAGCGACCAACATCTGATGCAACTGCTCCTGATTTGAACTTGAGATTAAGGATCTTCCTCGCGCTCCTGTCGTCCGTTTCAGTAGGAAGCCGAGGGCAGAGGGTGTGCCGTGGTGGGGGGAAAGACTGCGGGCGGAGGACTGAGGGCGGAGGGCGCCGCCGCGTGGGCGGGACAGCGCGGGCCGAAGAGGCATCGCCTGCGCGCGCGGCGTCGCCCTGGCATTTGTCTCTTTGGGCGCGCGCGCTCGCGCAATCAGGGAAGGGAGTGAGGGAGCGCGGTGGCGTGGCGGGAGCGGAGGGGCGGGGAAGACGCGAAGGCGCAAGCGGAGGGTCGTGGACGGACAGGAAGGGGGAAGCGGAGACACCTGGAAGACCGGAAGGCGGGGATTGGAGAGAGAATCTTGGGCGGATACACTGAGAGAAACGTTGTAGTAGAATTTACTAAATATGTTTAGTAAACGATCGTATAGTAAATACAATTACTCGTGTAGTAACATTCACTAAATATGATTTAGTTTCCTTCAATTTCCAACAATTCATAATCGTGAGTGAATAAACAAAGAGAATTGTCAGTGGTACTATTCTTGCTTCGTAGATAAAATCATTTCGAGAGAAGTACGTTTCATGCCGTTACACTTACTAAACACTGTTTTGTAAGCACTGTTTTCTAAATACTGTTTCGTAAGCGCGCGTTCTCAGACAACCTGACCAATTGAAATGGTTATAGAGCCCGTATGCAGTGTGAGAATTCAATGCCGTATGTAGTATTATACGCTGTGTAATTATTGTGTTTAGTATTTTTATTCGTTTTCAATAATTATGTTTTATTCTCTAAGCTAACGGTATAAATACCGTCGTCAGTCTAAGTTAAGCAGCCTGCGTCCGTAACTGCTCTGCTGAGCTAGGGTCTGTCAGGTAACCGAGGTTAAGGGTACGAGTCCATGGGGCCTTAGGATGGGTGACGGCTGCTGAGCCCCGGTTGCTACCTGCTTGGAGGGACAAAAAGAAAGTATTCCCTTTCAAGTTTCCTTTACTTATTTTCACTGCACTGTTTAGTAAATGTTAATCAATTTATTAATCAACGCAACGATTAGTTAGTTTTCTCCACTAAATGCCATTCGTCACGGTGCACGGCCCTGTTCAGTGAACATACGTGCATTAGTGTGTTTAACTAAACAGCAGTTTCATGAACTTGACTAATCAATTTGTTCTACGAAAATATACTATACTATTTAGTTGAATCTATTACTTGATTAATGTATGAACTAAACATTCTCTCCGTGTAGGAAGGCGGAAGGGGATAGTCGTGGAAGACCAGAAGGCGGTGTGGAGTGGTCGTTCAAGGACACGAAAGTGGATTGGAGAGTCGTGGAAGGACAGGAAAGCGGAAGCGGGGAGTCGGAGAAGGACCGGAAGTCGGAAGGGGATATTCGTGGAAACACAGGAAGTCGGAAGCGAAGAGTCGTGGGGCGGGAGAAGGCAGAAGAGGAGATTCGGGGAAGGACAGGAAGGCCGAAGCGAAGAGACGTGGCGGGACAGGAAGCGGAAGGGGAAATCGTGGAAAGACACGAAACTCGGAGAGGGATAGTAGTGGAAGGTCAGGGAGGTGAGGGTGCAGAGAGAAAAGTGGGAAGAGACAGGCAGAGATGCAGCGAGTCGTGGAAGGCGATGAGGGGAGCGAGTGATAAAGAGGGAGTGGAGAGGGCAGCAGGTATCTAGATGGGGTGAAGACTGGGACGGCGATGGTGGTGGTGTCGCAGCGGGGAGTGGGGGAGAAGTGTGAGAAGACCCACGGACAGAAGGAGCACGAATACGGAAGGGGTCGTGGAAGATGGAGGCCTTAGTAGAGCGGGCGCGGCTGGAGGTGTCCCAGAGTAATTGTTTATAGAGATGCAGGATTATGATTAATTGTTAGTGATTCGGGGCCCATCGACTAATAGGGTCATTCGTCCCGTAAGTGTAGTACGTTTTTTCCTCGAGGCGTAGATGTGGTCTTCTCCCTCTGGATGGCGAGATCCGGTACCGACCTACAGTCGGCTGAAGGGTTTTTTCAAACCCTCACCAGCGGGGCACCGTCTCGACCGGTCTCCCAGCATGTGTGCTAGTGTAATGCACGTTAGTGTACGTCTGTGTAGGGGTAAGACCAGGAAGATGAAGGAAAGATTGCGCGCGGTCCGTGGCTCGTTTGTTCGGGTACTGTTCCGGCATTTGCCTGGTGTTGATAGGAGAAACCACGGAAAACTACCGATCAGAGCACCTCGCAGGTAGGATTTTCTTCCAGACAGCGACTGATCTCGACCTAGCTAAATAGGGTCCAAAATCTTCCCACCGTCGGGTCTCGAACCTAGGACCTCCCAATCAGAGGCACTTCAGTGACATCAGTTGATGCCCTGAGCTACCTCTCCCGATCAAACACAGCGGCACGTAGCTTGAACTACAAATACAAGATGGTTTAGAATAAAAATTACAAATTTCTAGGACATTTACGAAAATCGAAGGTATCTTTTGGCCAGTCAGCATGTAGTGGGAAGCTCATATGACAATGTTACACATTACTCAGTTTTGATGCATATTCTCGCGGGACAACCAAGTCAGTGGCAATAGCGAGTTATTAATTCCATTAACGAGTCTTAATTCCTCTTTCACTAAAGGAATTTTGCGACGAGTATTAGTTGCGGCGCATGCGTGGTAAGGGGGATTCACGTTGTTAACTACGCACGCAAATATGCAATTAAAGCTGAACAGTAGTCAAAAAGCTCGGCGTTGTAGCCAAAGATTGGTTCTTTCCTCTGAGAGTTGCTGTCTAGGGCTGTGATGTGAAAATTGAGTTATTTTTAACTTGGTTGTGAGGTTTTTTACAAGCGCATCAGCAGAAATTATAATCTCCGCCATCTGTATGCTCTAGAAATGTGTAACATTTATTTTGAACACTTTGTATGCTAATTTTCTGAAAAAAAATTGTGTGCATGTTCTGGTCATTCACCGTCCTGTGAGACGAACATCGCATGTTAGCGCTGTAATTCACCCGTCAGCGGAGTTTGTGTCGACATATGTCGGAAAATCGTTATTGTATTGTAGCGAACTTGCCTTTGGGGTGTTCGTTTTATTAGAAATATCAAAAGCTGGAATTTTAAAAAATGCGAAACAACGAAAGAACGTAAATAACAAAAGCTCCCGAGAGCAACGTTGCTTCATGAGATATTGTGAATATCTCCTCCTCTCTCGCTTTGGAAGGAATCAGAATGTTTTACTTGGCTGCAAAAGCCAATTGATTTCATTTCTTTGTAATGTTGTAGTGGCTGGCATTACTCTCGGAAAGATAGTGTCTGGGGCTTCTGGTAATAAATTGATCAATTTGTAGTTAGTTGTTCGCCATGCAGGATTGTTCCCAATTTGATCCCTTCCTGCGGAATCGTTGGAAACAAAAGTTGCACTTACTCGTTCCTAGGAATATTATTTGTGGAATCATTCCTACTAAATAGGGTAAATGTAGACGGGACTCTTTGCTCATTAACAGACGGCTGATGAAATTTGAATTGACAGTACTGAAGTCTCCTGAATTGGTGCAATGGCGTCCATGAGAGAACATCGTGTAATAAGGGGAAAATGTGAAAGACAGTGAAGATTGCTTCTTTTTATATTCTCCGTTTCATATAAGACGAGGTCTATTGCCTGTTTCTCGCTACCTAATGTTTACAGTAACGAAATCAATCAATTTCATATTCAGTCACAAAAACGTTTACGACAAAAGGTAAGTGGGGAAACCCCCACATGGTAGCATGTAAGTCGGCGCTGGATCTCGAGTATTCTGCGACCTTTGTCGTAATATGGTAAACGGGTATACACTGGTGTTTGTGAAAATTGCAACATCCAGAGGGAGTGGTCGGAATCACTTATAAGTCAGTGGAGGTATAGAAAAGTGTATCCATATCCATAAGAGGCGGTTAAATATGCATAGAGATGGCGTGCACGTTGGCCTAGCAGCGCCCTCCTTTGTGTAACTGGTCAGGTTGTGTGTTGCGCCACACCTAGTCGGGGTACACCCGTCAAACGGCGTGGAAACGTTGAAGTAAGTGCCAGAATGCCTCGTCGATACCTAAGGGTGCACTGTCAGAATCTGAGTACGAACGGGGTAGAATGATCGGTCTTCTGGAAGCGGGTTTGTTGTACCGTGACATGGAGTGGCGTGGCGTGGCGGGGGCGTGGCGTGGTGGGGGCGTGGCGAGGCGGGGGCGTGGCGGGGGGCGTGGCGTGGCGGGGGCGTGGAGTGGCGGGGTCGTGGCGTGGCAGGGGCGTGGAGTGGCGGGGTGGTGGCGTGGCGGAGGCGTGGCGTGGCTGTGGCGTGGCGGGGGCGTGGCGTGGCTTTGTCGTGAAGGGACGTGGCTGTGGCTGTGGCGTGGCGTGGGGGGCGTGGCGTGGTGGGAGCGTATCGTGGCGGGTACGTGGCTGTGGCGTGGCGGGGGCGTGGCGGAAGCGTGGCGGGTGCGTGGCGTGGCTGTGGCGTGGCGTGGGGGGCGTGGCGTGGCGGGGGCGTGGCGGGGGCGTGGCGGGGGCGTGGCGTGGCGGGGGCGTGGCGTGGCGGGGGCGTGGCGTGGCGGGGGCGTGGCGTGGCGGGGGCGTGGCGTGGCGGGGGCGTGGCGTGGCGGGGGCGGGGCGTGGCGGGGGCGTGGCGTGGCGTGGCGAGAAGGGGTTGGGCAGGGTGGAGCTGGCGGGGCGGGGGCTGGGCGGGAGTTGGGACGGGGCGGGGGTCGGGTCAGGTTCTGGGGCTGGAGTTGTGGCGGGTGGGGGCGGGAGCTGCGGGCGAGCGCCGTGGGAGCCGGGCGCGCGGCGCGGTGCGGTGTGGGCTCTGCCCGCGTCCCGGCCAATTGGAACTGCGGGCGACGGCGCTTCCATCTCAATAAGAGGATTAACATAAGGCAAATGAAGTATCCGCAGCGGCGGTCGGCTCGGGTAGCCGGGGCGGCAAGTGGAATTTGCGAGGGCGAGCGGGGCGGCGCGGGCGGCGGGCGTGACGGCGAGGCCAGGGGCGAGAGGCGAGAGACTGACGCGCAGTGTGGGGGCGGGGTTGCGTGGGTGTGGGAGGGGCGTGGGAGAATACAATCGGTTACGGAGTTTGGGACGGCAGCCTCAATGAAGCGGAAGCGGGAACGCGTTCGCAAAAGCGGATGGGACGGCGGTGGTGGTAGTGGGTGGAGCAAACGGCGCGTATGAGGTAGCCGAGGGTATGGTTTGCATGGTTGAGAGAGGGTGTTCGGGGAAAATGCGGCATGAGTGGCAGCGATTGGAGAGATTGTAAGCAGCGGCAGCGTGGGTGGCTAAGCGGCTCGACGGTGGCAGTTGATGTGATGGCAGAAAGCGGTGATTGTTGGGATGCGAACGAGGTTTAAGAGCGAAGAGGGTGTCGACATGATTAGGGAGAAGGCGACGACGGCGTCGGCGAGAGCAAGAACAGCGAGTGAAGTGGATAAAGTAAATGACGATGGAGCGGCATTTGTTAGAGGCAAGACTTCAGAAGGATCGTGAGGGCCAGGCATGACGAGTGGAGCGTGTGTGCCTCTTGTGTCGGATTTGCAAGGTTGTTGCGAGTGGGAGCAACTGAGGATGACGAGGGAGGTGAACGCAGAGTTTGGAGCTTATGGAGATTGTTGTAACAAGAGCCCACTCATTGAAAGTGTGTGGCTTTTCCCGAATTTGGAAAATTGAGAAAGAACATCATGGGTGTTACACAAGTTCATGCGAGGTTTTCAAATTTTGTCCTTTTTTATGTTGTGTCTCCCAGTGTGGGAGTGTGCGGAAACGAATTGTGTGTGTCGCAGCAAGAACATAGCCGTTCCGGTAGAGTGTCGTCGAGGAAGAGGAGGGCAGCGAACTGTCAGCGTTGGTTTGGGTGTGGTCGGATCAGGCTGTGCGGCATCACGCAAAATGAAATGTAATTTCTATATCATACACCAGATCGCCTTATCACATTAAGTCAAATAATCAAATAGTTGCATTTTTATTGATAAATGATGATAACAATACTAATAACAATACCCATAATAATAATATAATAATAATAATAATAACAGCAACAATCGGTCGGGGTTTATAGCTTGTCCCGGCTGGGGCGGTGCCCCATTGGTGGGAGATACCTGGTTGGAGGAAACCCCGCTTGTCGACGGTAGGTCGGCGCCGGATCTCGCCATCCTAACAGGAAGATTACCACTACTTCCCGATGAAAAACATGCACAACACGCACGGGACTATTGACCACAGTAGCTGACACACCCAGAGTCACTACCAATCAATGAATCAACTGGCTGAGATGGCGCAGGGGTACCGTTGCCAATACTGCGAATCTGACCGGGAGGGTCCTTGGGTTCCAAGTCCGATGGTGGTGGTGGATGTTCGCCTCTAGCTAGAGGGGTGGAATTCAGCCGCTGTATGGGGGAGCAGCGGCCGGCTGCCCTCTTTGGTAGTTTAGCGTGGTTTCTCCTCCCTATACGGAGCACACGGGCCAAGGACGAATTCCGGAGCACTAACCGGGCACGGACCGCGCACTATCGTTTCTTGCTCTTTCTTGTTCTATCCACTCCCCTGGCACACACTTCCTTCCATGCAATACACTACCACGTATGTCGGGAGACCAGTCGGGAGCTAACAGCTTATCACTGTTGGGATGAGATCCGCCTGGCGAAAATACCTTGTGGAGGAAACAATGTTAGAGGCCGTATAGATTCGCACTATATCTTGCATTCTATGGAGGAAGAGCAACCTTCCGAGATAGAACATACAATATACGTATTGGACTAATTGCCATAGCAGATGATGCGACAGGGAAACGATATAATCAATCCGTTCAACCACAAATTCTACATCGACCGGCCGGGAATTGAAGCTCTTTGCATACGGTGACAGCCGATCGGTCTGAGAACTTCAGAACCTGTCGCCCCACATGCTCCCGTCGCCTCTCCGTCCATTTTCTATGAAATTCAATTTCGTCTTCAGTGTTGTTCGTCATAACTTGGTGGGTGTTTTCTTCTCCGCTGATAGCCTCGTAGGTACCATTCTGTTGTTGCTTTGTACTCAAAGTTCAATCTCTCAACATATCGAAGCTATTCCAATTCTTATCCAGAGGTTTTGATGTCCTCTACACGAAATTTGTTTCTCACTACTTGGGATGGTTTCGCACAGAATCACCCATAAAACTTCTTTCGATTTTTCTCTTTAACTTTTCTGTGTCGTCGGTTGTATGGAGACCATATTTTGAGAACTCTATGTAAGAATGTGTAGATAAGTGTTCATAAATTCTCTCTTGTGGTGAATGAACTGGTGGAGATTAATTGTTCGAAGCCCTTTCTATGGGCAATGACAATTCTCTACACACTTCATATCATTTCCATTAATTCTGTCCTCGACGCTATTCGTAATTAACTTGTTTTCATATTTATTACTGAAATGTCTTACCCTCTTACGTGGTTGTACAAGACTAAATATAAGCTGAAAAAGTGTGATTGCGTGAACGACTATTTCATTTGTAAGTATTTATATAATTTTATTAATAAACATTTATTATGATTTGATGGTTTTCTCCCATTAGCCCTATTTCTTTTTCCATCTCGTAACCGAAAATACTTAAAAAAGCAGATGAAAACAGAAAGGGGGAAACAAAATCTCTCGGGCGGACTTCTCTTCAAAGATTAAAAGTCGCAACGTACTTGAGTTTGATGCTTATTATATTTCCGTGCTTATATTTATTGTAGAATTCAGTGTTCTGTATTTGAACTTCTTTGACCAGAGCATTAAAAAGAGGAAGTTCAACTTCATTGAAAACCAGTATATAAACAAAGAATGTCATATACATTTCTCTATGATGTTTTTCAAGTAGTTTTGGGATTAATAACGCAAGGATAATCGGTTGTGGAAACAGCCTGTTCGGAAAACGCTCAGATAGCTACGCTGTGTTTATCCTTTAATAACATATTTTTGAAAATCTTGTATAAAGACGTAAAATTATAATAATATTAATAATAATTACTGTTATCATTATTATTGTTATTATGAAATCTTGTTGACTATTCGTACTACTGCAAGAACTGTGCTTGAGGGTAATGTAACTTGCCACTGGGGGGGGGACGAGGAGTAGATCGATTTGACCACTTGCGAAGATCATAAGAGATGCTGAATGCGTGTGCGTTGACCGCAATATCAGTAGGGGTTTCTTACAAATAATAATCAATACATTAACAAGGACAGTAATAAGAATACAAAATCCCGGATGAACAATTTGACAAATATCAATAGTGAATTGGAAAAGCTTAGTGAAAGTGAAAAATACAGAAACACTTTTTATTTCGATTTTTACCAATGCATGATACTGCGTGGACACGTTACGTGTACGACGAGTAAGTATATTAACACAGTACAGTTATCAGAACAGAAAATTAGATGATATGACTTCATCCATGAACCATGCAGGAAACGAGTGGAAAACACATGTTTACTAAGGTTTTTGTTCAGAGTACGTTTTCATATTTTGACCTGCCTTTGGACACTACGCATTCTCCGTGGGTTGTTGGCCCAGAGTGATAACAGTGGGCCTAATGGAAACCTGGAAGGCCGTCGTAAGCTGCGGGGGGGGGGTAATACATTATCGCGCAGTGATCAGGACAAAAGGAAAGGGGATTGGAATGCACAGCATGTAGAATGCTGCAGAAGAGAAGAAAAATAAATATGCTGGGGTTTGATTCAAGGAACGTTCCCTAATTTTGACCAATGTTTTAATGGTACATCCTACTGTGCGAGCATCTTGATCGGCAGGAGGGACATGCGTTGTCTGACCCTGGAAGGCGTCGCGTCCCGCTGGCGACGTTATATGCACGAATACGCAGAGTGATCAGAGCAACAAATTAGATGCTACACTGCATGGTATTATGAATGGCGGGAGCGATGCAGAAAAGGAAACTATACTGGGTTTTCATTCAGGGATCGCATTCACGTTTTGACCAACTTCTTGAAGGTGCATTCTATGCGGGTGTGTCGATGGCTAGGAGCCATGGGAGTGGGCTTGTCTGTCTGTGGGAGGGCGTTGCGGGACGCTGGGGTGAGTAAATACACGAACCCACGCCGTGATCAGAACACATTAGATCCTACACTGCATGGTATGGTGAATTGCGGGAGTCAAGTAGAAAAGAAAATTACACTGGCTTTTCATTTAGGGATCGCTTTCACGTTTTGACCAACGTTTTGAAGGTACATTCTTCTGTGCGGGTGTATCGATATTAGAAGCGGTGGAGTGGTCTTGTCTGCCTCTGGGAGGGCATTGGTTGCCGGGAATGACAAGTAAATTCGCGAACTCAAGCAGTGACCAGAACAACAAATTAGATGCTATATAATTAATGCACGAGCGAACTAGAAAGAAAACTGCTTTCATTAGCTGTTTTGACCAGTTTTTATGACGGTGTGTCCCACTGTGCGGGTGGTGTTGATGCCAGGAGCGATGGGAGTGGGTTTGTCTACCCTGGGAGGGCGTCGTACGTCGTGGGTGACGAGGGTGGCGCCGCGGATCGCCAGGGACCCCGCGGGGTGCGGGGGGCTGGAAGCGGTGGCGGAGCGTAGAATCCGGGCCTGCGGCGACCCACAGCACGGCCCCGCTGTTGGCGACGTCGCCCAGGCGGGGGGCAGCGGGAATGGCGCTGGCGGGGGGGACGGCGGTGGCGGTGGCGGTGGCGGGTGGCGGCGGCGGCGGTGGCGGTGGCGGTGGCGGCGGCGGCGGTGGCGGCGGTGGCGGCGGTGGCGGCGGTGGCGGCGGGGGCGGCGGCGGCGGCAGTGGTGGCGGGGGGTGGCGGTATTCCGATGTCACGCGGCGATTGTGTTGCTCGTGTGGCGGGTGAGAACGGGTGATGGGAACTGGGCTTGGGGTGGGAGGCGAACCGGCGAGTTGTGGCGTCATTGTTGGGGGGGGGGGATAATGGAATTAACTTCGGCGGGCGAGAAATGGAGACTGGTGATAAAGCGTTTCCTTGTTCGAAATTTCGTTCCGGTTCACGGGGCCGTTCTCATATATGTTTTGGGTGGGTTTTACATAACTCGTGGCGCGTGCACTGTCGGGGAAAGGAAATTCTGAACTGTGTTGTCTACAAATGAAGAGATTGTAGAAATATAGTTTACTTGCGTAGCGCCTTCATTTTGTTTGCTCCTTGAGACAATATTATTTTATGGGGATAAAACATTCCAGTTTCATTACTAAGGACAATTTCGAGAAAAAATGATCCTGATACCCGTATTATTTTTTTATTGTTTATTAATTAAAACTAAGTGATCATAAGTATATAAAAACATATATCTGACGCTTATGAGGACGGATATTAAGTAATAAAACTCGAAAGCAACTATACAAACTGAAAACATTATAATCCTTTAAATTTTAATACTATGATAATTTTTACCGTACTCAGTTATGTATGTTACAAATTCTGTTTCATTATTTGTTGCGCACGGTTTATAGAACGAAACACCTCACAAATGTGAACAAATTGATGGAGTTAAATAGGTATGCATTAGACGTGATTAACAGGGCGTAGGGTCCATGGATGTGGATGATGTGTTACATACCCAGACAATATCAGGATTTTTTTTACTTTAAAATTATTGTAAATTGTCCATTTGTTATTTTCTTTTTCCACGTCAAAATATTTCAAACATTGCGCCGTTGAGAATTCGATTCTTCACAAGGATGAACGAATCAGTCTGAAATGCCGCCCTAGCCTGCGCTGTGAATCAGATGTACATTGACACATTACATCCACATGCCTATGGAAAAGCCGTCGTTTCACGAAACTTCATTGTTCTCTTCGGTGTTTGTAAGAGAACGAGATTAATTAATGAACATTGTCGTTTTATTTAAGTTTTAGTGAATATACAAATTATTTGTGTGTTCTAATTGACCAAAGTGACAGAAATAGTATTGGTAAATATTTATGAGTTTTAAATTATTTTCTCATTTCTCGAGTTACATACCCTAAACCAAAACTCAGACTACGCCACTGGTGATTAATTAGGCTAAGCATTTTTGTTTCCAAATAAACGATATCAGTCATTCTGTCTCCACGTCACGAGAACAGAAGCTGGAATGTAGTATAAGTCATTAATTAAAAAAAATATTTGTAGATTTTCTCAAGAGTAGGCTCTTTGCGACGTTATCTCTTGTCACATCGTCATCGTGATCATTTTTTTACTTATTTTAACTTACGATAAGAGCAACCGATCGGTCGACTTCTGCTCCAGATAACAGATGAATTCGACCCAGTTATCTAGCCAGTTTCGAAAATTTGCTACATCGCAACTCGAACCTCAGGCCCTCCCGTTCGGAGTCACGACGTTGGAAACAGTTGTTTCCCAGAGTCACCTCAGTCACCGTAACAGCCACAACGAAAACGTAGAATAAATAAATAAATAAATAAATAAATAAATAAATAAATAAATAAATAAAAATGTGTTAAATATGTGTAAAAATGTTATTACCTGTGCTTGATTTATAAATTTTAGGTCCCAGAATGCTACCCAAATTATTCATTTAAAATATATTTGCTATAATTTAATATGTTTATTTATATATATTATTATATATTTATGTTATTTAATAACTATTCCCGAGGTATCGGAATGCCGTTCCATCGCGCTCCGCCAGAAATCAAGCCCTGGTTATTACTATCTGTCCGAGGATGTTTGCGAAACCAGTGCCTGCCAATGAATACCTAAAATGTAATTCCACTACTTCACTGTTGGACAGTAACTCTTCCTCGTAATAAGTGCAGTGGCGTAGCTAGGGGGGTGCAGGGCGCGCCCCGGGTGACACCATTCTAAGGGTGACACCAATTAAAATATTTATTGTTGGAATTATATAATTAATTAATTTGCTTAAAAATGTATATATTAATCAAGACTAGCTAATTTGGCTCTATTGTCAATAGAAAATGACATTGCAATACGCATAGATTTAATGAAGTTATAAATACGTTTGCTGCGCTAAAATCACGTAGAGGTTTTATAAATAACATACACTTGTTGATAAATATTTTAAAATGAAACGTAACTTATTTAAAAATTAGATTGCAATTATTCTTAATTACATAAGAATTTTAATATATTATAAATAACTATCAAATGCAAATATGTTTGTATTTTGAATAAAATAATGTACAATTATACAGCCATAAATATTTTTATATTTAATTGATGGGGGTGACACCAGTAGCTTTGCCCCTGGTGGCACCAACTGAAGCAACGCCACTGAATAAATGTGCACCGCGGGCCCATGGCGGCAGAGACGGTGCAGTGCAGGGAGGGCTGTGCGTCCCACACGCAACGCCTCGCGAATCCGACGAACGGCGCGGCGCTGTCGCCCTCGCGTGCGATTTTCTTTTTTTTCTTCCTGTGGGGCGCGAGGAAACACATCCGCCTCTGTGCCTGCGATCCTTTTCTTCCTTTCTGCAACAACGCCTTCGTCTCGCGTCGCCTCCACCTCCACCGCTTTAGCCCACGCCGCCGCCGCCAACGCCACTGCCTGTCACCACCATTATCACCACCACTGTCGCCGCCATCACCACCACTGTCGCCGCCATCACCACCACTGTCGCCGCCACTGTCGCCGCCATCACCACCACTGTCGCCGCCACTACCACCACCATTACCCTCACTACCAGTACCTCCACCAACACCACCACCACCACCACCACCACCAACACCACCACCATGACCATCATCAGCACCACCGCGACCAGAATCGTCACCAACACCACCACGACCACGACCGTCACCAACACCACCACGACCACGACCGTCACCAACACCACTACCAGCACAACCACCACCACTACCAGCACAACCACCACCACTACCAGCACAACCACCACCACTACCAGCACAACCACCACCACTACCAGCACAACCACCACCACTACCAGCACAACCACCACCACCACTACCAGCACAACCACCACCACCACTACCAGCACAACCACCACCACCACTACCAGCACAACCACCACCACCACTACCAGCACAACCACCACCACCACTACCAGCACAACACCACCACCACCACTACCAGCACAACCACCACCACCACTACCAGCACAACCACCACCACCACTACCAGCACAACCACCACCACCACTACCAGCACAACCACCACCACCACTACCAGCACAACCACCACCACCACTACCAGCACAACCACCACCACCACAAACCACCACCACCACTACCAGCACAACCACCACCACCACTACCAGCACAACCACCACCACCACTACCAGCACAACCACCACCACCACTACCAAGCACAACCACCACCACCACTACCAGCACAACCACCACCACCACTACCAGCACAACCACCACCACCACTACCAGCACAACCACCACCACCACTACCAGCACAACCACCACCACCACTACCAGCACAACCACCACCACCACTACCAACACAACCACCACAACCACCACCACCACTACCAGCACAACCACCACCACCACTACCAGCACAACCACCACCACCACTACCAGCACAACCACCACAACCACCACCACCACTACCAGCACAACCACCACCACCACTACCAGCACAACCACCACCACCACTACCAGCACAACCACCACCACCACTACCAGCACAACCACCACCACCACTACCAGCACAACCACCACCACCACTACCAGCACAACCACCACCACCACTACCAGCACAACCACCACCACCACCACTACCAGCACAACCACCACCACCACCACTACCAGCACAACCACCACCACCACCACTACCAGCACAAACACCACCACCACTACCAGCACAAACACCACCACTATTACCACTACTACCACCACCACCACCACCATCGCTATCGCTGCTGCCGCAAATAGAAGTGATGGCAAATGCCAATAACTGTTCTCCATCAATAGTTGTATACCAACCGAACTGGCAGTAATATTTGGAGCAGCGGACCACCGTGCACCCATGATAACGATCAAAACGCGACCCTCGGGCTCACGGTCGCCCGTTCTCAGTTTTCTCTGCGGATTCGGGAAACGCTCCAGCCTCAGTGGTCGCATTTTCTTTTATTTCCGGTCGCATTGACGTCTTTGTCTACTTCAAGCCCGCCGCTCTCGTCTCCCCTCGCCCCGCTCCACGCCTTGCCTCGTATTTTACAGACGCGACCTGCCTGACAGGCGAGCGCCGGAATACGAACGAGGAGGAGGAGGCGGGGAGGGGCGAACAGGGCAGATGGCGTACAGCGCACAGCGCGCTGCATATCGTCGCTGTCGCTCGACGACGCTCTCACGGAGAGAGATGCGCGTGGTTCAGCCAATTGGGGTTGCGATCCCGGGATTCGAATCCTGTTCGTTCTTTTTAGACTACATTTTTCGTTCTGTTATATCGATTATCTCGACATAACACGATCGAACGGAGGCACGTTAATCCGCTCTTAACGGCAGGCGTTCTTTACGGCTTCTAACACTCCGCCAACCGATAACCGCAATCGAAACGAAGGAATAATTGCTAATGATGGCTAAGGAGTTCTTTATTCCGAGATGAGGTACTTCGTATTTGTATTTTTACTTCTAGGAAGGCGGTATAACGACGATACACGCGCGAATCTCTGTTCAAGTTCAACTGCGTGTTATTTATCATATGTTAAAATTTGATCTACTCAGCCTGGTAGTTAAAGAAAGAATTAGTTAATTATATGTCTTCAAAACTAAAAACTGTAAAAAAACGTATTTGCTAAGCTAGTACTCGTATAACAGTGTTCTGCGATCATTTTTCTCTTGAGGTGAAGGGAACTCTTTGGCATAACATCTTGGTATTCCAATGAAATTTGAGGAAAACATCATTGCGCCGAAGATGTCATCGTATGATCCTTCAATTGACATCCCGATGGATCCGCTAGAAAAGGTGTGTATGTAATCGTGAACGTGATGACGTTTTGGGTGTTCTATTTTATTTATTTTATTTATTTATTTATTATCTATTATTTATTTCGCTTTACAGTAATCCCTCGACATTCGCGAATTCGCTATTCGCGAGTTCCGAACATTCGCGATTAGAGAAATGCTACCGGACTTAACATTCGCGACTTCAACTTTCGCGAGTGCATCTTTGGTCGTACGTTTTGAAAGCGAGAATATTTAATTTCCTTTATCGGCGTTATCTGGGAAACGAACTTGGTAGACACCGGAGCTCGAAGGATCACGTTCTGCAAAAATATCAAGGTTGGAATGTCAATTCGTATTAATAGAATAATATAATGGAAAAATATTTAATTCAGTTGCATTAAAATTGGAGGCAAAGGTTTTGGCCACATGAAAAGCCATTCAGAATCTGTGCAATTCTCGTCATGATCCCACTGAAGATCAGCTTCGGGAAATCGTCAAGGAAGAAACCCTTCTCGAACATAATGAAGGAACAGAAGCGAAACTGCGTCCTGGACCAATTTCAGTGTCAAAGCTGATAATGGCGTTCTAAAACGTCAAAAAGCTCTGGTGGAAAGGGCATTCAAATGTGATCCGACCATGAAAATAACTTCGAAATTAAATGGAGAAATAGAAGCAGCAACTTATCCATGTTGTGTATTACAACAACGAGGAGGGTGATGAACCAAAAAATAACCAATTCCTATTGTCAATCACATTCAACTTTGAAATTAGTTTCAAATATTGTTTGATTTCTTTTTTGTGTGATGTTAATTGTGAATTGTTTTAGTAGTACTTATTCAGTTCTTATGCAATTGTTTGTCCGACGTTTTTTCTTACTTTTTTACAGCCGCAACTTTTCGAAATTCAGGAACCTAAGTCACCTTTCTTCATTAAAATATAGACTCAACATTCGCGGATTTGACATGCGTGAGGTTTTGGGGGAACCTATCTCGCCTGGTGTCGGGAACGATGGACTTAGGGCCATGCAGACTGGCAGCGGGTCATCTTCAGCGAAGAGTCCCGCTTCTGCCTTGAGGGCGACGATATCGCCGGGTCCGGGTCAGTGTTCGTTTGTCCGGATCCGTGTGTGGAGGCGTAGTGGGGACCGCCACGACGAGCGGTTTGTGGTGTCCAATCACACGTCCCGTCAGCCTGTTGCGATGGTGTGGGGGTGCGATATCCCATGGTGCCCGATCACCGCCGTGCTCCTCGGAGGTACCGTGATAGTCGGAGGATACGTTCAAGAGACCCTGCAACCGGTGGCTCTGCCGTTCGTGAACGCCCACGCCCATGCCCTATTTCTACAGGACAACGCGCGTCCGCATACCGTAGCCATCTCCCGAGCATTCCTTGCAGCCGTGGATACTCTGCCATGGCCCAGCAGCGTCGCCAGACCTGGCCCCGATCGAGAATGTTTGGGATGCTATGGAACGTGCAATCAGGATCTCACCCCTACCCACCAATCTGCTAGAACTGCGCGCGCAGGTGCAAGCTGCATGGGATGGACTAGCACAGGACTTCATTCGAGAGCTGTACAATTCCATGCCGCAACGTCGGAACGCGTGTGTTCGCCAACATGGCGGCCCCACGCCATACTAACATGTATCGTCTGTGGCCGTGTAGCGCAATAAATGTCTGTCCTACAAATATGAAAGTGTAATCATTTTGTATGCGTGCTACCCTCTACCTGCCTGCCAACAGTCATCGCAATCCGCTTTATCCTTCTGTGTGCAGCTTTTTTTATGACGCTGAGTGTTTATTAGGCTGCATCGAAAAAAACAGAATTCAACGACTTAGTGAAAAACAGTTTTCGATGCAAGAACAACATCAGCATCAATAAAAACGTTTTTTAAATCGGTTTAGGGGTGCCACAAACCCCATTTTTGACCTCTTTTGCCACTTTTTAGAAAATATGGGATAATAATTATCTAATATAATTTTATCAACGGATTTTGGGTTGACGTGGTGCCCAATTTTATCCCCCCAACAATTTTCTGATTATCAAACAATACTTATTTGACTCAGTGTGTCACATTAGCTCGAATATGACAGAATTACGTTAAACCATAGAAATAGACACTTGTCAATTGATCATCGCTCCGTACATTTTATTACAAAATACTTTTCATTTAGATAAGATTAGAGCTCAAAATCTCTTCATTAAGAACTTTGCTTTGCACAATTTAACTATTTCACTGCAATCGGCCACATTGCGCCACGCGCCATCTCTATTTATGTCCCACATTAGTGCCGATCTGCTGAATATGATTTCTTTAGTCACTACTAGGCTCTTCAGAAGATATTTGTAGAGGCTTGGCGAAATAAAGTTAATTTTTCATGCAAGAATAACATCGGCACAAATAAACCCGTTTTTAAAGTGGGTTCAGTAGTGCCACAAAGCCCATAAAATCACATTTTTTGGCCTTTTTCAAACAATATAATTTAATGGTGTTTTTGGCTGAGATGGTGCCCAGTTATTTCACAACAATTTTATGAACATCAAACATTACTTATTTGACTCAAACAGTGGGCCACATTAGTTCGAAAATGATCAATTTTACGTTTTTCAAATAATAGTGTTAATATTATAAATACATTAACCATGTTCAGATAATATTCTTCTTTGAATAACCTAAATCCAATGCCCATTTTTATAAATCCTCCAACTTCCCTTCAGATGTAATAATTTGGAATCAAGCTATCAATTTTCTAGCCAAATCCTTTTGCTTCTATACACAAATTAGTCACACAGGAACTATTTTTCAAAAATAGGTACTTCAAACAAAAATCATTCTGGGAAATGACAAGAATTCATGTCCAGATTGAATCCAGTAATGAGTTTTTTCTTTTTTTTACTTATTTTCAAATATATTGGTCCTAACATAAAGAGTTACATTATCTACATAAACCTGTCTGAATCAGCTCATATCTCAATGTCTTGCAATATATTGAAATAATATTGTTTTTTACTTTGTCTTAAAAATTAAGTTATTATCTCTGTGTGGGTGGACATTTGGAGACAAAAAAATAGTCTGTAGAAGACATCAATATTTGCAGATGAATACAATTTACCTAACTAATTATGTTTATTAATGGTTGCAAAAATAAAATTACCATTTGCATTGCCCAAGGGGCAAGTGGGAAATACACTAGAAGTATCTAATTATACCATGTGTTTGATTCTTCAATCGATTTCGTACATTGTGTATTCCATTATTCTATCTCTGTACCTAGTTGCCCCCAAAAGAGATTGTATATACAACCCCTGTAATGATTTTTCAAACATGTAATATTTCGATATTCGGTTTCATTCAAACACAAAATATTACCATCTCAATATGAAATATTAACTGGTACAATATATTTTTGAACATTGAAGCTTAGGAAAATGATTGTACATAACAATAAATACTAGGATTATGAATTAAATATTTCTACAAAAGAATGTTCGCAGACAATAGTAATTGTGTAACTCAATTACTTTATATGAATACCATGTGAATGTTTACATATTTTCCATATACTGCTGAAAGAATAATAAATTGTCATTAAATTATATTTGTTCACAGAATATTTGTTCATAATATATAGCAAGATATGGCATACTCGAAACTGCAAGTTTTGTGAAGTCAAGTAAAGTCAATGAATTTTTGGGAATTTCAGAATTTGTTCCCTTTTACACCCTTTTATATTTCCTTTCAATTGTATGAATCCAGGCCTTACGAGAGCATGACATTTACTTATTTAAAAGAAAATAATCATGTTTCAACTATTGTTATTGGTGAAATTCAAAGGAATAAAAGGAGAAGCTTTTCTTGAAGCCCATGTGTCCCAAAATATCATGAGTTATTAACACTATAACATAATAATGTTCACGTTAAGCAATACATTTATGGAATATTAAGCACAACATTAAGTGCACTGACAATGCTAGACTAATTTTTCTCAGGAGATATTATACTCCAGAAAAAAGTAGAATAAGTTATTCAAAAACAAGGAAACAAAGAGGCTAATTTAATCGTATTGTGCAACTGCAAACTGAAAATGTAAGCCACTTTTATAACAATGATATTGTTCATATTTTATTAAGAGTTGAAGAGCATGCATTTGTGTAAATTGATAGAGTTTAAAGATGCTACTGGAACTTCAGAAAATAGCTACAACTCGCTTCTTTTAAATTCTTTTAATATAGATACCACAACAACTACTGAACATGCTACTAACTGTAAATATTCTTACAAAGAAGGTATGCATATAATATTATTGTACTATCTAATGAGAATATATCTTGTTTTTCTGTCAAACATGACAATTACAATAACATAAACAATAACAACTTAATTAAATTTTCACTTGCACCTGTGTAAAAGTACCGTAATATCTATTTGATTGTTAAGAAAATTTATTTCTCTAAATTTAATGTTGAACAGCAATAGACACCAAGAAGAATATCACACTTGATTTCATATGAGATATGCTTCATTTTGTTTATGATTACCCAATTTTATTTGTATTATATGTTGAAATATTGTTAATAGAAATATTGTTAGATAACATTTGCAATAGCACTATTTATTTCATGCTAAATACAGTAGATAATTATGAATTCTCAAACTTACAAGAAAAAGGCAAAAGTATTTTTCATAATTTATTATGAATATCTGGATGTAAACAGAATGAGAGTGATTGCATTAGAGTGTTCTCAATAATTGTCCCATCAACATACTGAAACACACTGTTTTCAAATATTAAGATGCATTTCAATCAATCAAAGAAGATATACACAACATCAAAGAAATCTAAATTGTACGTTATTTGAATTTGTTTCATTACATACACAAGTAGTAATACTAATAATTACTGTATTTCAAATAGGCAATTTTAAATGGAGGGTGGAAGTTAATTTTTACATTTTATGTAAACAAAGCACCCCACAACAAGTTTTCATTCTACAACTGTTTGCTATTAGAAGTGTGTCTATGCATATTAATACATATATTACGCACATACATTGCTGCCTTGAATATAAAAGTTACCGAAATAAAAGTGACAGAATTTTTATGATGTACACTAGTAATAATGAATAATTCTCAAAATATTTCTAAAATATTTTCAGTTTTATGAATGTTACAATAAATAATGTGGAACAAAAACTTTTGATGGAGACATTTCTCCTAAAATAGATGCATGTAGGATATTTCTTAAGAACATAAATATTTCAAATACCTTACATTTAATCACTGTTCATAAATCATACAGAAAAAGGGTACATCTTTTTCCAAGGCAACACTCATCATCTGCAAATCATGCCGTAGTATGTTAAATTTTTTTTAATTGCATAGTAAACCTAACTTACAATATGCACTATTTTCATTATTATTAAATCAAATAAATACTAACAATTTGTGATATTTAATATGTAATACCAGTATACATGCAGATTACAGTAAATAAGTTGTGGATTTAGTGGACAGTTACTATACAATATTTTCTATTAAATTAAGGTAATGAAATATATGTCATTACGTGTCTCACAACAAACATTTAGAATATTTCGATTAGAATATTTAGATTATTTCAGTAATACTGAAATAATTCTTAAGTTTTTTATAAGAAATGCAATGCAAAAACACATTAAGTTCACAGGGTAATAAGTAAGATATTGCAGTGCCCTCAAGACATTCAAATGTTATTTTCATTTGTCAGGGTTACCTGTTATTTTGAAATATCCACTGTTTGAAATAATTCTCATTCCTCCCTCAGCAAATATGGGTACAGCTCGCTATTAACCTACACTAAAGCGAAAAAATATACGCCTTTATTTGATCATAAGAACACAATGTTTGCTTATAGAAAGAAAATACGTTCAAATGTCTAAAATTACAATGATTGACATAATTCTCACATACTACCTAAGACTTTCAATCTTACCATATGCAAAAAGGGTATTGAAACGTTTGGAATCTTCACAGAATGCTGAAAGAACCAAAAACTTTTGACACTTTTCCATATAAAATGCAATATAATTCGCCAACTCTGGTATGGTATAAGAGTTTCGTACTATTACGATATTATTCTTTATCTCCAGAATGAAGTGGCGGGTACCTTGAAATTTTTAATATTAATTGTAGTGGACAGAAATTTAACTTTGTCATTAGTATTATTGACATTAGTTTTATGCTCTTCTTAAATTATCTAATAGCATATTTCAAAAGTTGTGTTTTCAACGATACTGCAATGAGCTCGTAGAAAATTTAGGATCAGTACGTGGACACAATTGTGATCTGAGAACACTAACATTTTAATAGTTTAACATACGTATTTATCACTGCCTCTGGTCTTCATTTTTCTTACGGTCTTTGGCACTATCACGGCGTCGTTTAGCCAGTGCTGCCAAATACTCGCCTGCTTCTGACAGGTTTCTCTTTTTGATAAGAGCTTGCGCTGGAGATTCGTGGGCTGGTCCACCCCGACATTTACTCCCGAAGGTCCGGCTGCTTCCGACGGCCCGGCTTGGGAAAAGGCGATGGCGGGTGGGGGATCGCCTGCAGCTCGAGGAGCGACTTCTGCCATGGCGCCTTCTTCCATGGCGACTTCGCCCCGGCGCTGCGGAGAAGGCCGCGCGGCGGTGAATTCGTCCATTTCGTCAGCCTTTCTTTTGGCAAAGAAGATTTTCTTTTTCAGGCTTTTTCTTTCCTCGGACATAATCAGGTGATTTACTCACGCTGAGTATAAATTTCGTCAATACTTCAGGCACGATGCCCACTGCAGGATTTTTTCCTTACACGTACAAAACGCGAGTGCACAGCAGCGTTCCTTCTCTGTTTATTTACAACGATAGGCCATTGTTCCGAAACATTCGAAATTAAAGAACGCCAGTGAAGAAGACTAATTTTCCAGTGGATTGATTATTTTATACGTTGGAGAAATTCAATCATTTGTTAAATAATGAACGAAAAATGCCACTATTTTAATGTATACCGTAGTATTTGGTATCGAAAATATGCTTTTGGAACACGCGCCTGCCAATGTTTAATGTTCGGGTCAGCCAACATACACAAGAGTGCTTCTTAACTGTGTTACCCAAAAAGTCTATCGTTTTCGTTTCACACAACTTGGCTCTACTGGTTGGTCTTCAATAATATCCTGAGGCATTGTTCTAATAAGAAAATGACCAAAGAATAGTAATAAAGGGATGATGGAAGTGACATAATTATTCGAATCGTTGTTCAAGATTACTTTTATGAAAACAGTATTAGCATTTTCTGCTATGCGATATTTTTTTTGCTATGAGTTTCACGTGGACGGTCGTACTGCCGAATTGGATTTTTGTTTTTATTTTAGATGCTTTCATTGAGACGGGATTTTCAGTATAGTTTATAATTTATATAAGGGAATTGTATTGATTATCAAGAATACCCCCCCCTAGGGAGTACATGACCTTGACGCTGGTGGAGGGGCTTGTGTACCCCAATGACCCTGAGAGCTATGCCGGCGGTAGCGTAGCTACTGGTAGGGCCTCCCTTGCCGGACAGGTCGATGGGGAGGGGTCAGACAAAGAAGTACTCCAGAAGAGGACCTCAGCAAGACCAGAAGAGGACCAGCAGATTGAGGGGCGGACAGAGCTCCCAGCCGTAGTGAAGGCAATCTGTCTAGGGAAGGAAGCCCGATATAAACCATGCAAGTTGGGAAGCTGTAAGGTGGCAGCCCCACCACCCAACTATATCTGCGCAGCCCTCGTAAGGCGGCCAGACGAATCCTTAATTACTGAAAAACCTCACAGAATTAATATGGCTACCCCAACAATACGACGAACTAGGCATGAAAAGGACAAACGACTTGGAATTTCGGAACACATTAAAGTAGCCACATGGAACGTGAGAGGAATTGGCATTAGAGAGGCTGAATTAGAAAACATATTAAAGAAAGAGAGATACAAATCTTGGTGGCAACTGAAACTAAGAAAAAGCTTAAAGGGACAAAAGAACTAGAAGAGTATATTATGATATACAGTGGTGTACCTCAAAACATTAGGGCAAAAGCTGGTGTAGCAATAATAATAAATAAAAAGTGGAAATCAAGAATAGATAACTATACATTCATAAATGAAAGAATAGTTACCTTAAGACTAAAGATCAGTAGAGGATATATGACAATCATCGGAATATATGCTCCAGAAGAAGGAAAACGTGAAGAAACAGAAATATTTTATGATCAGCTGCAAAAACAATTGGAAAAAACCAACAAAAATGATTATATTATTTTATGTGGGGATTTTAATGCAAGAGTTGGAAATACACCAATTCCGGAAATAATGGGAGATAATGGGGAACATCATTTGAATGCCAATGGGAAAGAACTGAGACAATTTGCCACAATGAACCATCTAAAAATCTCCAACACATTTTTTAGAAAACGTGACATCCACAAATACACATGGAGTGCAAGAGGGCTGCGATCAATCATAGATTATTTTTTAATTAATGAAAAAGTGAGACCGCAGATAATAGATGTCAACGTATATAGAGGATGTGACATTGCCTCTGACCACTACTTGGTAGTAGCAAAATTAAGAATATGGATGAAGTGGAAGTCTCAAAAATCAAGACAAAGAATACAGGAAGAGGTTTACAAAACCTACTTGCTGCAAGAAGAAAGCATTCAACGTCTATACCAACAAAGACTGCAACATTATCTTCTGGAAACACCGACAGTAGAATGCATAGAAAATGAATGGGATAATGTAAAATTTTGCATAGAAAAAGCAGCATCAGAAGCCATTGGTAAAAAGAAAAAAAATAAGACGTAGAAAAGGGTTAAGAGTCCTGGAATGATGAAATTCAGAATGCTATAAAAAATAAACAAGAAGCATATTGCCGATGGTTACAGCAAAAAAAATGAAGAAACAAGAGAAAACTACACGAAGAAGAGAAATACAGCAACTAAAATTGTGAGAGAGGCACATAGAATCTCTTGGGATAACTTCATAAGCCAAATAGAGCAAGATGTGCATGGGAGGCAAAATTTTGCATATAAAGTTTTAAAGAACTTCAATAGGTCTGAAAAAGATGATGCCAGAATAGAAGTAATAGAAGACACCGAATGGATAAATCATTACAAGAAGTTATGGTATCAAGAGAACACCGTGCAAACGAACTGGAATAACACAAATCTAACAACTACAGACCTAATTACTATTGAAGAATTACAAGAAGCCTTGAAACAGTTAAAGAATAGGAAAGCTTCTGGAATAGATAAAATTAATTCTGAATTACTGAAGTATGGTGGGATGCTTTTACAATGGAGGTTGCTACACATAATAAACACTTGCTGGCAGAAACTCAAGATTCCAAATACCTGGAAAGTAGCAGAAGTAATATCCATCTTTAAAAAGGGAGATAAGAAAAATTGTGAAAATTATAGAGGAATAAGTTTACTCTGCACAATGTATAAAGTCTATGCCAGAATAGTGAATGCAAGAATAAAAGCAATATCTGAAGCCTTATTGGGAGAAGAACAAAATGGGTTTTCGGAAAGGTAGATCAACCTCCGACAATGTATTCATCCTACAGCAAATTTTAGAGAAAAGGAGAGAATTCAATCTGCCAACACATCTTGCTTTTATAGACTTTGAAAAAGCATTTGATAATGTTAATAGGACAAAATTATGGGACATAATGGAAAAACAAGGCTACCCAGCACACATTGTAAATGTAATGAAAACCATGTATGAAGGCTCAAAAATTATAATAAACACAGGAAGAAAGAAGACGGAGGAAATACCTATTAATAAAGGAGTCCGACAAGGGTGCCCAATATCGCCCACGCTTTTTAACATATATATAAATGACATAATCCAAAAATGGAAGCTTATTATAAAAAAAGGAATATGTATTACAGAAAATGACTATTTAAATATTTTATTATACGCTGACGACGCCGTAATACTACAAGAAGGAGAGGATGACTTACAGAGATCAGTACACCACTTAAACAAAATATGCAAGGGATATGACATAAAAATCTCAAAAGAGAAAACAAAAGTTATGGCCTTTTGTGGAAAATCACCTGTTAGAACAAAGATTGTAGTAGACAACAAAATCATTGAACAAGTCTCTTCTTTCAACTATTTAGGGTGTGAAATAGGACATGATGAAGATACCAATAAGAAACTATCAAAATTTCAATCAGTATGTGGTATAATTCATAGGACAATGAAAAACAAAACAAGGAAAGAGACAAGAATAAAGTTCTATAACACAATGGCCATCCCTGTCCTCCTCTATGGAAGTGAGAGTTGGGTCCCTAAAAAGAGCACTTACACACAATTACAAAGTGCAGAAATGAAATTTCTTAGAAGAACTAAAGGTTGCACAAGAGAAGATAGATTTAAGAATGATGAAATAAGAGAAGAACTGGATGTGAAGAGCCTCAATGAAAGAATGATAGAGTACAGGAACAAGTGGCTACAACATGTACAAAGGATGGATAATTCTCGTTTACCGAAGTTGGCCTTCCTATATAAACCAAGAGGAACAAGAGATATAGGGAGGCCGAAAAAGAGATGGAGAGAAGTTCTGTGAGGCCGGAACAGGCAGACGCCTAATCCTGGAAGTGAAGAAGAAGAAGAAGATCAAGAATATCATGTTACTGTAACTGTAAAAAATAATGAATTGGTAAATAAACTGTTATAAGGGAAATATTTTCAGATGCTCCGAAATAGGCGAACTTTTTAATTCAATAATTTTTAGTTCAAGATTCAAGTATTATAGTGATTCCTTCTTCTCTTTTTCTTTTCTTCTCCCTCTCCTTCCCTTCATTTTCTTCTCCGCGATTTCCCGCCTAATATTGTTGTATAGCGATATCAAGATGTTGCTCTACCGTGGAGCGTATGTGGCATAATGTTATTGCGGCTTGCTTCTAACAGGGCGACGTTTGACAGTACTAAGCTTGTACCGATAGGTATACATTTTCTTTTCAGAGTGAGATTACTCGACTGATTTTCTTGACGGTATTATTTTGCAGGCATTCCCGAGAAATTAATTTGGAGCATCTGAAAATATCTATGGTGTGACTCGATCGAGAGAACATTATCCATCCCAGAGCATATTAGCGATTCTCTTCACTGTTATTAATATGGGACGGATTTTAATGAGCTAAAACATCAGCAAAAATTTATTTCATTTATTTCGTTGAGTACATCACCGATTTCATCATTACCACATTCTCGATAGTTTTCATCAGCCTTTCTAGACATGTTATATCGGGAAAATACCTGTCACCTGTTTCATTGCGTGTTTCTCGGGTTCATAACCTACGTTTCCATGTAGGGTACGCGCTATTGGATATGTTACTCAAACTACTCAAGCTATTGGATATGTTACTGATGTAATCGAGGATTCTTCCTGTCGTTCAAGTTAACTCACCTTGCAAAACTTTGGTTTGGACTTTTCGTTACCAGGAAATCTGTCTTTCATTATCACGAAATCGATCGATGGGGAATAGACAATGGCGCTGTTAGGCGTCAAAGGAATTTTAGATTACATACAACGCTGACATTACAATTTCTGTATGAAGGAAATGTAGAAAACATTTGCTGCATCTCCTAAATATTATTTGAAGAGAGTACCATTAAAATCGATGAAATTAGCGAAATATGCTATAAAACTGACGGAAAAAGGAAAAAAAATGACTTATTTGTCGAAATCGACGAAAAATACAAAAACTGCCACAAAAATAGGACATTTCCTTTTTTTAAACACAAAATGAGGCATTTTTCTAAAGTGAAAGGAAAAA
Source organism: Acheta domesticus (assembly GCA_031308135.1). Classification (NCBI taxonomy): domain Eukaryota; kingdom Metazoa; phylum Arthropoda; class Insecta; order Orthoptera; family Gryllidae; genus Acheta; species Acheta domesticus. The sequence goes on along the minus strand of JAHLJT010008446.1, from coordinate 282,614,292 downwards.
ATGACATTTCATTAAAATTCGCCCCCTAGTTATTATGTTGCTACAGAAAGTTTCTGACGTTGTTCTTAATATTTCTGGTGCTAAACATTTTTTTTCATTCTTGAGTTCATCACCGATTTTATCATTACCACATTTCTCGACAGTTTTCATCAGCCTGTCTAGACATGTTATGTTGAGAAAACGCCCGTCACCTGTGACATTGCGTGTTTGTCGTGTTCACAACCTACGATTCCGCTTCCATGTAGGGTACGCGATAAACTTGTAGATGGAATGCGAATTACGTCCTGTAAAATACTTGAATAATAATATAACCAATTAAATACTAACTAAAGTCTTGACGATACACGGGATTTTTGAGTTTGCGACTTTGATTATACTTTCATTCGACTCACAGTCAAGAAATGATTTTTAAACAAAGTAACGTCGCCTTGTGTTATTAGTTACATTGGGATGATGACAATCAGACGTCGAAAACTATCAATTCATTCAGACACATCCATTTTATTGAAAAGAATAACGAGTTATCTTTGTACCTGCCAAGAAACACGCTTATTCTCAATGTCTGTAATTATTAGGGAGCGGGTTTGTATGATTTTGCATATTTTTGTCCGTTGGTTCAGGACATAGCTGACAGTAATTTCTTAACATTTGGTTATAATTGGATGCTTTGTAGATTAATTTGTTGGTGCATATTTGTGCATATTTGACAGATTTTTCCTGTTGGGGCATATTCGTGTAATTATGGGATCATATTTTGCATATTTCGTTAAATTAGAGAAAATGTTTCGTATTTTCATAGAATCTATTTGTGAGCATTCATTTGATTAGAAATGCTTGTCAGAATTTTTTGTTTTTTATTTTCTATCGATGATAAAACACTAGTGCAAATGTAGAATATTTCTTGATATATTTTTTTAACCAGGCAGAAAAAGGGAAAGACCTGCAATGTAGGTTCTTCACTAAAGTGCATATTTACTTGAATTATTTCTATCGTGAAATAAGTTAGGTTATATTATGTTTGCACATTTTTTTTCAAGCATGATTCTCCTGTATTTTATCAAGAAAGGTTTATACAGAAAATGAAATACTGTTAATTTTAATTGAATATTAAGGTGCATATTTCAGAATTATTAGGTCATAAATGCATATTAAAGTGCAGATTTCACAATTTTTAGCTCATAAATGCATATTTTAAAAAGCATATTTCAAGATTTTTTAGGCATAAAAATTCGCTCGCTAGTAATTATAAATAATTATTACTCACATTGAGGCTGAAACCTATTGTTTTGTAAAGATTCATACAAGCAGAAAAAGTGATGTTTTATTATCGATCTGCAGACAAGGAAACGGAATCGCTTGTTTACTTCATTGGAATAGTGTAGAGAAGTTTTATCGTACAGTTACACAAGTCTTCTCAGGGTTGAGTGACTATTGTTTTAAAATTCCGAGAATCTGTCTTGTTCCATTCTGAGCAGGTTGCTAGACTGACGGAGTTCCCACCCACCGGTCTCCACACTACCTTACCCTGAAAATGTCCCATCCATGAATTTCTCGCCCATTCCTTTCTCGTTAACGCATGGCCCGCCAGACATATCTCACGAATCGCGTAACATGTCATGACTTTCCAGCGACAACATCTAGCGGCACCTGAAATCCCACTCGTAGGCGGCCGAGAAGCGTTTCGTATTTCTATTACAATAAATTTGCATTGCCATACATAAATTACTTAGGTGGCGTGTGCATTTACCTGTTGCTTGCGCTCCGGGCTCCGGAGTGTAATATTATGTACATGTGCAATACGAATCAGACGGCTGGTAGAACACACGCCATTGAATCTTGACCACCACGTGCTGATGATACGTCTGATACGCCAGTCTGATACGCAGTTATTAAGCTTTCGCCGGAGTGGTTACGCATGTTTAAACAGTTTTTTTCTTTACTTTGAATGTGTTTTATCCATTACATTTTATTTTTTAGCTCTACCGATGAAGCCATTTGTAATGAGTGTATTTGGATATTCGCGAATCGATCCGAATGAAGCCAGATTCTTAGACTTAAGGCTGACTAGAAAATGAGAAAAATTCATTTAGATCATTGAATAGAAATTGTACCTTCTGAAAATGGCTCCTTCAACCACATTGAAGTGGCAAATTCTCATGCAGCGATATTTACTAAACAAATGTCAAGAGCGACGTTGAAAGACAGGGGACTGGTTTCATTCACATTAGATACATGTAGAGACAGGATTTTTATGTAATTAAATATTTTTTGTCTTTCTACTAACCGTTCTCAAAATTTTAATCTTGGCGAACTATCGCCGTCCTAACGTAATATCCAATTTTTCCTACATATTTTTTACATATTTGGTACTATATTACATATTTTGCCATTTTGTCAACGTATTTTCTTTGTTCTATCAATTTGCTTTCATATTTTCATGAAAAGAGGCGTTTTCAAAAAATTCAGCATTTTTTCTACATTATTACTGCGCGCTGTCTACTGGAAGTACGCTACGTGAAGACGCTGTCAGATGTTCTTAGTCCGGCGCGACTGCTTCATTTATCTCAGTAGAGGGAAGTGCGCGTCAGCGACAGATCATTCTCACCTTAGGTGTGAAAAGTAGTCTTTAACGCCGCGTCTGTCTATCCCCCAAGTTTAGGCCCCTTCCGCTCGACTGAATGAGACAAATCCTGATGGGAAACTCATACGTCTTTCCCCAGATCAATAAAAAAATTCTGAAAAATGCCTCTAAGGAAGATTGTTTTTTGGTTTTTAATGCAACTGAAATGAGTTTTAGTTGACTCGCGGCACATACAAACGCAATCAAACGCTTGTTTGATTTCTCTCGATAGCACGTATCACTTGACACAAATCTTGGTCGGTTTCCTCGAGGATATTCTGGAAGAATAGTAGAAAAACACGTGTTGTTGATGGCTGCAATACATCTACGAGTCTATTGGTGCAACTGTGAATTACTCAGCGTATCGTACCCAAGATTGAGAGTTCAAACCCGATCGAAGCCGTCGATTTTTAACGCTTGTTTCGTCGCCCGAGATAATACCTTCTCTCTCTGCTGGATGGTGAAAGGAGTGTAGCGAAATTTGAGTGGTCAGACGGAAGAGCTGGCCTGATGGCCCGAGTCTTCGCCACGTAAAATAAGATATTAGCGTGCGACATATACGACATTCTCTTTGCGACATTTACGTGCATCATTACAACATGGATCATCGGATTGATGATAATAATAATAACAATAATAATAATAATAACTAATGGTGTAATGAAACAAAAATTTAAACAAGTACTTTATTAGATATGATTTCATGTAACTTTGTATGCTCGAAAATGGACGATGTTGTAATATGTTTCAAATTTGTTTTTATTGTGGATTTATTTGCAAAGCACATATAAAACTTTTCATCATTAAAATACCCGGCGGAGACAGCACACTTAGCGTGTGTATTGAAATTTGCCTTCAGCAAATGATGAATAAGAAACTGCGATGGCGTCCACATCAGTTACTCTAGAAGTGCTGTCCGGGCAAGGTGCTGCGGCACCACGCAAAATACGATGGCGGTTGGCGCGACGGACAGCAACACTGGCGCCCCGGATGACATGAATCGATACGACATGAATCATCACAGTGATTATAATTAAACCTAACTATGTAATGAAACAAAAAATGTAACTTGTAATGAATTAAAGTAAGTATTTTAATCGATACTTCATGTAACTTTCTTGGCCCGAAAATGGTCGAGCTGTGCATCTGTAATATGTTTAAAATTTATTATTATTGTGAAGTGATTTGCAAAACACAAATAAACCTTTTCAACTTTAAATTATCAAGTGAAGGCACCACGCTAAACTAGTGTATTGCAGGGGCGTAACGTCCATGGATGTGGGTGATGTTACATACCGTGACAATATCAGTTATTTTTACTTTTAAATGATTATAAATGGTCCATTTGTTATTTCCATTTTGTATTACACAAAATGTCTTTATATTTCAAACTTCGTGCCGTAGAAGATTCGATTCTTCACGTGGATGAATGACTCACTCGGATATGCAGCCTCGCCTGCGCTGTGAATCAGATGCACAGGCAAACATTACATCCAGCGAGCCTATGAAATAAATCTTATGTTACGAAATTTCGTGGTTTTCTTCGGTGTTTGTAAGAGAACAAGGTTAATTAATTAGCGTAGTAATTTTATTTATGTTTTATTATCTTAGTTTAATGCATTTAGTAAATATATATTTGTAGCCAATTTAGGTTAGGGATTGTGGTGGTTGAATGCACAAGGGTATGTGACCGTGCAATCCACATCCGTGCTGAGGAATGGCGAGTACAACGTGATCCAAGTAAGAGCCTATATAATTATGAAATCGTATTTTGCCGTGCACATAATTATGGAATTGTCTTGTGCTGTGCACATAATTATGGAATTGTCAGACTAACATTCTCTGAAAAGGAAAATGTAATTAAAGTATTCTGCCAAAAACCTACTCTCAGTATAATTTTGAACATTACAAAATGTCAGCGACATTTAATAATAAAATTTGTGATAATGAATCATGGATATGCGGATGTGAAAGTCTTAAAACACTATGTTACTGACATTCTTTTATGTTCTCAAAATAAAAAAAGGGTGGGATTTCAATGTTTACGTAGATTTGAATAATATATACAAGGCTATCAAAACACATAAGTACTCGTACACTCATATACCACGTGAGAAACCGAGGATAAAATTTTATTAAATAGCCATCACAGGCTTTGTTAAGCTATACAACAGTGATATAAGGAAAACGGAAATTTTATCACACTTCATTCGAGTTGTATACTTTTTTGGGAGACAAGGGCTTGCATTTCGTGGCCATGATAATAGAGGATCATCCAATACAAAAAATTTCATACAATATATAAATAAAATAATGAAATATGATTAAACTCTCTAGGATGAAATGGAAAATTCCACCCTTTCATGCAACCTCACCAGAAATTCAGAACGATTAGATTTCAAGTGTGAGCATGGTAATGTCTCGTGAATGAAATTTCTAAAGACTCTTTTGTCTCATCGACACTAGATGAAATCCTGATGCAAGTAGCAAAGAACTACTGTCAACTTTTTTTCGTTACGTGACTGTAAATTAATTAATATTCTCTTTCCTATTGGTTTTCACTACACAAGTTGAAGACCATTGCTTTCCATTTTATAATTACGCTCATGCTAATGGTCCGAAATGAAATGGGGCAATTTTAAAATAGGGAATGAAGAACATTTAATAGTTTTAAATTATTTTCTCATTTCTCGAGTTACATACCCTAAGCCAAAAATCAGGCTACGCCACTGGTGTATAATAATTTGCCCTCAGAAAAAGATGAGTAGAAAAATGCGATTGCGTGCGCTTCAGTTGCCCAGAAGTGCTGGCGGGGCGAGGCGACGCCGCGCCACCCAAAATACGATGGCGGTTGGCGCGGCGGATAGCGGCAGTGGCGCCGCGGATAAGCAGGGGGCCTTAGAGGAGTTACGAGTTGGGAACGGCGGCGGCGGCGGCGGCGGCGGCGGCGGCGGCGCCTGTGAAGAGAGATGGCGTGCCAGTGGCAGGCAACGAGCCTTTGCCTCGTATTTGCGGCAATGAGATTGCTTCACTTGCACGGCGCGCATACCATCCCCTCTTTCCCCGCCCCCGCCGCCCCCGCCGCCGCCACCCCCTGCCGCCACCGCCGCCAACGCCACCGCCGCCAACGCCACCGCCGCCAACGCCACCGCCGCCAACGCCACCGCCGCCAACGCCGCCGCCGCCGCCGCCGCCGCCGCCGCCGCCGCCGCCGCCGCCGCCGCCGCCGCCGCCACCGCCACCGCCACCGCCACCGCCACCGCCACCGCCACCGCCACCGCCGCCGCCGCCGCACCACGCGTTCGTAACGGAGTGGGCTGCTGATGCTGCCGTGACTGGGCTAGTGGCGCTTGCAAACCGTCGGTGGCAGATGTGAGGGTGGTCTTGTTTAATGGAGACTGCGTGCATGAAGGGGGTCGCAGTTCATTCATGTGCAAGTTCCGGTGCCGAGACATATTTGTATTTGTATTGGGCGTCTCGTAACTTTCGTACATTATCTCTCGTAGCACAAAATGTTAACTGCACATGTGCACAGTTTATTAAAATCTGTTACAGTTTATTAAAATTACTATCGTATGTAATGTTTCAAGAAGGACAAGCGAGTGTGGGTGGCGATCAAAACTATATAGGTGATTCTTAGATAATTTGATAAATAATGTTCGTCCTTCATTTCTTCGCCGCTAAAACATGCCTCTATAATATAATTTTCACACGTTCTGATAATTGAGTAATGAAATAAGTCAATAATTTATTCAATCAAATATTCAAGTCAATATTCAAGCAAATAATTTAACTGAAGACCTCTGGGAAATAACATGCTATGCCACATTTCTGATGAAATTGAAATAATAGTGTATTTTGACTCCTCATAGATGTATCTCAATGTAATTCATAAATAAATGTTCTTTATCCCAATGTGTAGAATTCAATACCTAAACCTTTACTTCTCTTTTTCTCAAACGTTACGTATAGTGGCATAGCATGTTATGCTCCGAGGTCTTCAAAAGAATACATGATGATTGCATGATTGAATACATTGATTCAAAGTTTTAATTTGAGAACTTGAACAATATTAATTCCAATGCCTCTTCAATTTCGTGACAAAATAGGCGATAAACATTATTTGCCCGTTTTTTTTGGCAGTTCAGTATTATGATTAGGAAGCGGGAAAAACATGTTCTTGAAGCAACCACAGCAAAACTCTTCCTATGACAATCCTATGTACACGAATTAAATACAACTAAAATTATAACCGTGACAACCGAGAAATTACCAACTGACTGCATTGTATGTGAATGGCTTGTGATCAGAGGACAGAGCTCGTGTTACACCCATATTGCAATTTGAAATTAAAAAGCAACAAAAATTACCATTGAAACAACAATCAGCCTTTGAGTTTGTCTTTGTTGGTAGGAATAAATTTTGTCAACAAATGGCAAAATAATATAGGAAATTTTGATAATGATTTCGATATTTTGATAATAAAGATAGTTTAGATCTCATACATTTCGTTCTGTGATTCGATTTCAGTCTGAAAAGGTCTGGTCTTAAACCCTTCATTTTTTTACAGTGGTCAATTTTTCAATTTTTTACAATCCTACGTTCTAAAATTCATCTTAAACTTCTTAAAAACAGAAAGGCCCCTGATTTTGTGCTTCTTAATTAACTTTAATGAGTGTGAAGTAATGAAGAGGAAAGGATTAAAACACCGGAGATTGTTCGCAATTATTTTAATTCAAAAGGACACTTTAAGATTGCAAACGCTTAAATAAATTAGTTGACATTGTGTGAATTAAAATATTAAGAGAAGATTACGTGCATGTATCATTTGGGGTTGCAAATGAGTTGTTTTTGAAGTAAACAAATCTGGTAGGAACGCATTGACGAAGCTCGGGAGCAGCGGCACCACACCACCTTGAGCGGACTGACTGCTGCCTAAAACCCGTTTCGACGTCTCGCAGAAAACGCAGTTAACGAACTGTGCGCAGCAGCGGTTTGGTGATCAAACGGCCGACGCAAAGGCGCTGGCTGGCTGGCTGGCGTGGGCGGCACGCGTGCTTTGGGCGGAGCGGCCGCCGCCTCCCCCCAGCCCCTTCCCCCGCTCCCGCCCACGCGTTTCCATGGCGCCGTATTTCCACTGCACTAAACGTCTCGCCCGTCCCTCAGGCCCCGCGCTCATCTCCCTAATTAACAGTAAGGGCTCGCGACGCGACGCGACGCGGCGCGCCAGCCCCCCCCCCTTCTCCCCGTCAACTCCCCGCCACCCCCGGCCGCCCAACGCCTCCCGCCGCAGCCGCCCACGGACGTATCCTCGCTGCCTCACGACCGCTACGCAACTATCGCCACTTTCGCCTCTGTCCGTCTCCTTACCCTCGTGTTTTCTTTTACTCTTTACCTCTTCCTTAATATTTTCATATTTCATTCCCTTCTTTAGAGTCCTTTTCTTCACTTTATGTCTTTCTTTCCTCTCTCTCTCTCCCTTGTTTTGTTATGTCTCTTTCTCCTCTTTTTCTGTCCTTGTCCTTCTTTCTCTCTCTTCTTGCCTTTCTCTCTCTCTCTCTCTCCTCAACCCCTTTCTCTTTCTTCCCTCTAACCTTTCTCTCTCTGTCTCCTTTGGCCCTTCTCTCTCTTTTTTGTCTCTGGCCTTTTTTTTCCTTTTTTCCTTCTGTATCCTCTTGCCTTTCTTTCTTTCCTCCTCTTTTCGTGCTCGCTTTTCTTCAAGGTCCCCGCGGCTACTCGCGTTTCGAAAGGGATCCGACCTCGTGGCTGCTCCCGTCCCCGTTGTCACTGTCGCTGTTGTCTTGACTGCCGTACGCCGCAGGACTGTCCTCGCTCGCCTCGCGTCGGCGCTTCCGTTCTCACCACATCTCGACACGTCGTCCGTTCTTGTCACAATTCCGTGTGCCTTGTCACCCACTCGTCTTTTTGCCCGTCACCGTGCCTTGATTTCCATTCGCGACTCTGTTCCCTCCATTTTTACCGCTCCTTCAGCACAATCCCCTTTTTTCTGTTGCTTGCGTTCTTGTTGCGGAGTGTCTCCTCGCGTTTTATCGTGGTGGTCTGTATGCGCGGTGCGTTTTCTTGCCTCGTCCGTTCCTTCGCCCCGCTCACCCACACTTCTCGCCACGTTCTAGCACTCTGAATGATTGATTCATTGATTGATTAGTGATTACGGACGCGTCAACTAACGAGGTCATTAGTGCCGTAAGTGTCGTGCTTGTTTTTCATCATCGTGGTAGTGGTGATAGTGTGGTGCTGGTGGTGATCGTCCTTCGCTGGATGGCGAGATACGGCGCCGACGTACCGTCGAGTAGCAGTGTTTTCCTCAAACAGGTATCTCCCACCAGCGGGGCACCGCCGCAGCTGGGACAAGCTTTCACTCCCCGACCGGTCTCTCGGCATGGGTGATAGTGTGTGTGAGGGGTAAGGATAGAACAAGGAAGAGGAAGGAAAGATCGCGCGCGGTCCGTGGTCCATTTAAGGCCATGCTCCGGCATTTTCGTGGTGTTGACGGAGAAACCGTGGAAAACTATCGATCAGAGCAGCCGGCCGCTGGAATCCTCCTCTAGACCGCGACTGAATTCGACGTAGCTGCCAAGCTAGTGTCGAAAATCCTGCCATCATCGGCATTCGAACTTACGAGCTGCCGGTCAGAGGCACTGTAGTGCCATCAGTTGATGCATTGAGCCACCTCTCCCGGTCTTGGCACTCGCAGTAAGGCCTTCTCTTCGGTCTCCTTTTCGGTTTTGGTCGTCCCTCCCCTCCCCTCCGCTCCTCCGTCTCCACCTCCGCTTCCGGCCTCACCAGCAGCGCAGCAACAGTTGGATGCACAAACGAAACGCAACGGCGTGGCGCAGCCGCCGCCGCCGCCGTTCGATGCGGCGCGAGACGGAGCGAACACAGCGGCGAGCGTGGGGGTGGTTGCGGGTGGGGTCGGGGGGGGGGTGTATCGCGCTCTGATTGACTGAAGCCTCACCCTCCCTTCTCCCGCTCCTTCGTCCGGCCGTTCTGCCTTTGCCTCCCTCACCCTCTCCCCCCTTCTCTTCGCTTCCCGGGGCTCCTGCATTCAACCAGCATAGTGCTTCCGAAGAATAATTCGTCTGATGAAACTCCGCGAACGAATGTCATTCGCCGATAATGAAAACCTCTGGAAAACGGAGGGCGGAGGGCGGAGGGCCTCTGTTTGCAGGAGGTTCTGCAACGGCCGTCTGCGGGAGAGGTCGAACTCCCCACAGGGCTTCCGGCGCATAAAGCTCTCAAAAGATGTTTGTTCATAAAAAATAATCTCTCCCGAGAATCGTGAGGGCTTTTGAAATGACTGGGGCACAAAGCGTGCTGTGACGGGGGCGGAAGCGAGGGCGCGGGAGGCGGCCTACTGATCTAAAGAATCAATGCAGATTGCTTGTGAAGTTTCGTGTTTTTTTTATTTTTTATTTTGCGAGATATTTATAAAACAGGGACTGAGTTTTTTTAAACGCTGATAAAGCGCAAGGTTTTCACCGTTGCTGATATAGTAAGCTTCAATAGCCAATTACAGAAATGTAATTATTTTATTATTATTATTATTATTATTATTATTATTATTATTATTATGTATTCATTCATTTATTTAATGTCAAAAACTTCAAAAAAATAAGTGGCATGTGGAGAAGTGTAATTTTGTACATTTTATTGAACTCTGAAATCCTCAATCTTTTGCTGTTCTAAGTTGAATTACGAATAAAGGGAGCAAAGCAGCGGTTTTAGCAAAATTTTATAGGAAATGTTTGCTTTCGGGTAATAAAAAATATTGGCAAACGAGCTTAGTTTGGCTCTTTCTCTCGTCGTGTGCCTCATGTAAAGGCGACTCACTGTTGCGAGAACATGGAGAACGGTTATTTCACGGTTCAGTTGAAATAACATTTCTCACCAACACGTCATGGAGCTTTCACAGACAAGGAAACTAGTGTCGAAGTTAAAGCATGTGGCTATTTTAACATTTGTTCCGTGGATCGAGAACAGTCATTGCCAAAGTGATCGATATGGACCCCCTGGGTGCGATTTTATTTCATATGTGTAGAAAATAAAAAGATATTGCTCGTGTTCTTTTGTTTTTACTTCCTAGCTACCGCCTGCGCAATTGAGAGAAAGTTCTCTAATGCTTGGCAGAAAAACTCTTTATTACAGGGCCCTGGTAACGAAAAAGTGGATAAATCCTGTTACTAAATTTAAAACAAAATCTTGTATCGTATTGGTTTCGAAAATCGAATGACGGCAAAATTGTCTGTCTGTCCGTATGTCTTTCCACCTGTCAACAACACTAGCGGCTACACCTTTCAGCCAATTTCCTCCAAAACTGATATTCCCCAATCGATCTGACTGTCGTGGCCCCTTGAATTTGAAACCGATATTTTAATTTTGCAGGGTACATTACATAAAGCCTTTGGGACATTTTCAAAATTTTCAAAAAATGGCTCCTTCGTTTTTTATTAAAGTTTGTTGCTGGATAGTGTGAAGGAATTTTAAAAAATGGTGCAGATCAAATTTTGTTAATAACTCTAATTTTTCGAAAATTGCAGAAATTCAAACTTTTCCTAACACTACACTGTTATGAAAAAAGAAATAAGGTCATGTACAATTTTTCGTACTTAAAATTTATATCAAAGTTAAGTACTTTTCGCGTAATTTTTCGTGGAAGTTACTGTTGAGAAAGTACGTGCTGTTTTAATACCACTAGTAACTTAAAATTTCGCGAATCAAGTTTCAATATTAATGTTGCATATCACAATGCCATTTACTACACAACTTTCCTATTTTTCAATTATTTATTAACCAGTGATGAAAACTATTTATTATATTTAGGAAAAAGTTCAATATCGTGTAACATACAACTGCATTTTGAGGATGTACAGTAATTACTATGTGGAGTTGACGCCGGGCCTCAATAATTTTCCCAAAAGGGGTTGCAATAAAAAGTGTTTGGGTAATTCTGATCTTTGGGAACCGAATGAAAAACCTTGATTTAAGGGATTCGAATGAAAGCCATGACAATGGATAATTAACCCACAAAGTAATACGACATTTTCTCCGAGGACGAACTTCCCAAAGTTTATCCGCACCTTCGGCTCCCCATGAATAAAGTGTTAGTCCTAATAACGTAAAGGAAGGAAGGAATCTTAAGGAAGAAACCGGAATTCGTGGGAAATGTAGCCGATTACAATAATTTATGCGTACGACAGAAAGCTCTAAGAGGAGTTTGAATTATTTGCGCATCTATCCCCCGTTTAACTCCAATTCAAACGAAGCACGTCAATAAATAATGTCCTGAAACTGCCACAGTGAGATGCACAGCAGCGACCAGGCACGCAGTTTCAGACCTACCAACCATTAAACTTTGACACTAAATTCTGCATTTGCAGTTGTCTTTGTAATATATGTCACGAATAAAGTACGAATCTGGTTAATTACCGAATTAGCCTGTGAATGTGAGCGTTATCCAAAATCGGTGGCCAAAGGCCAAAGTACGAATAGCTTCGAAGCATTCCACACACTTAAACCGGACCAAGTTGCAATTAGCCATCGCACGGTGGCTAGGGTAAGTGAGGTATTACGGTGAAGAGCAAGATCATGTATGTGAACTAGTGGTGCTACATAATGGCACTGACTTTCCTGTATTAGTTTTCTATTTCCTTTGGTCTCGGCTAGCTATCCGGAGTTGCCACACAGTCTTGCAAGCTGATATCTATCGCCGCCCAAAGTACATTTTTTGGCATTTTATTAATCTTTCGGTTTCGTAATAGTAGAACAGAAATATTATTTTAAGAATATTAGAGAACAGTAAAATCTCGTCCTAAGTGGCAATTTTCTTGAAAAATTGGGAGCCGTTTTTAAGAAAATGGCATTTAAGCGCTACTGTAAATGCGAAATTTGAAACTTTTTCACAGACATTTTTTTGTATATTCTTAAAACATCATTAGAAGTTATTTGAAGTACAATAATGTTTACAAATTGCTGGAAATTAGGATATGAACGGTGTGAGAGATGTTTCAAAACAAGTACATTTGTGTAATTTTTGATAAAACAAATTTATCAATATGCACTTTACGTCGTATTAAAGAGCGCAGTTAGCACTATCCGTTCGAAAAATTTGAAGTAAAAATTTGGAGCCATTTTTGAGAAAATGACGTTTGAGTGTTTCTGAAAATGTGGAATTTTGAGCTAGTTTTCACAGAATAAGTTTTCGAGAAAGTTTGTATGACATTACTTAAAGCACTTGTACTCATAAATATAATGAGAACTGATCGCCTCTAATGTATTAACGACGTGAGAGACAACTAAAAAAATACATTTTTGTAATTTTTGAAAAAACAAAAGATAGAGCAATATGGCATTCATGTCATATCTTAGAGTACATTAGGCACTATCCGTATCAAAATTTTAAAGAAAAAATTTGTAGCCGTTTTTGAGAAAATTTTGTTTCTGTTGTTTTTTAAAATTGCACGTATATCACGCAATATTAAGCGAAAACTTTTAAAATGTTAAGAAAAACGTACATACGTTAATGAAAGAACTCACTATGGAGAACAAATTGCATTTGAAGGAAAAAGATCTATCATCAATTTTGTAGTTGTAGGAAGACGGCGAAAAAAATTCAAAATTTTGCAATTTTTGAAAATTCAGAGTGAACCGTGAAAATCGGACATATGCCACCTTTATAAGTAGATTTTACTCTATTCTTACAAGAAAGTGAAAGAAAATTTTGGAGCTGTTTTTGATAAAAGTTTGAAAATGTCCGGGAGGCTTTATGTAATGTACCGCCAAATTCTGAAGAAAGATTTCGAGATCGCAACGTCTCGAGTCGAGCCAGATCGACTGGGGAATATCTATTTTGGGAACAATCCTACGTATGGTTTAGGCGGTAGATTTGTTCACGGCGGAAGGATGTTTTAAAAACAACCACTTTTTCGAAAGCAGGGGACCCCAAATTGTGTATTTCCATTGAAATCTTGAAATCGATTTTCCACAGCCTTACATAACTTTCCCTATACATACGTATATTACTCCGTATATACGTATGTAGACGGGAAAGTAAAAATTACCAAGTAAAATAATAAAATTAGTAAATAATAAAAATAAAACAAGAATTTTTGGCTCAGTTAAATTTTTGGGTCACCTGCAGGGACTCAAAGCTGAACTAAATCTCAGAAAGTACTAAAATCTATAAAGACCAACAGAATGGCATCTTTGCTTACTCCTGAAACACTATTTCCTCAAGCCTTTCCACAAGAAAAGTACTGAGAACAAAAGCCATCATTCCACCACTACACACAAACGTAGAGAAAATATTTAAACCGTAAAAGAAAGCAGAACTAGCGAAATTTTTCGGAACGTCGTTCACAATAAATTAAACACATTTACGCTCACTACATACATAACAATTATGAAATCGAATGTATACCAATGTATCGCCTCCATCGTAAGTTAGAAAATTCGTCCCCAAAAGAAATGAAAGAAATTATTAAGCATTGTCTATAAAAAAAAGGTTCGGCCACGACAACATGAATAACATCTTTAAAATCTCTGTAATCCAGTCATAACATGTATTAAAAATATCTACAATTCATATTTATGAACAGGAGTATTTTCCACATGTATCGAAGCATACAATTATTTTCCGAACTCTCAAGTCAAATAAAAGCAAGTCTAGTAGTAAATTATGGGCCAATTAGTTTATTCCTTAAAATTCTAAAATTTCAGAAAAAATCTTAAAAAGGTTTAAAAATACGTATCAATGCCACCAACGCAATTCTCATAGATTGATATTGATCAGTCATTCCGGGCGGATCAACGGGCAAGGCCACTAGTCCCGTGAGTGTAGTGCATGTTTTGTTATCGCTGGAGGTTGTGTGAATGTAAGCATGTGTGGTTGTGTGTGTATAAAGAAGGGTGAGGATAGGACAAGGAAGAAGAAGGAATGAACGCGCACCGTCCGTGGCCCGTTTCTTAGGATACTGTACCGGCATTTGCCTGGTGCTGATCGGAGAAAGGACAGAAAATTACCGAACAGTGCAGCCGGCCACCAGAATTATCCTCCAGACAGCGTCTGAACTCGACCCAGCTGACAAGCTAGTGTCGAAGACTGTCACCGTTGGGACTCGAAGTCTAAAACTTCCCTGACAGAGGCACTGCAGTGATATTAGTTGATGTCTGAGCCACCCTTGCCGACAATTCTCTTATAACAATTCGATTTTAAAGAACGTCTCGCCACACACCTCCAATTATTTCGGATGTCAGAACACATCTACGCCGCTTTCCACGGGGAAACATCATACAATAGCCAACTTTCTAGATGTTGCCCTTTCTAGATGTCGACCATATCTGGCACATGGCGTTAACCCACAGACTCGGAGAAATAAGCACACCTTTTTTATGCGACTCTAATAATGAACAACTTCCTTCAAGATGGAACTTTCTCGGTCACGGTCAGTAACCACTGATCAAATCCTGAAACCATTAAAGAAAGATTACCGTAGGGGTCGCCTCTTTCGTCATACCTGCAAGTGGCAGATTTACCTAAACTGCGCAAGCTTGCCGGTGATGCTGCAATATAAGTAAGCATCAGGCTATTCACTAGAACAGACTAAAATGTAACTTCAATTATATCTTTAACTTCCAGACAGTTGTGCCTCCAAAATAAAAATAAAATTAATCCCAAACAAACTTTCTGCAAAATATTCACCCTGAAACCATATAAACTTCCCAATCCACTTACTATATCAGGAATATCACTATATCAGAAAGTAATTAACTGAAACCCTCATGTACAACTCATAGAGTACCTAGGACTTTTAGTGAAGTCATAATAAAACTGGAAACAGTATAATAAAATAATATACAGGCTAAAGCAAAACTCTACCAAGTCCAATAATGAAGAAGTCAACCAAACTTCCATATAACTCACTATATTTAAAACCGTAATAGACCGCTCTTGTTATGTGCTTGTCCAGTTTGACTAAATGCCGCAAGATCGAACACACAAAAATTACATACATCGTTCAACACCATATTCCCTGTATAATTGCAAATGTACCATCGTTTATTTCCAGTCAATAACTTGACAATGATTTCTAACTCGAAACAATAAATAAGTACATCAAGTATCTCTCAACGAAATTGTACCATAACTTACCTCAAATCATCTGAAGTAGCAGTTGTACGCAGCCACGCAGTTATACCTCAAATCATCAGTATACACCCCCTACGATTAGGCAAAAACCTTACCTATATGATGGGTCTTTACAAAGTTTCCACAAATGCGACTTCTCTGAGGTCTGCCCACAGAATTTCTCCCCAAAAAGATCATTTTTCGAATTAAGCAATTAGAATTAAGTTGATTTTAAGCCAATAATACAAATGAGTGTCAAATGAACTTTGTAAAATCTGAAAATGATTTTAATTTCAAAATAAAAACAATAGAGTGGGGCACTGCAGCTTTGAAACCAGCTTCTGTAACTTCAAGATGTTCCACTGAACAAGTGTTAGATTTACATGAGTTTTCTTACAACGCTAAAAATATAATATGATAATCCATTAACCATCCTCTTCTCAACTCTCCGCAACTCCCTTTCTCTCTCTCTCTCTCTCTTCTTTGTCTCTCGCTCCCTTTCTCTCTCTCTCTTCTTTGTCTCTCGCTCCCTTTCTCTCTCTCTCTTCTTTCTCTCTCTCGCTCCCTTTCTCTCTCTCGCTCCCTTTCTCTCTCGCTCCCTTTCTCTCTCTCGCTCCCTTTCTCTCTCGCTCCCTTTCTCTCTCTCGCTCCCTTTCTCTCTCTCGCTCCCTTTCTCTCTCTCGCTCCCTTTCTCTCTCTCGCTCCCTTTCTCTCTCTCGCTCCCTTTCTCTCTCTCGCTCCCTTTCTCTCTCTCGCTCCCTTTCTCTCTCTCGCTCCCTTTCTCTCTCGCTCCCTTTCTCTCTCGCTCCCTTTCTCTCTCGCTCCCTTTCTCTCTCGCTCCCTTTCTCTCTCGCTCCCTTTCTCTCTCGCTCCCTTTCTCTCCCTCTCGCTCCCTTTCTCTCCCTCTCGCTCCCTTTCTCTCCCTCTCGCTCCCTTTCTCTCCCTCTCGCTCCCTTTCTCTCCCTCTCGCTCCCTTTCTCTCTGTCTCGCTCCCTTTCTCTCTGTCTCGCTCCCTTTCTCTCTGTCTCGCTCCCTTTCTCTCCCTCTCGCTCCCTTTCTCTCCCTCTCGCTCCCTTTCTCTCCCTCTCGCTCCCTTTCTCCCTCTCGCTCCCTTTCTCTCTCCCTCTCGCTCCCTTTCTCTCTCCCTCTCGCTCCCTTTCTCTCCCTCTCGCTCCCTTTCTCTCCCTCTCGCTCCCTTTCTCTCCCTCTCGCTCCCTTTCTCTCTGTCTCGCTCCCTTTCTCTCTGTCTCGCTCCCTTTCTCTCTGTCTCGCTCCCTTTCTCTCTGTCTCGCTCCCTTTCTCTCTGTCTCGCTCCCTTTCTCTCTGTCTCGCTCCCTTTCTCTCTGTCTCGCTCCCTTTCTCTCTGTCTCGCTCCCTTTCTCTCTGTCTCGCTCCCTTTCTCTCTGTCTCGCTCCCTTTCTCTCTGTCTCGCTCCCTTTCTCTCTGTCTCGCTCCCTTTCTCTCTGTCTCGCTCCCTTTCTCTCTGTCTCGCTCCCTTTCTCTCTGTCTCGCTCCCTTTCTCTCTCCCTCTCGCTCCCTTTCTCTCTCCCTCTCGCTCCCTTTCTCTCTCCCTCTCGCTCCCTTTCTCTCTCCCTCTCGCTCCCTTTCTCTCTCCCTCTCGCTCCCTTTCTCTCTCCCTCTCGCTCCCTTTCTCTCTCCCTCTCGCTCCCTTTCTCTCTCCCTCTCGCTCCCTTTCTCTCTCCCTCTCGCTCCCTTTCTCTCTCCCTCTCGCTCCCTTTCTCTCTCCCTCTCGCTCCCTTTCTCTCTCCCTCTCGCTCCCTTTCTCTCTCTCTCGCTCCCTTTCTCTCTCTCTCTCGCTCCCTTTCTCTCTCTCTCTCGCTCCCTTTCTCTCTCTCTCGCTCCCTTTCTCTCTCTCTCTCGCTCCCTTTCTCTCTCTCTCTCGCTCCCTTTCTCTCTCTCTCTCGCTCCCTTTCTCTCTCTCTCTCGCTCCCTTTCTCTCTCTCTCTCGCTCCCTTTCTCTCTCTCTCTCGCTCCCTTTCTCTCTCTCTCTCTCGCTCCCTTTCTCTCTCTCTCTCTCCGCAAATTTCCTCTTCTAAAATTTAAAATAATTTAAAGCCGTACTGTACTTTAATTTCACGACTCTTATCTATCACTTATGAGAAATTCCAGGCTCTGCGAGCCTTGAAAGAACACAGTACTTTCCAAGCAAATTTTTGCTTAAAAAATTAGACCAGTAAATTTTCAGAAAGAATTTTGTTTTTTTAACCCAGTTTCATAAGAATATAAAGCAATCTATAGAAGGAAGAATGTATATCTTATCTCATGTTCTTGGCCTCAGAACTTTCTTTCTGATAAGAAGTTGAATTTTACAATGCCTATTCAAATATTGCATTTTGATCACAAATGAGAATACAATAATATTTATGTAATTATTCAAAAGATTATAGCTTGTAATTTTTATTTTTCAGAAAATAAAGGTGAAATTATACAATATGAATGGAAGGAATGATTTGAATAGAAAGATTAACTATGAAATCTAGGAAATTGGACCTAGTCTCTCTTTTCCTAGACCCTTCATATGCGTGTGTCTTACAGAATTATTTTTGCATTTTAACGACTTGTATCGTTTTGCAGAAAATATTGAGGCCATTTAGTCCACAATGTCAAATGCTTTTCTTTAAAGCATAAGTAACCCTTTTATAATTTAATTTCAACTATAAACAAATATTTGGATGAATTCTCAGGTCTTCTTAATTGAATTTGCTGTAAACATAAATATGAATTTAATTTTATGAATGAGATCACAAAAAGAATTCTAGTTTTAGGGACTACTTACCATCATAATTTTCTCCATTTCCAAACAATGTTTATGTTTGAGAAATATCTTCCAATTTCCTATGTTGCATTGAAAAACAGTTGTATCTTGAACTCAAAATTATTGAATTAAAAAGTTCGACTGTTTTGGAGCATCTAAAAATATTTCCTTTATAACAATTTATTTAACAATTTATTATTTTTTACAATTACTCCTATAATTTTAAATTTGTCATCAGTATTATTGACATTAGTTTTATGCTCTTCTTAAATGACCTAATAGTATTTTTCAAAAGTTGTGTTTTCAAATGATATTAAAATGAACTCTTAGAAAATTCTGAATCAGTAAGTGTTACTTAAAACCTCGAATCCAACAAGAATGGAGAAACTGGTTTGAATAGGAGTTACAGTGAAAGTATAGACACTATTAATTTCAGAATTATTAATGCATGCTACAGTGTCAATAAAGTCAATTGCTTGAAGATATTGAAGCATTCAATCTTGGTTGACTGTTGATAAATTGGTTAATTTCATTTTTAGTCATTTGTAAATTTCATAGGCATGTAAATTATTTACATCACAGTGATGTGTTGTCTTTTGTAATGAAGGCGACTGAGAGTCTAACATTGATTCAGTTCAAGACATTTTGCAACAGTATTAAAAGAAGCCTTGTTTAACAATATTTATATCATCAATTTATCATTCAATGCTCATAATATTGTTTAGAATAGTTAGACTGTAAATATATTAAAAATGTGTAATATATTGTATAAGGCATACTAGATTTGTTAAACACAACATATACATATTACATTAAGTAACCCTGTGAAGCACCTAATGTGGGCTTTCTTGTAAAATATCATCTAATATATACATTTAGAAACCGAAGTGGCAAATGAATAAATAAATAAATGGGTGAAATGAATATTTTTTTCTGTTTACACAAGAACTTCTTGATAAAAAATTTGATATCTACAGCCATTTTACTGATAATAGGGAATCTTCAAACAAGTGTAAGTTAATTCTTTTGTTAACTGTATCATTACTATTGACGTAAATTAAAATACAATTTATACAAAAAAAGTATTTTGTTCAACATCATTTCTGATATATGAAATTAGCATTTATTTAACACTAATGAAATATATATTATTTTTTCTTTCATTTTCAAAGGATTTAAATATGTATTTGAATTTGAGAAACAGGTATTACTCATTTTTTCAGTCTAAAATGAAGTCAATGGCATGAATATATTGAAGCATTCGATCTTGGATTGAAGCATTGATAAATTGGTAAATTTTATTTTTAATAATTTGTAAATTTCTTAGGCATGTAAATTTTTACATCACAGCGGTATCTTATCTTTCGTTATGAAGGCGACTGAGATTATTAACATCTACGGTCCTTGTCGCTTTTTCGGCGTCTTTTGGCGAGGGCGGCCAAATACTCGCCTGCTTCTGAGAGGTTTCTCTTTTTGATAAAGAGCTTGCGCTGGAGATTCGTATACTGGTCCACCTTGGCAGTTACTCCCGAAGATCCGGCTGCTTCCGAAGATCCGGCTGCTTCCGAAGATCCGGCTGCTCCCGAAGATCCGGCTGCTCCCGAAGATCCGGCTGCTTCCGAAGATCCGGCTGCTTCCGAAGATCCGGCTGCTCCCGAAGATCCTGCTGCTTCCGATGGTCCGGCTGCTTCGGAAAAGGCGATGGCTGGTGGGGGATCGTCTCCTCCCATGGCGAGTTCGCCCTGGCGCTGCTGAGAAGGTCTCGTGGCGGTGAATTCGTCCATTTCGTCAGCCTTTCTTTTGGCAAAGAAGATTTTCTTTTTCAGGCTTTTTCTTTCCTCGGACATAATCAGGTGATTTACTCACGCTTAGTATAAATTTCGTCAATACTTGTGGCACGATGCCCACTGCAGGATTTTTTCCTTACACGTTCGAAACGCGAGTGCACAACAGCGTTCCTTCTCTGTTTATTTACAACGATAGGCCATTGTTCCGAAACATTCGAAATTAAAGAACGCCAATGAAGAAGACAAATTCCCCAGTGGATTGATTATTTTATACGTTGGAGAAATTCAATCATTTGTTAAATAATGAACGAAAAATGCCACTATTTTTAATGTATACCGCAGTATTTGGTATCGAAAATATACTTTTGGAACACGCGCCTGCCAATGTTTAATGTTCAGGTCAGCCAACATACACTAGAGTGCTTCTTAACTGTGTTACCCAAAAAGTCTATCGTTTTCGTTTCACACGACTTGGCACTACTGGTTGGTCCTCAATAATATCCTGAGGCATTGTTCTAATAAGAAAATGACCAATGAATAGTAATAAAGTGATGGAAATGACATAATGTATACCAATCATTGTACAAGACTACTTTTATAAAAAACATATTAGCATTTTGTAATGCGATGATTTGCAATGCGATTTTTTTGCTATGCGATGAGTTTCACGTGAACGATCGTACTTCCGAATTCGATTTTCGTTTCCATTTTAGGTGCTTTCATCGAGACGAGATTTTCAGTATAGTTTATAATTTATATAAGGGAATTTTATTGATTATTAAGATATTACTTAATACTTCTGACGTCTACGTTCCACTACAAATAATTTTACAAATTTCAAGATACCCGCTATTTCATTCTGAAGATAAAAAATAGTATCTTAATATTACCAAACGAATGAATGATGGTATAACATTTTGTATTTTGAACGTATTTTTTTCTATAAGCAAACACTGTCTTGTTGTGATCAAATGAAGGCGTATACTTTTTCACTTTACTGTAGTGTAATAGTGAGATGCACCCATATTTTCTGAGGGAGGAATGAGAATTGTTTCAAACACTGGATATTTTTAGAATAACAAGTAACCCTAACAAATGAAAATTACATTTGAATGTCTTGAGAGCACTGCAATATCTTATTTATTACTCTGTGAATTTAATGTGCTTTTGCATTGCATGTATTATAAAAAGTTAAGGATTATTTCAGTATTGTAACAAAATCTTTCTAAATTTTTGTTGTGAAATAAGTAAATGACATAACTTCATTACCCTAATCTAATAGAATATCTTGTATAGTAACTGTGCACTTAATCCCACAACTTATTTACTCTAATCCTAATAGCCTACATTTATACTGGTATTACATATTGAATATCAAAAATTGTTAAATTAAAAACAATTTAACAAACTACTGCATGATTTGCAGGTGATGAGTGTTGCCTTGGCAAAAGATGTGCCCTTTTCTGTATGACTTATAACAGTGATTAAATGTAAGGTACATGAAATATTTATGTTCTTAAGAAATATCCTACATGCATATATTTTAGGAGAAATGTCTCCATCAAAAGTTTTTGTTCCGCATTATTCATAAAACTGCAAATGTTTTAGAAATATTTTTGAGAATTATTCATTATTACTAGTGTACATCATAAAAATTCTGTCGCTTTTTTTTCAGTAACTTTTTATTCAAGGCTGCAATGTATGTATGTGGTATATGTATTAATATGCATGGACACTCGTCTAATAGCAAAATTTGTAGAATGAAAACTTGTTGTGGGGTGCATTGTTCGACATGAAATGTAGAAAATAACTTCCATCCTCCATTTAAAATTGCCTATTTGAAGTACACTAATTATTAGAATTGCTACTTGTTATTGTAATGAAACAAATTCAAATAACTTACAATGTATATTTCTTTGATGTTGTGCATATCTTCTTTGATTGATTGACATACATATTAATATTTGAAAACATTGTTTTTCAGAAATTTCATGGAAAATTGTTGAAAACATGCTTATGCAATCATTCTCAAAGTGTTTAAATCCACATATTCTTAATGAATTATGAAAAACACTTTTGCCTTTTCCATGTAAGTTTGACAATTCACAATTATCTATTGTATTTAGCATGAATAAATAGTGCTATTGCAAATGTTATCTAACAATATTTCTTGGTTATTATTCAGCATACAATACAAATAAATAGATTGGGTATTTATCATAAACACGATGAAGCATATCACACATGAAATTAAGTGTGATATTCTTCTTGGTGCCTGTTGTTTTTCAACATCAAATTTAGAGAAATCAATTTTCTTAACAATCAAATAGATATAATTTTACATAGGTGCAGTGGAAATTTTATTGATGTGTTATTCCATGTTTTGACAGAAAAACAAGATACATTTTTATTAGAGTTATATGCATACTTTCTTTGTAAGGTTTACAGTTATTTGCAAGTTTAGTAATTGTTGTGGTATCTTTATTAAGAGAGGCATTTTAAAAAAAAGGGAGTAATAGTAATTCCCTGAAGTTCCAGTAGCATCTTCAAACTCTATCAATTTATACAAATGCATGCTCTTCAACTCTTAACAATATTATCATTGTTATAAAAGTGGCTTACATTTTCAGTTTGCAGTTGCACGATACAATTAAATTAGCCTCTTTGTTTCCTTGTTTCTGAATAACTTATTCTACTTTTTTCTGGAGTATAATATCTGCTGAGAAAAATTTGTCTACCATTCTCAGTGCACTTAATGTTGTGCTTAATATTCCATAAATGTATTGCTTAACGTGAACATTATTATGATATAGTGTTAATAACTCATGATATTTTGGGACACATGGGTTTTAAGAACAACCTCTCCATTTATTCCCTTGAATTTCACCAATAACAATAGTTGGAACATGATTATTTTCTATTAAATGAGTAGAGGTCATGCTCTTGTAAGGCTTGGATTCACACAACACAAAGAAGATTCGGAAGTGTGTAAGAGGGATGAAATTCTGAAATTCCTAAAAATAATTGACTTTACTAAACTTGCAGTTCCGATTATGCCATATCTTGCTATTTATTGTGAATAAATATTATTTAATGACAATTTATTAATCTTTCAGCAGTATGTGGAAAATATGTAAATATTCACGTGATATTCATATAAAGTAATTCAGTTTCATAATTACTTTTTTCTTCGAATATTCTTTTATATTATTATTTATTTCACAATCCTAATATTTTTTGTGATGTACAACCGTTTTCCTAAATTTCAGTTTCAAAAATATATTGTACCAGTTAGTATTTCATATTGAGATAGTGATGTTTTGTGTTTGAATGAAACCAAATATTTTAATAACATTTAGAGATGATTGAAAAATTCTTTACAGTGGTTGTATAGTCTGTTTTGGGGGTAACTAACTGCAGAGACAGAATAAGGAAATACACAATGCAGGAAATTGATTGAAGAATCAACACGTGGTATAATTAAATACTTATAGTGTATTTCGCACTTGCCACTTGGGCAATGCAAATGGTAATTTTATTTTTGCCACCCTTATTAAATAGATTTAGTTAGATAAATTGTATTCATCTGCAAATATTAATGTCTACCGTAGACTATTTTTTGGTCTCCAATTGTCCACCCGTGCAGAGATTATAACTTAATTTTTAAGACAAAATGAATGACAATAATATTATTTCAATATAGTGGAAGACATTGAGAAATGAACTGATTCATACAGGTTTTTACATTTTGTAGATAACATAACACATTTTGTTCAGAGTAATATATTTGGAAATAAATAAAAAAAACAACTAATTATCTGGATTCAATCTGGACATGAATTTTTGTCATTTCGTAGGATTACTTATGCTTGAAGTACCTATTTTTTGAAAAACAGTTTTTGTGCGACTAATTTGTAATTGGAAGCAAAAGGATTTGGTTAGTAAATTGATAGCTTGTTTCCAAATTATGACATTTGAAGGGAAGTTGGTGTTGGTATAGAAATGGGCATTCAATTTAGGTTATTCAAAGAAGAATATTATCTGAACATGGTTACTGTATTAGTAACAGTAACACTAACTATTATGCTTCAAGATGAATTATTAAATAAACTTCGATGTGAGAATTTCAATGTTCGATTCATGTAAAGTTTTATAATCCATGTAATAAATAACAGTAGCTATAAGGATTTAACAAGCATTGATTGTACGAAAGCTGATACTTTATTTTTTGACAATTCTATAATAACTGAACCAGGACACAAATTTTCTCTGTAGATTAAAAAAGTGTGGTACACTCAATGAATATAAAAAATATCATATCTTATGTGTTGGAACTGCAGATTGTACCCATCTCCAAACTATCTCTTTGGAAGCTATTTCATTTATTATGTATTGAAACAAAAAAAATTATGGTGCCACATCAAAAACAATTTTTGGTTAGTCTTTGATTAAGTATTATTATGATATTTCATATATTTTATTGAAACTGTAGCTATCATTTAAAACTTAACTGTCATGACTCAAAATTCCACAAAAGCTCTCACATTTTTAAGTTTATGTTTTAAAGGCCTAATATTGACATTTAAATGTTTTAAAGGCCTAATATTGACATTTAAATGTTTTAAAGGCCTAATATTGACATTTAAATGTTTTAAAGGCCTAATATTGACATTTAAATGTTTTAAAGGCCTAATATTGACAATATTGATGATGTACAGATACACTAAGTAAGAAACAGTGAATAATGTATTTGTTCAGTATTTTTCAACATTCTCCTACATTTTCAATTTTTATATATCCGTGTAAAACTGCTACATATTGCGTATTATTACACAAATTTATTCCACTGGCGTAAAGTAATATAGAGCTCGTGGCACTACAGAATGGCACAGACTTTCCCGAATTAGTTTTGGTCTCAGCTAGTATTCGGTCCTGCCATATACAGTTGCCAGCTGCGGTCTATCGCCGCCCGAAGTACATTTTTTGACAGTTTCCTAATTTTTCGGTTTGCTAATAGTAGAACGGAAATATTATTTTAAGAATCTTATAGAACAGTAAACCTCGTCCCAAAGGACAATATTCATTGAAAACTTTGGAACCGTTTTTAAGAAAATGGAGTTTAAGTGCTAATGTGAATTCGAAATTTTAAGTTCTTTTTTTAAAAAAAAAATTGAGTTCTCGAAAAACTTCATTTGAAGCACTTTAACTTTTAAATACAACAGGGTTTACAAATTGCTGGATATTTGCATAGGAACTGTGTGAGAGATATTTAAAAAATACATTTGTGTAATTTTTGAAAAAAAGTACTTTACGCTGTATTAAAGAGTGCGAATTTTTGACGGAAAAATTGGAATCGCCGGTCCCTGGTAACGAGTGGATAAATCTTGTGCCGGTATGTTTAAATTTTAAGTTACTTTCTCTAACACATTGCGCAAACAGAATCCACCTTTTGTAGGTTCTTGATACTGAAAAATCTACACCTGCACAACACACCTACAATTTTGGAAACAAAAAGAGTCGCTTTCGTGTAATTTATGCTTGAAATTTAAGCAGTTTATATTATTTCCTCAAAATTGCTCCAAATTCTTTCTTTAAATTTTTTCCACGCATGGAGCATAGGACACTTAAAAATTTGCGTAGATTTGATTTTTCGTTAGAAGTTCTGAATTTTCGAAGATTGCAAATAGTTATAAATAATACCAAAAAGTATGTATTGTTGTAGCCCCGCTTGTTTTGAAGTAAACTGAATTGACATGAATTACAATTCAGTATCATAATATGTTAAATTTGAAATTACTCATTGGAAATTAATTAATTAAAAGTTATGATAAATAATAATTAATGTAAAAGTTATGATAAATAATGCGCCCCTGAACAGAAGCGCTAAGCAACCCGCCGCACCGTCAAGTATTAATATCTCGTATGGCGGCATATTCTGCCCCGCTATTGTGAAATACCTGCCAGAATTTTAACACTTGAGGGAAAACGTTTTAACAATAGGATACTTGACAACCATGTCTAAACCTTGACGTAGAACAAACCCATACTCGCAAGAAAGTCTATTTATTTATTTATTTATTTATTTACGTCAAAAACAGTTAAAAACTGCGTGTGACGAGCTATGGGGAGAAGTGAATTTTGTGCACGTTTTCATAATTCTGTGGTCTCTATCCTAAACCATATTCTAGTCGAATTTTGAATACAGAAAAGAGAGTTTTTTTTTCGAGTTGTGTTGAAAAAATATTCACTCCTATATAATAAAATATATTTTGAAAGGTAAATTAGCTATAAATTCCTGCCCTGAACCCTCATGTTCTCCACGAAAGAATAATACTTTTTGCCGCGATAATATGAAAAACGATAATTTGAATAACTATATTTCCCACTGAAATTCAGAAGACGTGCACAAATAATGAAGTTACATTTATGTCCAGAAGCAAAACAAGGGACCATCTCAGCATTTGCTCAAGGATCAGGGAACTGGACGAAAAACCTGATCGAGATGGGGGCCATCAACCCAGAAACTGTGGTACAATACTTGTTTTGTCTTGACTGTACAATACTTGTACAGTCTTTCATCTACAAGACATTTTGCAGAGCATAGCGTAAAACGCGATGAAGAATCGCATGACCAGTAGCGTGTGAAGTGGAGTACATTGCAGTAGCGAAGCATTGCCGTGTCCGCTAGTTGCAGAATAAATACGAACGGGATACCTAATCGACGCTGCTGAGGACATTCGATGGGTGTCCTGACCGCCAAGGCCCACTGTGCCGTTAGCGACTCGCTAAAGGCCCATTCACAGTGCAGACGCATAAGCATAACTCATAGACTTAAACTTTAACATAAGTGATAGACTGAAATGTTCACAATGTCTAACATAAGCGTAAGCAAAGATTTTGTATTTTCTGTGAGTTATTATGGTTACAATTGGCTGGATGTGAGAATCTATATTATAATTGTGTGTGTGTGTGTATATATATATATATACAAATATAATAAGCCACTTTTTAAAAAAAGGAACAAAAATGCAATTCAAAATTACCGGCCAGTTTCTCTTTTGTCAGTTTTCTTAAAAAATTTAGAGAGGCTTTTCTACTAACGAATGGAAACTTTTCTCAGGAAAAACGAAGCGTTTTCAGACTCTCAACACGGTTTTAGAAAATCAAAATCTACGGAAACTGCCATTTTTTTCATTTCCCTAAGATGATGCTTCATCAATAGACCAAAATGAAGTACTCATTGAAATATTCTTAGATCTTTCGAAAACTTTTGACGTTATTGACCATAACGTCTTGCTCGCAAGTTACCTTCGTATGGAATTTGTGGTATTGCCCTAGATTGGATAACTTCATACCTTAAACATCGGACTCAAATTGTAGAAATATCGTACTGGCACGAAAGGACATTACATACTTATGTTTCCAATTCTTTGCCAATTGAGCATGGGGTACCGCAAGGTTCGATCTTAGGTCCTTTTCGCTTTCTGTTATATGTAAACGATATGCCCTCGTCTATTAAAAATGGAAGAACGGTTCTGTTTGCCGATGACACGAATGTTCTTAGCAAAAAAAGAAACAGTAAATAGTACGATTTCAGAAATTTCAAATTGGTTTAATAATAACAAATTAATTGTTAACGAAGAAAAAACTGTTTCAATGCATTTTTGCATTTCAAATCGGCAATCGCATGTTCCATTGAAAATGAACAATATGCAATTAGCTGATGTTGAGGTAACAAATTTTTAGGTCTCTCAATTCAATCAAACCTCAAATGGAATGTACATATAACAGAATTAAACACTAAATTAAGTTCATTATGCTATGCATTCAGAATTCTTTCAAATTCTGTCAGCCTTCATGCAGCTCGTTGCGTTTATTTTGCAAATGTATATTCCCGCCTGAGATATGGCATTATATTCTGGGGAAGCTCATCCTGTAGTACTCAGACCTTCAGATTGCAAAAGAAAATTATTCGAATATTGAAAAAATGCCTTCCACGTGATCCCTGAAAGCCTCTTTTCATTGAGCTTGGAATTCTACCATTGCCTTGTCTATTTATTTACGAATCTGTAATGTTTGTCAAAAATGACCTTCTTAACGGAGGGAACATTTTCATGCAATATTGATATTTATAATTACAACACACGCCGTGGAAATCACGTGCATCAAGTGTCAGTATCAACAGCTCAGTACAAGAAATCAACATACAATACATGTACGTTACTTAACAACGCATTGCCAGATGGACATTAAGCAATTAAAGTTGGTACACAAATTTAAGTTAAAAGTAAAATCTTTTCTGCTGCAAAACTGTTTCTATACAATTAGAGAGTATACTGATCGTCAAAAAGAAAAATAATATTTATTGTAACAAAACAAAGATATATAATGAATTAGTTTACGTTTGTATTGTATACATTTAAAAAATATATTTAATACGCCTGTAACAAGTAATGTATTTCAGCTTCCGTGTCAATGACCCCCCATCTCGATCAGGTTTTTGTCCAGTTTCCCTGATCCATTGAGCAAATGCTGAGATGGCCCCTTGTTTTGCTTCTGGACGTAAATTTCACTGTGCGCACATTTTGTTGAGCACTCCTTTTGCTTGTAATGGTAGAAGTAGAATTGATGTTCATTACTATTTTGTTAGCAATGCGGAAAAATCAATCCGTTCATTTACCGTTGAAATTGATTTTCTATAACTCGGAAACAAACATTTTTTAAATTTTAATTTTTTTCTAAAATAATAATTAGTTTCTAAATTCTTGTTTTTAATTTTTCAATTTTTTTAAAAATTCTGGGCCTCAAGAAAATGTGCGCAGATAATCTATTTTCCCACACGTCATATACAGTTTTTTACCAAATAAATAAAAAAAAATACTGTGGTACAGCAGCTCTTTACGAGTGAAGGCCTGCCAGCGGCGTCTCGGCATTGTGGCTATGGGTTGGGTTAGGTTAGATTAGGTATTTTAATTTCAATAAAAATTAAAACTAAACGAAACTACTATGAACTTTACAACAAAACTAAACTACAAAAAGATTGTACGCTACAAAACAACGCAGAAAACCGTTGAAAATCAACCAAGAAATTTGGAAAACCAATCTTTTGTTCGATCTATCGACTTCGATCCTATTTCGATACTCGATTTTGCGTTAAACGTACTGTGATTGGTTCATTTATTATTTCTTACATAAGCATAAGCACAGAAGCTTGAAGCTGGCAAGCTTGTAAGTTAACGTCTTACATGTTATGCTTATGCGAAGACATTGTGAATGAGTCCGTTTGTGGACGTAGTCCTAACTTTTATGTTAACGCTATGTTGTTTATGTTTGCATTGTGAATGTGCCTTTACGCGCCGCTTTTCGTGTCCTTTCGAGCCCAAAGGCTGGTCTATTGGCGCCATCTCCCTATCACGGTATGCGAATCTTTTGGCGAGAGAAAAATGCGTGTCGCGAAAAATGCGATTCGCAATCTCCCGAGAGGAATTCGCGTACGCGTGTAAATATGGGCAAGAGATATTTTGAGTCAGGTTAGGTTACAGGATCCAATTGTGTACGAGTGGTCATATGTTCCAAGTTGCGGCGTGGTCTGGGGAGAGAGCGCTGGCTCAGCTGTTTGATGGGGTATTTATCAAGGCCGGGAAAATAGAGGATACTACTAAATCCATTCTTTGGCGAGATTTCGCAATCGTCCGGCTCGCGTTGGTCCTTTTGCTTTGATATCGTCCGGTCGATTCCGGCTCTATTCTCGAGTCGTACCTTGAGCGATGGTATACAGACCTCACGCTTAGCACTTGGCTCGTGCTTGTTCGCGTCCATATTCTGTTCTGCCGTAACGCTTTCGCATAACGCTTCCCATGTTTTGGGGAACTATTTTTTGAGGCGACGACGACCCATGAACTGAAAAATCTATGCAAGTCTTCTAATATGACAAATTCTGAACGATTAAGTAAAGTGATGACATTCCGTGAAAAACGTCTTGAAAGAACGAAAATACGATTAGAAACAAACCAGTAAAGCAATTTCAATAGAATTTGTATCAGACTTATCTATGAATTTTAGATCACAAAGAGAAGATCGAACGTTTTAATTAACCAAGGAACTTTATGTATTAATTAAACATTAACTACTTTAACCAAGTAGGTGTCTGCGAAATAAAGTTCGAAAAATCAAGTTTTACCTACGAATGTCAGACCAAATTCTCGGATGGCCTGAAGTTGGGCTTCGATATGCTGCATCTCCTACAGTACTCTGGAGACAACGCCGGTTTGATTCGTTTTAAAGACCTGGTCAATACATTTGGAACTTCCTCCTAACGACTGGCTGATGTAATTGATTTCCGTTAGTTTCGATCAGGACAAGGCGAGTGCCGCAGCACTACCCTAACGGGCCATGTACTGCGCGCGATCTTTCCTTCTTGCTTGTACTATCCTCACTCCTTACTTACCCACTTACTTACATGCACTTTATTACCACATATGTCGGGAAACCAGTCGGGAGATTAGAGCTTGTCCCACTTCTCATCCCTTGTCTCATTTAACCTGACAAATCAAAATAACTCAAAAAATACGTATCGTTAAAAAATGTCTCAGTGAAAAAATCAATATCTTAAAGCGGTACATCTGCCTGATCTGAAATCGAACCTCGCCCTTACCTCCTGACGGTGAGGAGGGGACCAAATTTTAAATTTTAAACGGGAACTACCGTTTTTTATTTCAGATTTGGATTCTACTTAATAAAAAACTACATAAGTTTTGTCTAAAATATTTTTTTTATTTCTGATAGACGGCGCTGTAATATCAAAAATAAGAATTTTTGTAATTCTCAAGAAATTACACTTTGGATTGAAAAATAAAGAAACACCTGTTCAATTTTTAAAAAGAAAAAATTCTATTTATAACCTTAACTATGTCCACGTCGTAGTTCCTTGGTGATGCTAAAGTAATTAAAACATTTCAACGCTATCACGAATGAAAAAATACCTACTCGTTAAATCTACGTCTTTAATGAAAGCAATAGGATTTCCTTTTGAAACTTGAAAATTACCACCCACCCTACCCCCTAGGAGTAGGGGGTGGGGCGTAACAGTTATCACTAGATATTAAAAAAATATTGAACAACAGTTTCTTTATTTTTTCAATTCATAGTGTAATTTCTCAAGTATGCGAAAATCTTATCTTTAAGTTTATAGCGCCATCTATCACGAATAAAAAATGTTTTAAACAAAACATGATTTTTAGTGTAGAATCCAAATTTGAATGAAAAATGAGAATTTCCATTTAACATTTCAATGTTGCCCCCCCCCACCCCCAGGGGGGCGGGGGCGAGATTTGATTTAGGTCAGACAGATGCACCCCTTAGAGATATTCCTTCTTTTTTTTGAGTCATGTTTTGTACGAAGCGTATATTTCGAATTATTTCGATTTGTCTGGTTAAATGGGACACCTTGTATACCTAGATGAGGAAAACTCAGCAACGCGACGTATTGTAGATAGGCGCCAGATCTCCCCCAACCAGCAAGGTAAGAATACCGCCTTCTCGCGTGATTAAAAAAGACGCATTATACTAATAGAACTAATGACCATAGCAGTTGTCTCGCTCAGAAGACACGAAGTAATAAATCGATATCCTCAAACTGGAAAGCGTTGTCCTTGCCTGGGTACGCGGCACTCCATAGAACTAGTTCCAGGAGCGGCCGCCAAGGCTACTAATGACAAGTTAGGTACTACAAAACATTTCGTACTCGTATGTATACGCAGCTCGTATTATTGTTGTCAGCGCGTGCAGCGTTTCAGCGATTGTGACCGTGCAGCGGACTGTATTTGAACTATGCGATCGGAAGGAGCAAATACCTTCGGGAAACCGATTGTCCTCTAATAACGATAAGAATCGATGTGACGTTTTATTTATTTATTTGGTAAAAAAAACAGTAAAAACTCTATATGACGTATGGGGAAAGAGATATCTGCCCACATTTTCTTGAAGCCTAGAATAATAAAAAAGCGAAATTAGCAACATTTGAAAAACTAGAAAAATTAGAAAAATTATTATTTTAGAAAATAGAAATTAGAAAAATTTTTGTTTACGAGTTATAGAAAATCTTTTGTTCTCGAGTTATAGAAAATCAATTTCAATGGTAAATGAACTGCTGATTTGATTTTTCTGTATTGCTAACAAAATAGTAACGAACATCAGTTCTACTCCTACCACTACAAGCAAAAGGAGTGCTCAACAAAACGTGCGCACAGTGAAGCTACATTTCTGTGGTCATGGGGTTAAAGTTCTGAAGTCAATTTTGGCAAAATTTGTGTTAAGTACTGAAACTACAAGTGAAGTATCTATATTTTATTTTAGTAAAACGACCGAGTTCAAATGTTGCCTCCTTAACGAGAAAAAGCCGTTAAGAAATAGCGTTTAGCGTTTAAACAAGCGGTGGCTCAAAAATCTAACCCTTGTTTTCTCCAAAATGAGATTTCACGCCGTGACCACAGATTTACGTCCAGAAGCAAAACACGGGGCCATCTCAGTAATTGATCAGTGGATCAGGGAATCTGAACAAAAACCTGATCGAGATGGGGGTCATTGACCCGGAGGCTCAAGTACATGCAGTAGTTGTGATGCAATAGTTTTGGTACAATTTTGATGTTACCGTTTTGATGCTATAGTAAGAAACATCCTGTATTGTAAATTTCAAAATTCCTTTGACTCCCTTTTAAACAATAATGTAAGCGATACGTGCGAAAGTGTTTTTGCGTACTAATTTCCAAATTCGACAGAATTTCATTCGTAAGAGATAAGTGTTATTTCGATACTAGGTACTTGAGTAACAGTTTCTAATTGTTTACTTTAATAAATTTTCCAGCTGAAGCAAATTGGAATTTTTATTGGTTTTCAAATGCTTCCTGGAGATATTAATTTGCTGTTTAGAGCTGTACGTTGCTGACCAATTGCCGCGAAGGGGATATCAAAAGGTATCAGTAAATTACAAGGTTGCAAAAAAGTGACCGAATATTTGTGATTATTGAATGATGAAACGCCCTGATGAACGCCATTCACGTCCATGTAAACCTTTCCCCTTTCGGTTTGTTCTTTAATACCAGCCTTTTGCGTGTATCAATCAAATCTCAATTCCGTTTTTCTGTCCAGAACACTCGAAAATCCTTAACGAACGCCCCAGCTCCACCTTCGCAGAGGTATATTACAAAATTTTATTAAAAACTGTAGGTAACATTCGTGCAACTTTATTCAAAATGAATCTATGCGCCTCTCCCGGCTGTTGGAAAATTTTTGCAATATCTTTTCGCAGCTGTTTTGGCCGAGACGGCGGGCACGAGCACGTGGAGCTCAGAAAATGTCGCGGTGGGATAGGGAATATCATGAGGAGCCCCTTGCCCTTGCCCTCGTCGAGAAGTTTGCTGCATGTATCACGAATATTTAATCTTCTGTTAAGGCTCCCTTTTAATTTCGGGTTTGGGAAGTGGCGGGGTATTGAACTTACCTAATAAAGTTGTGCGAATAGTTCTCCTGTGACCAGTCGACTCTCGCTCGCCCGCTCGCCTCGGGCCGGGATGCTCCGCCGCCCCCTCCGCCCCGCCACCTCCAATCCACACCGCCTCCCTAACCGCGTTCTCCGCCCCGTCTCCACCCCCGTCTCCACCCCCGTCTCCGCCCCGTCTCCGCCCCCGTCTCCGCCCCCGTCTCCGCCCCGTCTCCGCCCCCGTCTCCGCCCCCGTCTCCGCCCCCGTCTCCGCCCCCGTCTCCCGCCCCCGTCTCCGCCCCCGTCTCCGCCCCCGTCTCCGCCCCCGTCTCCGCCCCCGTCTCCGCCCCCGTCTCCGCCCCCGTCTCCGCCCCCGTCTCCGCCCCGTCTCCGCCCCCGTCTCCGCCCCCGTCTCCGCCCCCGTCTCCGCCCCCGTCTCCGCCCCCGTCTCCGCCCCCGTCTCCGCCCCCGTCTCCGCCCCCGTCTCCGCCCCCGTCTCCGCCCCCGTCTCCGCCCCCGTCTCCGCCCCCGTCTCCGCCCCCGTCTCCGCCCCCGTCTCCGCCCCCGTCTCCGCCCCCGTCTCCGCCCCCGTCTCCGCCCCCGTCTCCGCCCCCGTCTCCGCCCCCGTCTCCGCCCCCGTCTCCGCCCCCGTCTCCGCCCCCGTCTCCGCCCCCGTCTCCGCCCCCGTCTCCGCCCCCGTCTCCGCCCCCGTCTCCGCCCCGTCTCCGCCCCCGTCTCCGCCTTCCCAACCTTCCCCGGTTTCCGTGGAAGGCGTCCCCGTTCTCGTCGTGTCCCCGCCGTCGCTACCTCCGTAGTCCTCGCTCGCGCCCCCGTCGTCTCTCTTCCCACGCCTACCCACTCCCCATCTTCCCCGGACACAGTGCCCTCGCCGCAGCCCCCCCCCCTCATCCTCCAAGCCTTCGCCCATGCTGGTGCTTACTTGGCAACTCCGGAACTGAGAGTGCTGGCCCGCGCTTTGCCACCGACCTCTCCAGGCGGTTTCCCTCGCCATTCCGCTGTTTCTGTTTTCCCGCTCGCCTTTTGCCTTCTTAGCTTTGTCGTCACTTTCTCGTCATCTCTTTTCTACCTTTTCCCCTTGTTTTCGATTTTCTACATCTCTTTCGCGTTTCTGTTTTACTTTCTCCCTACGGAGTAGAGAGAAGTTATGTAATGCTGCGCGACTAAACGGCGAATTTTCGGCAGAAAAAACTGCAGGGTCCTGATAAGGAAAAAGTGGATACACCCGTCGCTAGATTTAGAAAAACAATCCTCTAACACGTGGAGTAGCCACAATCCATGTTTTGGGGTCCCTTGATACTGAAAAATCGAATGACGGCAAAATTTGCGGGTACTTTACATGAAGCGTCTGGGACATTTTCCAAATTCTGTAAAAAAAAAAATGCTCCATTGTTTTGATTATTTTTGTTGCTGCATAGTGTGAAGGACGTTTAAGAGAACGGTTGCAGTGTCATGTTCGTTGAAAACCCTATTTTTCGAATATTGCACAACTTCAAAATTTTTTCCTCCTGCAGTGTTCCTACAGCTAAAAATATTAAGGATAGAGATTTTTCCCTTAATGAAATCTATTCCTTAAAGACAGATTTTGAAATAAGGTAATGTACAATTTTTCGAACATTTGTGTACTTTTCCCGTAATTTTGCGCGAAAATACGGGGGGAATTATGTGCTGTTTTTATCACCACGTTTCCTGTTTCTATCGCTTTCTCTTTCTGCGTCGCTTTCTTTTTCCCGTTTCGTTTCTTTCGTTTTTTAGTTTTCTTTCTTCTCTAATTCTTCTGTTCTCTCGTCCAAATGCCAATGCGATCATCTCGCAGTCATATGATTAACAGAAGTTATGTTTGTTTATTTCACACTCTTTTTTTAAATTTTAGTGCCCAGTTAGATGTTGAAATGGTATCGAAAAATCATCATATTTCTGTGTCATTCACAAGTATCAAATCTAAACTAGTCTCAAATTTCCTGTATACCACAAAGTGTTTAATTAGAATTAAATTTACTTATTTCCTAGGAACTATTCAAACAATATGAGTACATGTTTGTTTGAAACTATTTCATTAAGTTTAAGTATAGAGTAAAGTATACGCCTGTGCTGTTATGTCCCATTTATTTGTTATTCAAACGTTATTCGTAAATGTAAATATTTCACTTTGCGTATTTGGCTACATAGTTTTGTCATTAGATTAGTATTGTGCAACTAACAAATTAAAAAGTCATTTTAACTGATAGTCAGTTTTGTAATCGCCGCATCATTTTTTATAATTGACAATCAGTTACTGTATTGGCCATCTCCCTGTAATGTTTTGAATGCAGAAAGTTCTCTGATTGAATTATTGTGGTTTGGCAGAATTTGTGGGTACATTCGACCTACTACTGTAAATAAAAAAATGGGAATTTCGTGGTATTCCATTAGATAATAATTTTAATAATTGTGGATTATTGAAAACACCTAAGAGCTGCTAACGCCTCTCAGTTGTTAGGTTAGTTATTTGTCATTTCAAATTAGTTATTTCATATATTAAATGCACTTGGCCACATGATTTACATGGACAGACAGTTTATAAAAACAACCAAAATATACCGGTTAATAATTTTCTTCTGTGTTTAGTAGCCTGAAAATGATGAAAAATACAATCCCTGAAACGTCGCTCTGCAAATGACGAATAATAAACTTTTGTAAAGATATTGTAAAACTTTTTTCTTCTTTTTATAAGCTGTCTGTCCATGTAAACCATGTGGCCAAGTGTATTTATATCTGATTGTGACATGAGAGACAATATTCTGATTTTAATGTTAACAAATTATTTATTTAATGTAAAAAGAATGAAAATCATGTGCTACATAAAAGGGAGGGAGTAAATATTTGACGCTGGCTTTCCTTTACCATATAAAATGTGGATTCTTGAATATTTTCCTGGTAAGTCTTCCATTACTCGTCGATCACAACGAATAGTAGCCACTACCATGACGGAGGGTTGAATCCGCGATTCTTCGGGCTGAAATAAATTTATTTGGCGTTCTCATTTTCCTTTCCAGGAGTGTAGTCATTGAATATAATGATTATACAAACAAATGTTCGTTTGCTGTATTATAGGGAAATAAACAGGGCCGTTTCGCTTCGGAGGCTGGCTGTGGGGGCACGCATAACTTCTGCAGCCTGATACATTGCCTCATATTAAAAATTTCTATGTTTAATTCCGTGCCGCATTGTGCGTAGCATGCCCCGCACATTATTTTATCTCCGTTCCCGGCAGGCCCATAAATGCAGCTGCTTTGTGTCGTTTGCTGTTGGTATTCCAAACAAAACGGCCACATACGCATAAGAAATACAATTTTACAGGTTGATATAGTGAGGAGGGAGGGCCTAAGTTTTGTTTCGTAATTTCCTATAATAATATAT
The DNA here is from genome assembly GCA_031308135.1 of Acheta domesticus. NCBI lineage: Eukaryota > Metazoa > Arthropoda > Insecta > Orthoptera > Gryllidae > Acheta > Acheta domesticus. The sequence goes on along the minus strand of JAHLJT010008446.1, from coordinate 282,577,071 downwards.
TACCTTTCTCGTTGACGACATTTGAAGATGTGAATTTTGTTCGTGTGGATAAATGAAAGAAAAAAACTTTGATGAGATCTCATCACGTATAATCTGTCCTGCATCAAATAAGATACCTAAAAATCTGATAGTTTATTATAGTGTATATAGTACATTAAACAGCAATACGAAAGTTACCGTGAAAGATAGTTCTCCCACATTTATTATGAAAGCCACTGCACGGTATACTTTTATCATCATTAAATAAAGGACGTAAAATGTCATAACTTCCGAACGACAAACGCGTACTTGTAATCATCACAGAGTACTGTAAGGTAAGTCACTGATGAGTCAGTAGTGAAGAATTTTGATTCTGTTACTTCTGTGGGAATAAAATGCCTTCAGAAGTGGAACGATATTGGACCTGACAAAGATACTGGGAATTCAGGCAACTAAATTAGCTGGTGGACCAGAGTCAATGGACAAAGATGCTATGATTTCTCACCTGTAAGTGTTGTACACCTGTAATCCCAAAGTTGTTCGACATAGTTGTAGTAAGAGTAAAGTAGAGTATACATGTAAAAATGAAGTTCATGTTTTAAATTTGTGTTCAAATTGTAGAACTTCTGTTAATGATTTTTTGGTTCATAGAAATAATAATAATAATAATAATAATAATAATAATAATAATAACTCCACCTAGGGAGTACACGACCTTGCAGTTGGTGGTGGAGCTTGAGTACCCCCATGAGCCTGAGAGCTATGTCAGTGGTAGCCTAGCTACTGGTAGGGCCTCCCTTGCTGAATAGGTTGAAGGTGAGGGGTCAGACGAAGAAGTACTCCATTTTGAGGAGAGTGGGAAGTAAGTAGAGAGGGAAGGGTCATGAACCTTTGGACTTCCTGTTGTCGGCCCATAGAGGGTACAGGAGAGAAACTGGGTTGGCACACCAGGCCACTGATTAGAGTGGAGGCCCGAACCTTGCATTAGCCAGCGAAGGAGGCTGCCTTCAGCAGTCAGTGAAAATCCCGTAGGGTTTAGTAATGCCGACTGGCGATCGGAGGGACCCCTTGCTGGGCCCTGCGGGGGGATGCCCCGAGGCCACTGTGGGTCGCAGTAACGGATGGCAGGAAACAACCCGAGGGTTAAGTGTGATCTGTGAACTCGAACTTGCGTCCTGCGAATCTTCAATTCAAACCAATGAGCAAAATGGATAGAACAAGCAATGTAATGAATCTTAACGTGCCTTGTTCTACCAATGTCCCATACCTGCTCAGAAACCGAGCTAATGTCACCTTGTCGACGTCTGGCCATCCCACGGATGTTAGTCCCAGGGACCCAGAGCCGGCAGTAGCTCGAAGCCATCGTCAGAGATGGACCCGGGATGAATTAAAGGAGGTGATGTGGTGCTTTTACTATGCAAAAGCGAAAAATGGGGGCTCAGAAATAGAAGTTTTCAAGGTATGGAGAGAGCGGAACCCAGATATGAGACCTACCCTAGACTCAAAGAAGCTTGCCAGTCAACGACGATACATACTCAGCAGTGGAAAATTCACAGCAGAACAACTTGCTGACATTGAGAGAAATGCGGAGTATGTACTTCGCTCGAACAATCCACATGACGAACATGTAGAACTTGAAAATGATGATCCCGTGGAAGGTTCATCTCTTTCCAGTGAAACACACGTCAGTGGTGAAAATTCATCTGGCAATGAATTACACGATAAGGACATGATGCGAAATCTCCTTCGGCGCGAGATAGAAAGAGTTAGTCAACTTCCGTTTGAATCTCGCGAACCGTTGAGGAGAATATACGAAAATGCCAAAGCTAAAAGAGTGATAGAAACAGTGAATTCTGTCTTAAATGAGGTGGTACAGACCCCAGGCAGAGATCTAGATATTACTGAAATCAATCACATCATATATGCAACTGGATATCTAGTATCTCAGATAATTTTGGGGCCAGCCAAGAACACCGACGGCCGACAGCAAAACAGAGTAAACAGCTCTGTACCCCCATGGATGAACAGAATTATGAAACGGATAGCCGACACCCGGCGTGAAATATCACTCTTAGCTGAGGCATCTTCTAAATCAACGCACACCTCTAAAGTTCAACGAAAAATATTCAATGTTGAACAAAAATACCAAATTGAAAATGACACCAGCAGGCTAATGGTAGTTGAGAAGCTAAAAGAGAAAATTCAAGCATGGGCTCAACGAATTAGACGTTACAAACGTAGAATAGATTTCCGTGTACAGAACCGGTTGTTTGAAACAGACGCGAAGAGATTCTATCGCAATCTGACTCAAAAACCGAATGGCAATGCTGTTACTCCTTCAAAAGATGACGTCGAAGCATTTTGGGCAGGAATCTGGGAGGAGAGCAGATCCTACAACAAAGACGCATCTTGGCTTCAATCTGAAGTTGATGCTGCTGAAAGTTGATGCTGCCGATGAATGAAATGCTGATGTGGAAACAGTGGAAGATGTTCACCAATTCTCGGAAGAGGACCTCTTCCAAGCAATTAAGAACATGGGAAACTGGAAATCCCCGGGATTGATAAGATCCAGATTTATTGGATTAAGAAATTAACAGCAATACATTCTCATCTAGCAAAGGCTGTTAATAAAATTTTAGAAAACCCAAAGGAACTCCCGGAATGGCTCACACGCGGCATCACGTATTTGCTACCCAAAGCGGGAGACAGCTCTTTGGCGAAGAACTACAGGCCAATTACTTGTCTGCCAGTACTGTACAAAGTTATAACTGCAGCCATAGCTGACAAAATGTACAGACATCTAGAGAAGAATCATCTAATGCCAGCTGAACAAAAAGGATGTCGTAAAGGTTCTTATGGCTGTAAGGAAATCTTGCTACTGAATAAAGTCATCTTGAATGATGTAAAGAAACGAAAACGTAATTTGAGCATGGCTTGGATTGACTACCAAAAGGCCTTTGATAGTGTACCACACGATTGGATTTTGAAGACCCTGGAGATCTATCGATTTCATCCTAGACTTATTGAATTTTGCAAGGCTAGTATGAAGTCGTGGAGTACCAGGTTACTAATACACAGCGGAAAGGAAGCAGTAGAAACCAGAAGTATTCAGATTAACAGGGGTATTTTTCAAGGAGATTCACTATCCCCTCTGCTGTTTTGCATTAGTTTGATCCCACTATCGAGACAGTTGTCGCAAGCTGACTTTGGTTACAAGCTCCATGGTGATGAAAGGCCAGTATCACATTTGTTTTACATGGATGATCTGAAAGTGTTTGCTAAGAATGAAGCGATTCTCTCCCAAATGCTGTCTGTCGTGAATGACTTTAGCAATGACATCTGCATGAAGTTTGGTCTTGACAAGTGTGCAAAAATCAATTTAAAAAGAGGAAAATGACAACGTCAGAGAACATTGAAGTTGATACGCACACTGTGATTCAAGATCTTGAGCCAGGTAAAACTTACAAATATCTGGGCATTGAAGAATGTGAGACCATCTCGAACGACACAATGAAAGAGAGAATTCGCAGGGAGTATTATAGAAGAGTGAGACTTGTCCTGCAGTCCGCTCTGAACTCCAGGAATAAAATATCTGCAATAGGTAGTTTGGCGGTGCCTGTAGCCGAATACAGTTTCGGACTAGTGGACTGGACTGAGCAAGAAATTCGCACCATGGATCGAAAAACCAGAAAACTGCTAACAATGCATCATGTTGCCCACCCTCGAGCTGATGTACATAGACTTTATGTGTCACGTAAGGAAGGAGGAAGAGGCCTCAGACAAATTGAGGCCTCCTGGCACAACGCAATAGTCGGGATGGGAAAGTATGTAGTCAGCCATCAAGATGACCCTCTAATGAGGCAGGTCATGAAATCTGACCGAAGAATGGGAAACAGAGGCATTGTTAGTGTAGCAAGAAGCATTGCGAAGAAAACTATGCAAGACACGTCGAATAACACAGACACTGAACTTCTGATGCTACTAAACATGAAATGTGAGACACAAAAAATGTTAAAGAAATCGTGGAGAGACAAACCACTCCACGGACAATACCTAAAAAGAATGGACAAGGTGCAGATCAATAAAGATCAATCATTTATGTGGCTTAAAAGGGGAAGAATGAAGCCAGAATCGGAAGCACTTGTAATAGCTGCCCAAGATCAGGCCTTGAGAACACGACATTATGATAAAGCGGTTCTCAAAATTTCCCAAGATGATAAATGCCGCATTTGCCAGGAGCAAGTAGAAACCATTGATCATATTGTCTCAGCTTGTCCAATCCTAGCAAAGACCGAATACTTGAAAAGACACGACAGGGTGTGTAGCTACCTCCACTGGCAGATCTGTACCGCCCTCGAAGTTCCAAACACATGCCCCAAGTGGTACGAACACTCACCGAAACCGGTGACGTCTGTTGGATTGTGTACGATATTGTACGACCAACAAATTCAAACTGATCGCACGATAGCGGCAAACAAACCGGATATAGTTATCCGGGATTTGGAGAAAAAATCGTGTTTACTTGTCGATGTTGCTGTACCTTGCGATCAAAACGTCGTTACCAAGGAGGCAGAGAAACGTCTTAAATACAAGAGTTTGGAAATCGAGATCAGCCGAATGTGGGGCGTAAAAGCACAGGTCGTCCCGATAGTTATCGGAGCTCTGGGATTTGTTCCGCAAAATTTGAGTAAGAACTTGTCTAAACTCCCAGGTAATTCAAAAGACTGGGAAGTGCAAGAAATTGCTTTATTTGGAACAGCCCACATTTTGCGCAAAGTATTGTAGAGGCACCGATAGTCCCTAGATCTGCTCCTTAGGTAGCTGGTTGCAACCTGGAGTAGATTTTATATTCAGCCGACTCATAACATCTTTAGTCGTGATGTAAAAAATAATAATAATAATAATAATAATAATAATAATAATAATAATTCTTTATTAATGACTAAGCTCAGGCCTGCTCTTTCATCTAACCACTCAGTCTACATTAATACAGAGTAGTAACCTTTTATGAGGGGGAGGAGCAGCTGTACATTTACGTATGTGAGAGCAAAACTAGGGTCTATCCCGGCATACGCCTTAAGCGATTGAGTAAACCCAAGAAACCTCAATGAGGATTGCGGCTTAAGGCCGAACGTTTTAAATACCAGAGCGAGAAGTGGAAGAGAGGGGAAATGTAGATGGAAATGAAAAAGAAAATCCGAAAGAGAAAGAAGGAAAGAGACTGAGAGGGGGGACAGCTGTACATTCAGAAGTGCAAAACAAGGGACCTTTCCGGCGTACGCTTTAAGCGATTGAGTAAACCCAGAAAAAACTCCATCAGGATGGCTGCTTAGTCCCGAACATTAATAGAGCAGAATATGATATACACAGTAGTGAAGGAGAAGAGAGAGATTTTCGGGGGAGTGATAAAGAAAAATGCATGAAAACGGTGTTTATATATTATTTCTGTTACTTCGTCGAAATGACAGGGAAGAGACTGGGCATCTAAATATGCGACGTGCAGGCAGTGGGAGCGAGGATTGGACTTATTTGTGGAGTCAGACTCTGGACGGTCGGGGAAATGTTCCGGCCAACCACAGGTAAAATGTTTACAGAATGTGAGGGGAAGAAGGTAGTAGCATTTACAGAGGGTTGCGGAAGGAAAGTTCGGAGAAGAACAAATGAAGGAGAATTCTGGGAAAAATCCGAAAGTGTGTGTGACAGAGAGGAGTAGAGTGGTGTGCGGAAAGGTGGGGGCGCTCCTATGCTAAGATTTAAATTGCCTCGAGTTGGGCCCTGGTTTGCACCCGGACACGACCGTTACCGTGTTTTATAACGATGGTGCCATCTTCTGTCCATACGTTGCGGAGGCTAAGCGGTCGATGACAGCTTACAGCAAAACCAGGCGCGATTTCGTGAGCGTCTTCACGAATCGTCATTCCCGTTTGCTTCAGCAGCCGTTTCGAGCGGAACAGTTCGTTTCGTTTCCTGTAACTCACAAATTTAACAATGACGGGCCTGTTTCTACCAGTTACTTGCCAACCTACTCGGTGGCGCCAATCAATTTTTTGTAGGCTTAATTTACACTTATCTTATTCGAAATGTTTTCGACGACCAGCCTGCCGGTGTCTTCAGTTTCAGTTTCTTCCACGTCGAATATCCGCAAGCGGTTTCGGCGTGAGTACTAAATATCCTACTAAATACATCTAAATATCCTGAAGACACCACTGTCCTACAAAAAAGATAAGAATACATCTATAAATATGTTTGAAAAATAAATAAATCGCCTTTTTTTATAAGAGAAAATACTAATTTTAAAAACGAGTAGCCTAAGCTACGAGTATGTCCTGACAAAACAGAGCATCGTTCAGATAAATACGCATCGAAATCGGTTCAACCGTTCGGAGATTACCCAAATAGACAAAAATCCTAGAAACAATTGAATTGGTTTTTGTATCATTTAAGTAAGTACGTTATATTATAAAAAATGATTTTGTGAACTTCAGATGTAGAACGAAAGGTCTTTTCACTGGTATTGGTTACTTCAGTTTACTTATAATAGACTAAATTAAGGGTATAAGAAAATAATATCGGTCGTTCGTGAATTTAAAAATATTCTGTATACACATGCATTTTCTGTTGAGAACTGTTCTTTACTGTGTCAGTGTTTTGTTCTGATTTGGGTTCTGAATGGTAAAAAAGATATGCATGCCAATGATATAGATTAACTAGTAACAATTCCAAGAACTATTTGCCGTTTCTCTGAAGTAGTATTGAACTCTACAAGAAATAAAAAGAAATACAACTTGAAACAATGGCTTACATCGTAATGTAAAAAATAAAAAAATAAACGCCTCTATCTGTTTTTACTTTCTCGCCTTACGAATACTTCGTAAGAAGAGAAAGTTATGTAATCGTGCGGCGGAAAACGGGGAATTTTCGCCAGAAAATCTCTTATAGCAGGGGTCTGGTGACAAAAAAGTGGATAAAACCTGTTGCTAAATTTAGAAAAAAAATCCTCTATCTCGTGGTGTAGTCAAAATCCATGATTTGTTGCTTCTTCATACTTCAAAATCGATTGACGGCATTCCGTCCGTCTGTCCGTCTGTGGTCAACGCTAGCGCCTAAACCGTTCGGTCGATTTTCTTCAAAATTGATATTCCCCGATGGTTTTTACTCGTCTCAAGGCCTCTTGAATTTGAAACCGATATCTTAGTATTTGAGGGTACTTTACATGAAGCCCATTTTGAGATTTTCTAAATTAAAAAAAATGGCTCCAAATTTTTTGATTATATTTTGTTGTTGAATAGTGCGAAGAACGTTGAAGGGAATGACGTAGGTATCATTTTCGTTGATAGGCCCAATTTTTCGAAAATTGCAAAAAACTGTTTAAAAACTGCAAAATTGAAGATAGAGATTTTCGCCTCAGACAAAGTCGGTTGTACAAAATTAGCACTTCAAATAAGGTCATGTACCATTTTTTGGAAAAACGAGTAGTTTTTGCGTAAATTGCGATTCAAATTTACAAAAAAAAATTCTCAAAAACCGCTCCAAATTTTTTCTTTAAATTTTCTGCACGTGTGTAATAAGGGACGGTAAATATATAAATAAACTAGTGGTGCTATAGAATGGCACATACTTTCTCGCAGTAGTTATTTTCCAAATGCCGATCATCCGATAAATTATGTGGAGTAAGCCGTTCACCGCTGCCTTTCTTGGTCATGTTTTTTGAAAGACATGTTTTTCGCATGTTGACAATTACCGGCTTCCTAATGATAGAACTGATACAAGACGTTTTGACTGAAATATAAGCAGTTGTCCCGCAAGTCGGTCCCGTAGCGCGGTTGGTTAATGCACCTTCGGGTTGAGATCTTCAATAAGGAAGGTACCGAGTTCGATCCCCCGAGGGGATTTTAATTTGATGAATGTGATGTTGCAGGAAAAAAACATTGAAGAGTGTAGATACTTTATTGAAAATCATTTGAAGTACTTCTACTCACGAATAGATTCAATGCAGATAAATAGACAGGACTTGTCTGTGTTTTCCCTAACTGCGTCTTTTAAACAATTTTTCAACTCTGTTATTCGATTTCTGAAGCGTATGACATGTCAAATCAACCGTTGTCTAGTATATATCTGTATGAACCAATTTAAGTAAAATTATGAGCATTTTAACGTTAAATTGTAATACAATATAACCAGAAGGCATGCGATAAACTTACAATCCCTAACGGTTCCGAAATTATTATTACTTTCTAGCCTTACGAATACTTCGTAATGCGGTTTATCGCTGCCTTTCTTGGTCATGTTTGAAAGACATGTTTTTCGCATGTTGAAAATTACCGGCTCCTAATGATAAAATCGATAGAATTACGTTTTGACTAAAATATAAGTAATTGCGATAAATGTCCTGGAAATGTCTGTATATATTTGTTCAAATTTTAACTTTTAACAATTTTTTACTTCTCTTATATTTGTAAAGCGTTTTACCATCGTATCAATTGTTTCTTAATCATGCATTTACCATTTTATAGGTCGGTTCTATTCTTTCATGGTTCTGTTCGACAGAGACGGTGTTGGTGTTGCGTAGTGGTATAAGTGCCGGTTCGTTGAATTTGAGTTTCGATTGTCGGGTCTTGGTACCGAAAAGGTTTGCTGGTATAATACACTTTTTCTGGTTTATGAAGTAGTGGAATAGCAAAAAGGACCGTATAGAAGCAGAGCGAGAAAGTATGTGCGTTGGAAGCACCACTAGTTTCCGAATGTTTAAGAGATCCGAGCAAGTATTTCCGTAATTATGCGTGAAATTATAAGTGTGGAGAACCGTGAAAATGCCATGGGAACAGTGCTGCGCTGAAGCTTGAATAGTGCTGCTAAGTGCTGAACGGTGCCTTTGTGGGCAGGGGCGGATCGGGCCGATCATTTTGAAGGGGTCATCACATGACTTTTTGTTAATAATAAACGTATTTGTTATTATATCGTTTATTATTTTGCTAGTGTATATATGATACTACATCATATTTTAAAATAATTACAGAATTCTACCACAGATATTTAAATCAATTTTGGTAAATAAAGGAAGGTAACAACCGAAAAACTTCTGACCAAGGGGGAGGGACATGGCCCCCATCCTTGGGTCGTCAATTCTTTAAATGGAAAAAATATGGAAAAAAGTCTTTCGACCATTTCAATAAAATGTCACATAGAGTTCAGAAGAAAATTCTTCGGCGTCTACATTGTGGAAGAAGAAACTTGGAAAAACCGAAGAAATGATGATATAGAAAAAACCTTATAAAACGTTTCTGATTTGTTCCCGCTTTCTAACTTCCCTACCACGCTACTGATTTGTCTTGTACTAATATTTAAATTGCTCGTTTTGGTAGTACGTGCATCGGGTCGTACTTTGCTGTTGTAATTACTTCAGATGATTTTCTTTCCCATATCTCTCTTCCATTGCCGCAGCTTTAATGTAAAATATACACACATGTCCAGACTTATGAAAATGACATTTTACGAACGGCGAGTTTGAAAGAGATGAGTGTATGGTCTACTCAACTGGGCTGATAACCATATTTTTTCGGATTTCCTTTTTTTTAGGAAGCGACGTTTCGCCTCGGTTGGTAAATCGCTCTTCCAATTAAGAGATTCCAATTAAAATGGTCTTTCTACATAAATGATTATTAATTGCCGAGCCTTAACAGTTGGGCGCTTCGATGAGTGCAGGAGTCTGGTCACCCTATAGCATTGAATTTCCAGTGAAATTTGAAGTTCTTGTTGAATATGAAATATGCGAAGGTAACATCTACAGAAGCTTGTCGGATCCGATCTGAAAGTTGACTAAGTCCATTTGAAGAATTCCGATGTGCGCTGTCGGGAGTGGGCCGTATTGGATGTTAAACAGACACCGAATGGTGGACGTTTCTAAATATGACGGCGAAGACGTCGAATTTCAGTATTTCTAAACTCATTGCGATTTTTATTTGAGTTTATTACATAGCATGATCAAGAGCAAATTAAACAGACTATTGCTTTATTGTTGGCCGAGTGTCGTTCAGTACTTTTTGTAATACTAACTCCTTATATAAGAAAAGGTAAACAATACCATTTATTGGAAAAAGAGTTTGGTACGTCTTCTTTAGCAACAACTCGTTTACTTCGATTGTTCTTAACGAACCTCGCATTTTTAAATCCTTAATTGACGCCGGATTTTGAAAGAAGCTTTCGTTCCTTTAGTTACGTTAAGTCGATAATATAACAGAGTATTGCAGAAAAAGATTTACAGTTTGCCAGCTTCATTCAATGAACAACAAAGTCGATTAACACGATCAGCGCGGAGGAAAGTTTTACATCTCCTGGCATCTACGAGCAATTAAATGTAGTTTTCAATATTGTTGATGGTCTTACATATATAAGATAAGTTGAATTTTGGTGTTGAGGACTGCCGGTCAAATCGAACTGATAACATGCATGCCGTCCACGTTTTTAGGTGTCCTGTGCATTGATAGATCTTTTTGTACAGTTCAAAAAAACACTTTTACACTTCATATACTACTACCAGACATTGCTCAAAAGAAGAGTGGTGATTTTTATACGTCGATTTTTCAGTCATTCATTTGTAGAAATCAGTAATAATCGAGAGATGTGGAATTACGTTTCTCCGTAAAAGTAAGTGTTCTTTCATTGTTTCATTATTACAGTTTATTAAAGCTTAATTTCGATGTGAACGTATGGTGTAAAAGTATTGGTTATGAAGTGAAGTCTTTTATGTTTATTTCATGAACATTTATGCTTAATAGAAGCCGATTAGTTCATGACTAGAGACCGGATTTTTATGCAATTACATATTTTTTGTCTTTCTACTTATTGTTCTCAAAATTGTAATCTTGGCGAATCATAGCCCTCATAACACAATATAGAATTTTTCGTTACATATTTTTACATATTTAGTACTATATTACACATTTTACATATTTTGCTGTTTTCAAAATAAATTTTGTCATTTTTATTTTCTTCAATTTAATTTCATATTTTTTATGAACAGATGTATTTTTTAAATCAGCATTTTTCTACTTATTGGGGATATCTGCGTGTCCAAAATATCATTGACACCACGTTTTGTGATCTGTAACCGTAATTTCCGAGAAAATTTTTGACCACTGACGTGTGATCGATAAAGATGCTTCAGTATGTGTTTGCTAGTCGTAGATCTGGCCAGTTTGTGAGATGGCTCCTATTACGATTAGTCTGGCTGCTAAACACGCTTTTCCTGGATTACAATAGATTACGCATTTCCTGCTGACGAGAAAGTTGTTTGATGTAAAGTGAGCAGTTTTTCTAAATGTAATTTCTTGCGATGTAAACGGTTTCTAATTAGAGAATTTTAATATTACATATTATATCCGATTTTACATATTTATTACATATTTTTACTGTTTCATTAATATTTATGTACATTGCGGATTATGTATTTAGCGGATTCGATGTGTGACGGTTAGCGTGCCGGACTGTCATACCCAAGTTCGCGGGTTCAAACCGATTGAAGCCGTGGATTTTTAAGGGCGAAAAAATCCTTTGTACGAATTCCGCGGAGGGGAAGTAAAGCCGGCTGGCCCTGTTAGAGATTTACTTGCATGTGAAAGATCCTCAAGCCTAAATGACGCCTCTGACTAAATGCAATCGCCTGTTCCGTCGCCCGAGATAATACCTTCTTTCTCCGCTAGGTGAAAGGAGCGTAGCGAAATTTGCATGGTCAGACGGAAGAGCGGGCCTGATTGCCTGAGTCTCGCCACGTAAAATAAGGCATTACCTAACTAGAACTACATATTTTGACGTTTAATACTACATATTTTTCCGGTCTCTATTCATGACTACCCTTGGTAGCACAAAGCATTTCTCTCGTATTTCAGGAGATGCGTTCTACCACCCCCCAGTGCCCTCCGAAAACGAAGCTCTTCCGCCGAATGACGTCCACCCCCTCCCTGAAAGAGCAGCTCGCGAGCCAATTTGTGCGCTCCCGAAGCCACCGCGTTGAGGTCGACTGGTGGAGAGCAAGCTTGCGCAAGGGCCCCAGCAACGAGCTCCGTAAAGTTAGAATCGCAAAGTTGTTAAAAACAATTGAAATTAATCTCCAGATTTGTCGCTTTGTCGTCGCTAATTTGTTACGCAAAAGAATGCATCGCTTTCATTTGACACTGCTGTAACAAATGCTGCCAACTTGATATCAACTTAGAATCGCGTTTGGGGAAAGTTCTATTTCTAGCACATTGTTTAAAGAGTAAGAAAATTTATTTTATGGTAAGTTGAGAGCGAAAAAAAGCGACAAATTCCCATGTAATTATTTTTTTATTTATCTGACTACTTTCTTGATTTTCTGGTTTTTGCGAATGTAAGTTGACATCAAGTTAGCAGCATTTGTTATAGCCGTGTCAGATGAAGAGCGACAAATTTTTTTGCGTAACAAATTAGCGACAAATTTGGAGATTAATTTCAATTTTTTTACAACTTTGCGATTCTAACGTTACGTTTTCCATTTACGATTCTAACGATTCTCCATTCAGCGCCCCCCGACGGCCATGGCAGCCCTTCCGCGCCCCAGCGGCTTCTAGCGAAAGACTCTCTCTTTTGGGGCAAGTGACCGCTGCCCGAGCCCTCGATGGGAGGAAAGACCTGCGGCTCTTAAGACGGAAATGTGTTGAATTATGTTCAACTAAAACTGGAAATAACGGCTGTAGTTTCTGGAGAGGGCAGTTTTGTATGTGTACTATTATTTCAGACTAAATTGCTCGACAACTTCCACACATTTCAGGGTTAATCTTTACTGTTGCAACTGATTTGAAAACATTTGTAGTATAAATTACGAGAACAGAAAATTGAACCATTTCTCATTGTTAATAATAATACACACTTCATACATTTAGTTCAGAAATATGTGGTGGAAATACACTTGACCATCATTTTTTAAATCTTTATTTTACTTTTTGCTTTTACTTTTTCTCCGACACCATCTTCTGACATACGAAACACGTGTTGCTGCATTTCTCTCCGTGAATAAAAATTCGTGCTCGCACTTCACCTTGAACCGACGATTCTGATCAGTAAACTGAGGGACAGCTCGGTCGTCGTGGATTATGGCAACTTTCCTGGTTCTCGCGGGGCGCGGGCTTCCCGGCGCCCCAAGAAGGGCTCAGATGGGGCGCTTATGCACCTCTGACGTAGAGCTCTGCCCACAGACATAGAGAGGTGTCTGTGGCTCTGCCGCTCTTTCCCCGCCCCACCGCGCAGCCCAGCGTGGATTGAGGCGCGTGTTTCTCGTATGTGCGGGGACTTGGAGCAAACGCCTGTTTCTGGTTCCCCCAAGGCGGTGGCTAAGCCGTTGATAATAATTGTTTTTTATGTTGGGTTAGTTTCCCCAAATTCTCTCAATTCCATGTGTTAATAAGGCACGTCTTTGGTGTAGAGGGTGCCGAGAGCGGCGCGGGGCGAACACCTCATTCAGCGCCCCCCCCCTCCCGATGATGGAGGCTGGCGGGAGGATCAGCGCGTGCCACGCCCACTGGCCGACGCCTCCGCGCGCGCCAAGGCGAGAGATGCGCGGCGGGAGTGATTGTTAGTGATTCCGGGCGCGTCAACTACTGAGGTCATTAGGCCGTTCGTGTAGTGCATGCTTTTTCATCGGGAGGTGGTGATGACTTTCCCAGCTGGATGGCGAGATTCGGTCCCGACCTACAGTCGACATGGGTGATTTCCCACCAGCGGGGCACCGCCCCAGCCAAGACAAGCTCTAAACACTCGACCGGTTCCCGGCATGTGTGGTAATGTAGTGCATGTTAGTATGTGTGTGTGTGTGAAAAGGGTGAGGATGGAACAAGGAAGATGAAGGAAAGATCGCGCGCGGTTCGTGGCCCGTTTGTTAGGGTACTGCTCCGGCATTCGCCTGGTGTGGATCGTAGAAACCATGGAATACTACCTATCAGATAAGCCGGACGCTAGAATCTCCTCCCGACAGCGACTGAATTCGACTTAGCTGACAGCTAGTGTCTAAAATCCTGTCGTCCTTGGGACTCGAATCTAGGACCTCCCTGTCTGAGGCACTTCAATGACATCAGTTGATGCACTGAGCCACCTCTGCCAGTCGGGCGGCGGGAGGCGATGCGCGCGGCGGGACGTGGGTGGAATGTGTAATACGAGACACGATGTGGGAGCCGAGAGCGCGGCCAGTGGTGACGTGTAGTAAGGTGAGCGGTAATTAACAGGAAAACTGAGGTTTTATTTATTTACGTCAAAAACAGTTAAAACTGCGTATGACGAGCTATGGGGAGAAGTGAATTTTGTGCACGTTTTCATAATTCTGTGGTCTCTATCCTAAACCATATTCTAGTCGAATTTTGAATACAGAAAAAAGAGCAGTTTTTTCGAGTTTTGTTGACAAAATATTCGCTCCTATATAATAAAATATATTTTCAAAGGTAAATTAGCTATAAATTCCTGCCCTGAACCCTCATCATGTTCTTCATGAAAGAATAATATGGAAAACGATAATTTGAATAACTATATTTCCCACTGAAATTCAGAAGACGTGCACAAATAATGAAGTTACATTTATGTCCAGAAGCAAAACAAGGGACCATCTCAGCATTTGCTCAAGGATCAGGGAAACTGGACGAAAAACCTGATCGAGATGGGGGCCATCAACCCAGAAACTGTGGTACAATACTTGTTACAGGTTCTTTAGAATTATACAGTCCAAATGATAAATAATTACATTAACTATCATTGTTAAAATTAATTTACTTTCCTTTTGATGCTCGGTATAGTCTCGAATTGTATAGAAACAGTTATGCAGCAGAAAAGATTTTACTTGGGACTTAAACTTTTCTATCGAATTTAATCGTTTAATGTCTTCTGGCAAAGTGTTGTAGAGTAATGTACATGAATTGTATGTGAATTTTTGTAGTGAGCTGTTGATACTGCCACCTGGTGAATATGATTACTACGTCGTGTGTTATACTAAAAACTGTTGGGGAGGGGGCGCATAGGACAGGGGAAGTACATGCATGTAGACGGGGATGGACGCGAGGAGGAGGCGGCAATACAATTGCAGCGGCGGTATGAAAGGGACCTGAACATTGCCAGCAATCAGTCTGTTTAAGGCAAGTATAAAATGATAATTAAGAAAAGGAAGGATTTATTGGACCGGATGAATACTTAGGTTTGAATGAATAATTGTCTATACTATAATAGATCACTGGGGTCAATGTAAATAAGATTGTGAAAGATGCTGATAGACCACTCAGATCATTGTACACAAGATTGTGAAAGATGC
Organism: Acheta domesticus; assembly: GCA_031308135.1. NCBI lineage: Eukaryota > Metazoa > Arthropoda > Insecta > Orthoptera > Gryllidae > Acheta > Acheta domesticus. Next base: position 282,561,791 of record JAHLJT010008446.1, on the reverse strand, counting down.
TTGAAGGCAAAGATGAAAAATGTGCTACTTGGTGAATAGGAGATCAGTTTTCTCGAATCATTGGAAAATTGGTATACCCCGTAGGATATTTATGTTCACGCATTGAAATCAGCATAAAATGTATTAAGAAGAAACGCGTTTGTGTACTAGTTCGTGCAGGATCTGGGACAAAGGAAAGGCGCGCATAATGAAGAAATGAGACAGACGACTCTTAGTTCCGGTGGCGATCGGATGTGAGGATGATACTTTCGATGTTAAGTTAGAATTGAAATCATAACTTGTAATTTTAACGCGGTAGTATTCAACGCGGTTGATAGCGTCATTAATATTAGAAATTATTTTATGTTTGGAAATTATTAGGACAGTTGGGAACTAAAATGAAAGCTGCAGACCTAGCAACAATGGCATAAAAACACTCTAACAATACGATTTCGACTATGCAAGATATATTATTTTATTACGAAAACATTAAAGTTTTCAATGAGTCTAAAAATAAAAATGAGAAAAGTTTTCAGATTTTTGCATTGTCACTCCCCTTAAAACAGGTAGTTAAGGTCACGGGCAAGTAACTAAGAATAGCTTATTAGAGGCCAAAGACTGGAAGAAAAATGCGTGACCTGAGCGCCAGGAAATAAATTGTTTAGAAACGTTTCGTAGATTAGCAGCCTTATGTGTTTTGGGAATTTTCCTCCACAACGCAGGAGGTCCTCTTAATCGACTAGTTTCGGTTCCTATGTTAACAATGCTGGACCGTCCAGCCGGGGCGGCATGCCGGGGCGATCCCTGGAGGCAGTCCGTCACTATCTGCTTTTGTTATTTGAAGACGGGGTTGGGAAGGGGGGCGCAATTTCTGGCGCGCGCGTCTTTCGCCGAGGCTGTGACGAATTGAAGGGTTCCTAATTTGGCGTGGCGCGAGGGAAGCCGGGTGTTGGGTTCGTGCGCGAGCGTATAGCTCGCCACATATAGCGCGAGCATATATACGTATACGAGAAATAACTAATGGTGCTACAGAATGGCACGGACTTTCCCGTATTAGTTTTCTGTTTCGTTTGGTCTCGGCTAGCTATTCGGATTTGCCAATACTCTTCACAGCTGCCATCTATCGCCGCCCAAACTACATTTTTGAACATTTTCTTAACTTTTCGGTTTTACAATAGTAGAACAAAACTAATTTTAAGAATATAAAACTAGTGGTGCTTCCAACGCACATACTTTCTCGCTCTGCTTCTATACGGTCCTTATTGCTATTCCACTACTTCATAAACCAGCAAAAGTGTATTATACCAGCAAACCTTTTCGGTACTAAGACCCGACAACCGAAACTCAAATTCAACGAACCGGCACTTATACCACTACGCAACACCAACACCGTCTCTGTCGAACAGAACCATGAAAGAATAGAACCGACCTATAAAATGGTAAATGCATGATTAAGAAACAATTGATACGATAGCAAAACGCTTTACAAATACAAGAGAAGTAAAAAAATTGTTAAAAGTTAAAAATTTGAACAAATATATACAGACATTTCCAGGACATTTATCGCAATTACTTATATTTTAGTCAAAACGTAATTCTATCGCTTTTATCATTAGGAGCCGGTAATTTTCAACATGCGAAAAACATGTCTTTCAAACATGACCAAGAAAGGCAGCGATAAACCGCATTACGAAGTATTCGTAAGGCTAGAAAGTAATAATCATTTCGGAACCGTTAGGGATTGTAAGATTATCGCATGCCTTCTGGTTATATTGTATTACAATTTAACGTTAAAATGCTCATAATTTTACTTAAATTGGTTCATACAGATATATACTAGACAACGGTTGATTTGACATGTCATACGCTTCAGAAATCGAATAACAGAGTTGAAAAATTGTTTAAAAGACGCAGTTAGGGAAAACACAGACAAGTCCTGTATACTTATCTATATTGAATCTATTCGTGAGTAGAAGTACTTCAAATGATTTTCAATAAAGTATCTATACTCTTCAGTGTTTTTTTCCTGCAACATCACATTCATCAAATTAAAGTTCCCCACGGGGGATCGAACTCGGTACCTTCCTTATTGGATATCTCAACCCGGCTACGGGACCGACTTGCGGAACAACTGCTTATATTTCAGTCAAAACGATCATGTATCAGTTCTATCATTAGGAAGCCGGTAATTGTCAACATGCGAAAAACATGACCAAGAAAGGCAG
>JAHLJT010008446.1:282534611-282559487 GCA_031308135.1 Acheta domesticus | reverse complement strand
CAATAATGGGGTCTAATAATAAATGTTTAAACATAGAATGTATGTAACACAATGTCATCAGGAGCACCGAATGGAAGTGTCTATCTCAGTTTCCTTAATAATGACATTGGTTTACGATATCCTTACAACTGACGTCGGTAGAATTATTAAGAACGCTTGTCATTGCACTTCAAACTCAAAAGAGGCCAACGACGGTGGCCTTTGCCACCAGTCGTGAAAGAACGACCGCGCCAGAAATGTGACACCGGTTTATTGACCTTGCACGAGTATAATGTTCCTCGCGCTGCCGAAACATCGGTTTTCCAAACACGGCGAAAATTTGAAAAGAGTTCCAGGAAGGAAACCACGTGACTGGATTGGCAGAACGGCTATATAAATATGATTGGTTATTGTCGTAATAGTGATAAGCGGGAAACTTGCACATCCTTTCGTAAGTTACCGGCCCACGCCTGGTGAAGCGACGCTCATCTTTCGATTAGTGACCTGTAGGTTATCTTGTGTCCGGTGCGACTTCGAAACTACGTACGCGTCGCGCCATGTTACGCCGAACGTTTGTACTTCCCTTCCACAGTTGTTTTGAAGAATGGTAACATATTTGCTATGTTAATTTAACACATACTTATTTTTGTTTTGTATTGTATTATTTTTTATTGTTATTTTGTGTCACATATCAGTTTTTTATTATATTATTTACATTTTTGAAATTTGATTTCTAGAATAGTAATGTTAACAATATTTTATTTTGGTAGATTAAGTAGTATTTAGAAGTATGTCATTGTGTAGTTTATTGATAATTTTGGAAGATCTAGGAAATAACATGATTAAAATATTAATAAATATTACTCAAATATTAAAATAAATTTCGCTAATTCTTAAAATCCAAAGAAAATTCTTTGTATTACCCCTATGTGAAGATTAATTTAAATAATACCGAAATAAATAAAATAGCCATTTGCATATAATTTTTCGTTTACAAGACAGGATATTGCTATCTAACTCTTGGAAAATTCAGTAATACCCCGCGCCCCTCATATCTTTCTAAGAACGTCTATTCGTTTCCCCAGTGTTGTTTTGATACATTCGAAAACCCAGGAGTTCAGTTTTCACCTTTATTATTGGTTTCGAAAAAATATACTCGTATTTAAAGTACAATTGTATATTACTGTAATATGTTCTCTAGCTGCACGTAATGTCTTAAATTTTTAGTTTTAAAAAATTGTTAAAGTTTTAAAAAATTTACTACAAGAGCCAGAACATATTTTAAGAGTAATTAAATGTTCGATAGAGGATGTAGGAAAAAGTACAGATAATCACTGCTGTTGGGTAGTTCTGAAACAAAATAAAGTACAGAAATGTAGTCGGGGGACAACTCCTCTCAATGGCCATCTCCCGACTTTCGTTATTTGTCCTTCTACAAATAATAATAATAATAATAATAATAATAATAATAATAATAATAATAACGAAACTAAATAAAGAAATAACATTTCTTACCCACAAAAAGGAAATTCACTTTCGTTTCGTTTCAGTAAAGAAACGAAACGAAACTGTCTCCAACGATCTGTTCATTCTGTAACGAAACTAAACTCGCGCAGACTTTCGTTTCGTTACTTTTAAGGAACTAAACTCCCGAGAAAATAATTTAGTTGCAGCGGCGCAGAAACGAAACGTTTGATTTCCTTTCTGTTGCCTTCCCTGATTGAAACTGAAGTTGTCGTAATGACAATTACTATTTTCTTTACATACGTTGTACTAAAAATTATGATATTTGGGTCGGCCAATACAATTGACAACACGGGAGTCCAAGATTGAAAAATTACATGTATATGAATTTTGTGTCCCAACTAAGGCACAGGAAACAAATTCTAAATCTGCAATAATAAAGAAGTACATGTAGATGTCTAAAACTAACGATAGATTAAAACGATTTAACTCATAATTTAATATATTATCGTATATGTATTATGGTACAGTTGAAGAAATTCTTGCGTGATTTTTGAACAGGAATTTTGTACGTGATTCTTGGAATTAATTTTCATAATTCAATATTTTGGAAGATTTCATAGTTGTATATTAATAATTTGTAAACACTTCTCTCAACTTCGCAAACGCAAATATTCTTCATTTTCATTCATATCATTCTCATTAATTAAACCGACAATAAACTAATTCACAATCGAGATTGTTCTGGTACATTAAAATTCGATTTAAAGGTATTTTGCAAGATGCCATAGCACAAACAATTCATTAGGTAAATGTTATTTAATACAAAATTCTTTTAGACACAAAAGCACCTTTTTGGACGAATGCAAACTAAGAAGATCGATACAAGGGTGTGAAATTCTCAGATAAAAGTATTACATGACCAGAAATGCAAGATAGTATGAAATTGATAATATTAGATCGATTGGTTGATTGGTCTTTAGTCCCGTGAGCATAGTGCAAGTTGTATGAAGCGAGGTGGTAGTGTTCGTGGAATGAGATACGGCACCGACCTGTAGGTAAATTTCCGAGGATTCTCCCACAAGGCCTTTAGCGGGGCACCGCTCCATCCAGGACACGCTCTCGTCTCCCGACATGTGTGGTCGTGGAGGGCGCGAAAGTGCTAGTGTGGGTGAGAGAGCAATGGATAACGCTGAGAATGAAAAGATCACGCTCCAATCGTGGCCAGTTTGTCAAGCTCCTGCTTAGACATTCGCACGGTATAAAAACGGACAAATCACTGAAAACTACCGATCAGAGCAGACAGCCGCTACAATTCTCCAACAGAAATGGCTGAATTCGAGCTATCTAATTAGCTATTGTTGAAAATACGCCATCGTCGGGACTGGAATCCTAGCACATTTCAGCGAGAGATCTTGCAGAGACAACTACAATGCAGGCACTGACCTATCGTTACCGGCATACTTTTCTTATAACTATTTTCAATTGTAATGTTCTCTATAATGCAAAGGAAAGCCTTATCGACCCAAAATGAATTTTCAAAGTACTGAAAATTACCACGTTGTTCTTAAAATTAATTTAATGATTACTGCCACTTTAACAAGTGCGAAACGTTTATAAATCGCTTAATACGCCATCACTCAATGAGATGGAATTTCCATGACAAAACATATAAACGTCAATAAAGAAGTTTCGGAGAATTAAAAACGCATTCAATAAGCACCATTTCTACATACAAAACAGAACAACACCCATTATACACAAAGTTGGCACAAAACCTATTATTCAAATGTCCGAATTGACAAGTTGTCCGAGTAATATCACACATCTAATGAATCACATCCGATTTTCGTATTGCAGATGAAATAATGACAGAGAGAGGGAGACAGCAAGTGAACAGTACAAACAGAGGAGTATTCATTATGGACTAGAGTTTTGCACCATTCATCTTTCTAATCATATCACGTGAATGAAGTCTATAATCGGAAAGAGAACACTTCAGTATATCACTCCCAAACGTAACATTCATGAGAAGGAGAGTTTCGTTTAAGGTCGTTACTCCGGATTCTTCATTAGCGACATAATTTTAATTCTGTGCAAGCGACTTTTTTCGTGTGTGCTTGGGTCTATCAACAAAACAGATTAATAAACATTTTCACTATGTCTAGTCTTCCTAAACTCTTTTTTAAAAAGGGTATCTGTGTAATTTCAATGAGCGGTTTTATCACCAAGGTTTTCCGATAAAAGTTTTGTTTTGCAGACCTAGTTTCGCGCGGCTCTAGAACATAACAAAATTCCTGTACATGACTAAATTAATTACCAATTCATATTCCCTCTTCAGATATCTAGCAAAATCAATACATTTAAACCGTTAAAAATCTGTTTACATCACAAAACATTTTAATAATTGGGAGTAAAGCATCATTAAAAATGTTGCTTTTGGCGATACCACAAACCATAATAAATTCCATCACAATTTGCTTCAACTTATCTACATCAAGACACGGGAAATTACAAGAATCACTGTTTATATTGAGAATTACAAGGTTCGTTTCGGTTATTAAAAGGTCAGTATATATACACAAAAAACAGAACATACAGTACGAAAACTGCCAAATGAGCGGACACATCCACTTTTATACTGGAAATGAAAGAAATAATCAACGTGTTATACCCAAGAAAATGCATTATCGTCATTTATTAAAAATACCAAAAACATATCTACTCTAAAATTGTTTTATTTATCCCCGTCTGCTACTGTTTACGAGTTTATTTATGTGAATGATTTTATTTGATCTATAACAAATTATTGTCTACGAGGCGCATCCAGAAATTAAGTTTCTCTAGGCCTATTTCATGAAAAAATCTTCATTTTAGAAGATACAGTACACTTCGGAAAAATTTTTCCACGTAATCATCACCTGAATTCAAACATTTATCATACGGTGGGATCAACATTTGTATCCCTTTAACGTAGAAGTCCGCGGTCTGGGAGAGGTGCCAGTGTATAACAGCCACCTGCAGCTCTGCCTTATTTTGATACTCGCAATGCTGCTCAGGCAGGAATTTGCGAAGGGCCATTCAGAACAACCGACGCCAAATGCTCAGTGCAGATGTGTCGTCCTGCACGATGACGCTCAACCAAACACTCCTCGGCTCACAACCTATCTTCTGCAGAGGTTCCGCTGGGACCTCTGTTCATATACTCTATAGTTCTGATCTCGACCACACACACACACGTCCACACATACACACACGGACGCGCGCACACACACACGGGCGCGCGCGCACACACACGGGCGCGCGCGCACACACACGGGCGCGCGCGCACACACACGGGCGCGCGCGCACACACACGGGCGCGCGCGCACACACACGGGCGCGCGCGCACACACACGGGCGCGCGCGCACACACACGGGCGCGCGCGCACACACACGGGCGCGCGCGCACACACACGGGCGCGCGCGCACACACACGGGCGCGCGCGCACACACACGGGCGCGCGCGCACACACACGGGCGCGCGCACACACACGGGCGCGCGCACACACACGGGCGCGCACACACACACGGGCGCGCGCACACACACGGGCGCACACACACACACGGGCGCGCGCGCACACACACACGGGCGCGCGCGCACACACACGGGCGCACGCGCGCACACACGGGCGCGCGCACACACACGGGCGCGCGCACACACACGGGCGCGCGCACACACACGAGCGCGCGCACACACACGGGCGCGCGCACACACACGGGCGCACACACACACACGGGCGCGCGCACACACACACACGGGCGCGCGCGCACACACACACGGGCGCGCGCGCACACACACGGGCGCGCGCACACACACGGGCGCGCGCGCACACACGGGCGCGCGCACACACACGGGCGCGCGCACACACACGGGCGCGCGCACACACACGGGCGCGCGCACACACACGGGCGCACACACACACACGGGCGCGCACACACACACACACGGGCGCGCGCACACACACACACACGGGCGCGCGCACACACACACGGGCGCACGCGCGCACACACGGGCGCGCGCACACACGGGCGCGCGCGCACACACGCACACATGCGCGCACGCGCATACATTCGCGCACGCACATACACGCGCACACACACACGCCCGCGCACGCACACACGCCCGCGCACGCACACGCACACGCACGCACACACACATGCGCGCGCGCACACACACGCGCGCACGCACAACAAGTTCCATCTCCCCTTACTCGTCAAGAAATTCCGTCTTCTTTATTAACACTTGTGTAGTGCACAAACGTAGCTTCACTATGCGCACGTTTTTCTAAACTCTTCTTTTACTTGTAGTGGAATGTGTAGAGCTGGGGGTAAGTTATTATTTTGTTAGTAATGCACAAAAATGAAATCTGCAGTTCGTTTACCGTTGAAAATGTGTTTTCTATAACTCGGGAAAGAAAATACTCAGCTTTTAAAATGTTGCTAATATCGCGCTTTTTAAAATTTTATTATTATTTTATTTAACTTTTATTCATCTTTCAACTATTTATAGTTGAAATGTTGGGAAGGTATTCTGGAACTCAAGAAAGCATGAGCAGATAATCTTCTCCCCAATACGTCACAGAGTTTTTACTTTTTTTGACTAAATAAATCTAAATCACATGAAATCCAGCCCTCTACACAAACACATTAACAATTTTACTCTCTGAAAACCTCCAAAAAGTTCTCAAGATAAGATCAGGTGACAATAACAAGAATAAGAACCGGTCATTGCAAGTTCAGTCATCAACACTTGCTAACTAGAAATCCCCCACCCACCTGCCAGCACTGTGATACCATTCTTAACTTTGAACACCTTTTAACGCAATGTCCTATGTTTCAGTACAGCAGGCACACATACCTAGAAGATGAGCACAACCCTGAACTGATGCTATCATCCAACGACTACCAAAATAAAACATTAAAATTCTGTAAAAACCAGCAACATTCTTAAAGAAATTTAATTGTAATAGGTGTATTGGTATGGATACTAGAAACTAATTCTGTAACATCAAAATACATGTAATGTCTGTCTCTACACATTCATATATGTTGTAATATCTGTAAATTTTCATATCTATTGTAATGTTGCCAAGTTAATATTGTAAAGTTATACTTAAAGTAGTCGCTAATGACCTCAGTTGTCGATGCGACTTTAATAATAAATTTTAAAAAAAGAAACTAAATCTACATTTAGGCACTCCCTGTTGTATGTTAAGGTAAAGTAAAACATTGTCTAACCCTAGAATACTATACTTCAGGTTCAATAACGCGGCGCAACAAGGGCCGTCTTTACAATGGAATATGTCACGGCATTTCGCGTCTTGCTCGGTCGTGCCGCTAGATGCCACACAATCGCAACCGTATCAAGCAGTGCGTGATCATGCGACATCTAGCTGTAAGACAGAGAAAGACGCGAAAGCCGTGACATATTCCATCGTGAAGATGTGCTTCGACGCGCCGCGTTATGAAAAGTGAAGTATTGTGATATGTAAAATTTTCTCACTGGCATATTTTACAGATGGCATATCCGTCTTGTTGGGCCGACATACCACTTCCTAGCAGTGTACAGGTTGCTTTTCCACACGTCGTGCGCGAAACTATAATTTCTCGTGCTTGTATTCTGAGTGCGAAATAGTTATTTCTTTCGTTCTAGCTAACAGTGCGCGAAACATGTGTAACATTTCTTAATTGCCTTTTATTTTGATGTCTTTTTTACACACAATAAAGATGCGATATTGACTACGTCCGTGTACTTATGAAAGAGAATTTTGATAAATGGCTTCAGATAGCATTACATTCACGGCGTGTTGAAAAAAACTATTTGCCAAACATACGCGAAGTGATTCCTGCCCTTGCTTCGTAACTTAGTATTTTGGACGTTAATATACAGATAATTTCAGAGCTTTTATTATTTTCATTTTCTTACAGTAAACGAAAGTGTCGAGTTCTGTGAGTAGCATTCACAGACTTATTAAGGAGCTCAGGTAGAGCGGGGCTAAAACAGCTGGCCTCTTAATGGAGTGGTTACGTGATAGTGTAAAAGTTGACTTGTTTCGGTGTTTAGTTAGTATTCCATGAGAATTGTTAAGAAAATTGTTTAGTGATGTTGTAACTACTAATTGCCTTATTTACAATCTTTCCTTAGTACAAAATGTTCACATTTGAAGTCAGATTTTATCTATTAAGGGTAGAAGCGATTATTATTAATGCCAATATTCTACATTTGAGCAATTTCATTGCTTCGTAACCATTGTTGTAAGTGACCACTTTATTGAATTATGTAAGTAATTTTATTCAGCCTGAACAATTTCTGTCATTCGCTAACTAGAGTAGCAGAGACTGGTAAGGCGGGTGTCGACATAGATATTTTAATTCGAAGGGACGAAAATTCCAATAACGCCACGGGCATGGGTTCTTTGCTGCCGTGTTGTGCGCCGTGGTTTGCTCTTGCATTCGTAGTTCTTCTTCCTTTACTGCCTTACACTTATTAGTGCTAGCCCCTACCCTAGCGTCTTCTAGTGAGACTTGTCCTGGGCAAGTATACCTAGGGTAGTTTGCCAATGCTTTCCCTAGGGGCGCTAGTGCGCCAATTTTGACGTTTGATTTGAATACCACATAGCGCGGACCTAAGATACAAAATTCGCAATTTTATCCAGTAATTCAAATCGAACTCAGATTGGTGCTAAACTGCTAGAGAATTTAATTTTGCCAGGATCTGTCAAGTACTTTTCCTGAGATTTGTTTTACATGGGGACGAGCGTCCTGGGATTTGTTTTACATGCGACGAGTTGATCGGGTTTGAACCCGCGAAATTGGGATATGACAACTATACCATTCATTCAGAGTGCATTCGTAATACATCACGTATAGCTCGTGAAATCATGTCTTTGATTGCATCCCCTTCCCCGATAAGATCCGCGGGTGAGGATAAGACCAGATGCACGACGCACGAGTTGCAGCGTCAGCACCATGCAAATGAAGCTTGTCTTCCTTCCTCTAATACGGGATTAAGGACGATGGGCTCTGCAGGTACATTTGTTAAAAACATTGTAAACTAATTTGAATTAGTCAGTTTCTAGCGTTGGTTCAAAAAAGTTCATGGAGAAATGGTTATCTTTATTGAATATGGATATTCAGACGTAACTCTAAGCAATAATATAAATGCTTTATGACATGTGCATCCCGTCCATCTCACAGTGTGTTAATACACCCACGGCAAAAGCCATATATGGAGTTCAATCCAATAAATCCAATCGAATAAATTACCGTCAATTCAATGTGATTGCTTCTAGAGATTACTTGCATATGTTGAATAGTATTTATGTAATATCGCTAGGAATTGAATTAATATTAGAATATTACGCGAATTACATTTCTAACTGATTTATTGATAAATTATGTAGATGCGTATGTTACCCAAGTTTTATATCAATCAATCATTGCTCCTAAGAACTTCGTCTCTTACTATCTAAATACGGTACATTTTACATAAAATCTTAATATGACACTATCATAAATAGTTTAGAACAGATACTAATGTGTTTTCATAAATTGTCATTGCATGAGCTCACTCTAGCTGAATTTCGATGAATTTCAATCTCATATTTTTCTTTTACATTTACATCGACATTTACTTTGACATTTAGACGTACCGAAGTGAATAATTTCCTTCCCAACCTTTAAATATGCGCGCTTTTCATTCTTTCTGTTTGATTTCCTGCGTACATTCGTATTCGTACAAACATCAATTCGTATTTTTTCTATACCGTACATGCAACATGTTTTGAAAGGCTTAGCGACTTTTTATTCTAATATTTTAAACATTCATGCACTGTATATTTCAATTGCAGAATCATCGAAACATCGGCATTTTAATTATTAACACAGAAATTAAAAATAGATGTAATCAATTTTTCAGTTCCCAGTGAATGCCACAAGCTAGATACAAAGTAATAAATGTCACTCAATTCGAATGCAACTCCATCCTCAGTTATTTGAAGTAAAAGACTGTTACGATTCAAAATTCTTGAGTGTAATCTTCGATTTTAAGTACTTCATATTTGATACTCCTACCAACAACACCAACAACTTTAGGCTTCACGTAGGGCATTTTCATGCCAAGAACATATTTCTTTGTTCCTTACTTGTTGTCTTATTCTTTGGTAATGCAAATGACCGTTGTATCCTCCGAATGTTACATGTAAATCTGAAAGCACTTCGAGATCTAGAAGAGCAAAGGGGAAATGCAAAGAAAATACACCTGAGAAGTTATCTAGCGCAAAGTGTTCAAATGACAAAGATGTACGGGCATTCCAAAAGAGAGAGTACGAAAGCCACTATTATGGGCAAGAAACTTAAGGCATCGGTTTTGCAGTTAGTTACGACTGTGTTAGGAATACGGTACATAACTCTTTAAAATAAAAAATTAAACAATTTTTTAGAATGGATATAAAATGTCCATTTCTCACATATACTACGAGTATAAAAATTGTCTATCTTGGTACAGACCGAACCCGTGATTGAACTCTCGTCGATTCTCTATTTCATATAAAGTAAATCGTTCAATCATATACATTTCAATCGCTATCAACCAGCATGATATAATACATGTGTATCACAAAACGCTCAGGAGTGATCTGCTAACTTTCGAATTCAATACACTTTGGAAGTCATTCCAAAAACTACATACGTCACATTTTTCACTTATCAAAAAGATTACATTCGGTACATTTTATTTTGAAATAAACTGTCAACAGCTCATAAAGCGCAACACAATATCATGATATCTTGTCGTAGTTTCCTGGAAACTGAATTGAGCACTTAACAGCAACAATTGCGAATTTACTTCTCTAGTGTATTGCATTTTCGAGAATCGTATCGGACGATGTCGGATTAACGACGAGATATACAAGCGACAAAACCAAACTTTTTCACCTAAGCGGTCATTTCGTTTTTAAAAATAAAATTAAACTGTACAAACAATAATCCTCCGAACAAATGTATCAGGAGAATCAAAGATTATTAGAATCCACGAGGTATTTGCATCCAAGTAACTTGCATTCACTTCTTACTGCGATACATAGGAACATATCCCAACTTCAGACAACAAATGAAACGAAACGTAATGCTAGGGACAATACTTCTTATTTATGGAACCGAGGAGAAGTATTTTTAAAGTTTTTCATAATTTAAGGCTGTGAGTGTAGCCTATTACGAACAGTAAGATCTTCTGTGCGCAATGTTTGTTTGACATTCCAACTATTCTGCAGAGAATAAGAGAAATGTTAAAGTACTTTCCTTGTTTAAAGGCCATAAGGCAGCATTCGTTCTAAAATTTGATGAACGACGTGAAACAAGTTCTAATAACTATTTTTTATTCATATCATTAAAATTATCAATATTCTTCAAATCGCGCTTTCGAGTAATATTCCGGAGACTAGCCAAATCACTTACATTATTATATATTTGAGGCCCACTTCGAAAATATTAGTTTAACCCTTTTCGTGCAAGCAATTGTAATGACGCAACCGGGCAAGCACAACTACAAAATTGAAGAGGTAGATATTTTTTTCAAGTAAAATGTTTTCTTCTTAATTATTTCTTTCATTAATGTCACGTACAGTTTTTTTCAAAAATATGTAGTAGTTTCCGCCCCATTTTGTGTGCAATATGTGCAATAGTAAAAATAACAAGATTTTCTGAAAACGGCTCCAAATTTTTCCTTACATTTTTGGTAAGGATAGCGCCAAATGCGCTCTATAAGACGTCAAAAACGCTGTTTTGCTCTATTCTTTTGTTTATTCAGAAATTTACTGTTACAATGTAACACTTTTCTCGGCGAGAAGAACGGGAAGGAAGGCGGCGCGGAGACGGGAGCAAGGGAGTGCGCAGAATCCTTTTTTGTCTACGAAATTGAGCATTTTATGCACATTTACATTTCAAAGATGCTATTTCATAAAATATCTTATAGGTTACCATATCCCCGATTGTAACTTACTTTAGGTCTAATCTAAAGAAGTAAAACGGAAACGTTTGTGGGAGAGGCCATGGATCGCACACCGTGAAGCATCAATAATACTTCGGTAAAAGTACTTCGACATGAAGACTTGTATGAACTATTTATGGATGAACGAGACATCATTCAATTTTCTTTGTCATCCTTTTTCTTTCCTCCTCTTTTCGAAACTGGGTTCCCTGATTTTAATGAAAACGAAGTCTTCATGAAATGGGCATTTTCCATGCACTCCAGTGGACTCAGGAGTGTAGGCGACGGAATTATGCTTACAGGTGTACATTTCGGACTTTAAAACACGAATGACAAATATTTTGAAACACTTTTTCTTTTAATACAGATCGCACACACTGTTTACCTGGATATGTTCCTTACAGACAGGTTTTGAATAGATGCCACGTCTTGTTCATTCCTACTTCCTTCCAAAAGACTTAAATGATACCTTTTTTTGGCATTGTTATAAATTTTTTGAGTTGTGGAAGCTGCTTCTTTCACGAAAACGTGTGTGATTGACCGGCGACACTTGTGGTTCTACCGTGCTTGACTGTCCCTTACATTTTGTGTACAAATAACATTCTTTGCAATATCAACAATGAGTATACGTATCATCTATTGTTTTCTAACATTCAGTCAGGATCAGCAACATTCCCGTCGCTGTGCAGTTTTCCCGCATAACCTGGACCGCACACGACTTCAAAAACCTCACTCTCCCGACTCGGCTACATCCATACTAACACGCAGCTAGACTGTCTTCGTAGGCGTCGATCTTATAATTGCTCACACGTAGTGTCAGGTAACTTCCCGATGAAAAGTGTTGCACAACCCGATATCCGTCCGCCCCTTGGGCACGAAGTAGTCAAGTAATCGACCAGAAAAACAACAACAGAAAATGCAATATTACACGCAGATGAGACCTGGATCCAATGGATCCCGCTTGCCCGGTTGCGGCTGAATAAAGATTAATAATTTTTAAATTTATTATTTAGTAACGCTTTCGTAAAATGGTTGCGGAAACAATTAAAAACCACCGTAGCAAACAAAGTCGCAAAAAACTTTCCTAATACTTTGGATAGTTTTCACGAACAGTATCGAAAATTTTACTTCTGGGTCCAATGGATCCTGGTTGCCCCGATAAGGGTTAAATCACATCTTCGTATGTTCAGCACCGTTGGATCTATTAGAAAATTCACAATTGTACAAGTACGCTGACTTCAGAACGAGTAGTTTACACGAAGCTATCAACGTGTTTTCTCCAAAAACCAAGTTCAGTTGGTATTTAAATACACCCTTGATACCTTCGTATCCAAACATGAAGACAGACAAGAGGACTACCAACTTCACGTTCATTCACATTAATTTTTGTCAGATGCGGATCAGCATGTCGATCCACTAAGTCGCCCAGTTACTCAGTGATATAAGCAGAATCTCACATGGATCCTTTTCCAGAAAAAAATGATTTACTCTCCTGTCCATCCAAACGTCTTATTCAGAATTTTAGTGCATTTTGTTTTACTATTTACTCACTAAAATGTTGGAGTCAAATGGTACAATTCAACATTTCATAAAACCGCCGACATTCTTACACTATACTCAATTGCATCGTCTATAAGTCGATGGAATCATATTGTTTTGTATTACACAGAAATAGGAAAATCTGATATCATTACCAGAAATATATTTAATAATATTTTATGCAAAGAATCGAAAACGAATAATACTCGCGCATGCGAAATGATATGGAATAAATCACACAAGAAATTCATGTAACCTCACTAATTGATTAAAATATTGTTGTCGCATAATTCAACGAGATTTATTACAATACAATTGGTAGTTTGCAGAGTTGATACTGATTCTACTGATATTCAACTATATGATATTTTATGTAATTACTTCTTCGAAGCAATTTCACATTCATTCACATTAATTTTTATTATTATGCGATTTAAGAAGATTATCATGCTAAGAAAATAATATATAAAATGCTGGCGAGAATGCGCTCAACTGATTGAATTTAAAATCAGCATCTGCGACACCCGGTTAAAACGCATCCCGTTGAACCAACTCGGCTTAAAGGGCGAGGAAAGCTTCAGAGATTACATAACATCCTACCAGCGAAGCAGTGTCAGAAACGGTCGGCTTATTTCTGATGTAGACAAACGACAATAGAAGTCAGTATCTATAAAATTGTTATTGTTTATGAACCACCAACTAGCCCATGGCCTGACCGTGTTTTGCAGTAAAAAGAATATCTCCAATTCAATCTGCTTAGGAGAAACCTTTCAGAAATAGTTAAGACAAAAACATGGAAAAGATCGTGAGACACGTCATCTCCACGAAGGCAATTCCTGCAATCCGATACCCTTTCTCCACAATAAGACCCTGCTAAGAAAACTATGGTGTAACTTCAAAAAGTTTCGCACGGTACCAAGTAGGGGCGCTACTATTAGAGTGTAGTATGCTTTTACAAGTCGCTGATTATAGCAAAGTTCAACAAAGTCTTTCACGTGTGTGTCAAACGATTTTTTTATTTATTTAGTCAAAAAAACAGTAAAAACTGTATATGACGTGTGGGGAAAGAAATTTATCTGCGCACATTTTCTTGAGGGCCAGAATTTTATAATTAAAAAAAAAAAAAAAAAACGAAAACGAAAAAATTAATTTAGAAAATAATTATTTTAGAAAAATAAAGATATTTGAAAAATGTTTTTTCCCGAGTTATAGAAAATCAATTTCAACTGTAAATGAACTACAAGCAAAAGGAGTGCTCAACAAAACGTGCGCACAGTGAAGCTACATTTACGTCCAGAAGCAAAACAAGGGGCCATCTCAGCATTTGCTCTATGGATCAGGGAAACTGGACAAAAACCTGATCGAGATGGGGGTCATTGACCCGGAAGCTGAAGTACATTACTTGTTACAGGCGTATTAAATATTTTTTAAATGTATACAATGCAAACATAAACTAATTCATTATATATCTTTGTTTTGTTACATTATTTTTCTTTTTCACGATCAGTATAGTCTCTAATTGTATAGAAACAGTTTTGCAGCAGAAAAGATTTTACTTTTAACTTAAATTTGTATACCGACTTTAATTGTTTTATGTCATCTGGCAATGCGTTGTAAAGTAACGTACATGTATTGTATGTTGATTTCTTGTACTGAGCTGTTGATACTGACACTTGATGCACGTGATTTCTACGGCGTGTGTTGTAATTATAAATATCAATATTGCATGAAAATATGTTCCCTCCGTTAAGTAGGTCATTTTTGACAAATATTACAGATTCGTAAATAAATAGACAAGGCAATGGTAGGATTCCCAGCTCAATGAAAAGAGGCTTGCAGGAATCACGTGGAAGGCATTTTTTCATTATTCGAATAATTTTCTTTTGCAATCTGAAGGTCTGAATACTACAGGATGAGCTTCCCCAGAATATTATGCCATATCTCAGGCGGGAATGCACATTTGCAAAATAAACGCAACGAGCTGCATGAAGGCTGACAGAATTTGAAAGAATTCTGAATGCATAGCATAATGAACTTAATTTAGTGTTTAATTCTGTTATATGTACATTCCATTTGAGGTTTGATTGAATTGAAAGACCTAAAAATTTTGTTGCCTCAACATCAGCTAATTGCATATTGTTCATTTTCAATGGAACATGCGATTTCCGATTTGAGATGCAAAAATGCATTGAAACAGTTTTTCTTTCGTTAACAATTAATTTGTTATTATTAAACCAATTTGAAACTTCTGAAATTGTACTATTTACTGCTTCTTTTTTGCAAAGAACATTCGTGTCATCAGCAAACAGAACCGTTCTTCCATTTTTAATAGACGAGGGCATATCGTTTACATATAACAGAAAGAGAATAGGACCTAAGATCGAACCTTGCGGGACCCCATGCTCAATTGGCAAAGAATTGGAAATATAAGTATGTAATGTCCTTTCCTGCCAGTATGGTATTTCTACTCTTTGAGTCCGATGTTTAAGGTAAGAAGTTATCCAATCTAGGGCAATACCACGAATTCCATACGAAGGTAATTTTGAGAGCAAGATCTTATGGTCAATAACGTCAAAAGCTTTCGAGAGATCTAAGAATATTCCAATGGGTATTTCATTTTGGTCTATTGATGAAGCAACATCTTTGAGAAAAGAAAAAATGGCAGTTTCCGTAGATTTTGATTTTCTAAAACCGTGTTGTGAGTCTGAAAACGCTCTGTTTTTCCTGAGAAATGATTCCATTCGTAAGTAGAAAAGCCTTTCTAATATTTTTGAGAAAACTGACAAAAGAGAAATTGGCCGGTAATTTTGAATATCATTTTTGTTCCCTTTTTTAAAAAGTGGCTTAATTTTTGCGGTTTTGAAAATATCTGGAAATATTCCTGTACATAAAGAAGCATTGAAAATGTGAGTTAACGGATGTATAAAGGCAGGTGCACAAGTTTTTAATAAACAATCCGGAAATTCATCTAAACCAGATGAATATTTATTTTTTAGTTTACTGACTATTCTGAGGATTTCGTTGGGAGAAGTTTCGGGAATAAACATCGTATCTGAAATTTTTTGGGAAGTGTAAAATGTTGAATTTTGTGATTTTAGTCCCTTCGTGAGATCAGACGCAATTCTGGAAAAGTGTTTGTTGAAGAGATTGGCAACTTTTTCCGGATTACTCGTTTCTCTTTCATTATCCTTTAAAATAACATTCTCTACAAGGTATCGAGATGATGTGGTTGTATTTTTTACGATATCCCACATTGCTTTAGTTTTGTTACTAGCGCTCAAAATGTCCTGACTATTTTTCATTATTTTTGCCTGAACTATTACTTTTCTTAAAATTCTTTTATATTCTCGGAAGTATATATGGAAACCGGGTGATACGTTATGATGTTTAGAAATAAAGTAAAGCGTACGTTTGTTTTTACACGATGTTCTAATTCCTTGTGTGATCCAAGTATTACTTTTGCTTGAAATATTTAATTTTCTCTTTTTAAGAGGAAAGCACGCGTTAAAATGAATTGAAAGCTTGGAGAAAAATAAATTATATTTTTCATTTGTGTCAACAGCGTTATAAACTTCGTCCCATGATTCCTTCATCAAGTAGTCCGTAAATAATTTTATATTAACTTTAGTGAATGCTCTGCACATGCGTGTATTATTTATTGTGTCAGTGTTTATGTTCTTAGTAATTGTAAGAATTTGTGCATCGTGGTCACTGTATCCTAGATTATTCGTTATTATTTCATATGTAGTTGTGGTTTTGTTAATTATAATTTGATCTAATGCTTTTTGTGATTTAAGCGTATTCCGTGTAGGTACATTAACTGTAATGTCTAAATTAAAAGAATGAAGTAAATTGAGAAACTGCTCTTTTTCGTGGGATTCGCTCAGAAAATCAATATTGAAATCTCCACATACAACAATGGATTTAAAAGAGAGTTTACTAATTTTGTTCAGAATTATCTCTAGATTTTCCAAGAAGTGAAATAATCTGAAGCTCGCTTTGTTGGAGGTCTGTAAATGCAAAGTAAGATAATTTTGAGCGTAGTAAGATGTACTACTGTTGTTTCAAAAACTTTTTCAACTGCATATAAATTGAATTCTGACAAGAAGGTAGAATCAATATAATTTCTTATGTAAATACACGAACCTCCGTAAGCAGGGCCCTTATTTGATTCCCTCGCCCTACAATACGATCCTGCAAGGTAAAAGCTAGGAATTTGGAGTGTATTTATATCATTTTGAGACAACCAATGTTCTGTAAAGCAAAAAACATCTATTTGTCTTAGATCACATTGTAATGCTGCCTCGATAAATTCAATTTTATTTGAAAGAGATTGCACATTATGATGCATTATTCGAATCTTTTGCATGTACCTACACGGATGTTTTTCTGCTGCATCTGACTGTAGTTGCTATTTATTTATTTCATTTTTACCTCGAGTGCGTGGTCGAAGGAAGTATCGTGTCCCAGCAGTGACAGGAGGTGAGGGAGGAGGGGTGACAGATGTAGAGGAATGAATAGTGGGAAAGGTAATACACGGATTAGGTTCAGGGGATAAGGTAATTGGGTCCAAAGGGGTCCCAGGGGATGGAAGAGAACTAGGAGATGTGGGTGGGGATGGGTCTTGGGCAGGACACTGCCAAGTTTGTGAAATGATGTGTTTTGCAAGCTCACTACCGAGTGCATGTTTTCCGACAAGGTTCAGGTGAAGACCATGTCGGGTGAAGTGTTTTTCTGAGAGAAAGTTTAGCTCAAACAATTTAACATGTGTGTCTCTCAGATGCAGTTTCAATTGGTTGTTTGCGTGACTAATTTCTTTGCATAGTGTGGGCTTGTTGTACCAGAAGGGCAGAGTCGAGACTACAATGTTCGTGTTTTGGGCGGCACGTTGTAATTTGTCAACATGTTCTTCAGGTGTAAAGTGACCACCCAAATTAATGTCATTCTGCCCTCCTATGATAATTACAGTATCCCGTTTGGTGAGGGTTTTTGTGTGCGTGTCCAACTCACTGGTCACGTCGGCAAACCTCCCGTTAGGTTTAAACACACACATGGCAGAGAAATTGGTTGGGAGTTTCTCACTGAGCAGGGAGGAGATTTGTCGCCCATGGCTATCTGCTAAAATGAGTACCTTTTTGATGGGCTCAGTGGGAATGTCCATGTTTTCTGGTGAGCCAGTTTGCGCAACTCTACGTGTCTTTGTTACTTTGCGCTTGCTAGCCTGTTTGCGTTGGTTTGTGAATGGACGTGTCGATGATGGGTGGGGGTGGTGAGGATTGGGAAGGCAAGGAAACTCATTGTAGTAGTCTAATACAGAAAATCTGTTTTGAGTCGTGATTGGTGGTGGTGATTGTGTTTTTGCTTCCGTGAATGGACGGTTGGAGGTTTTTGCGGTGTTGCCTATTGTTGTCCAACCGTCTGTGTTTTGAACGACCTCTTCGAGCCTTCGGATATGTTCATCTAAATTACTGTTGATGTGTGTGAAGGCTTTCAGAAGATCGGCTTTGAGAGCGTAGAGAGTAGAGAGTGTATAACGATTAGTAGCCATGTCACGAATGCGTGTCAAGTGCGTGGTAAATATGAAAATAAGTAAATAGATAATTCAGAATACTACAAAAAACTACTCCCTAACTTATCTTTTAAATTTAATTGTATTAACTTATTTAAATTACGTTACGTATTTATTTAAAAATAACGGTGATCTGATTCTAATTAGTATTTAAATGTGATTAATTAATTCAAAAAGCGTTCAGTGTGTTTAATAGATTGAAGCTGCAAACTAATAAATACAATTAGATTACTATACTTTACCTACTGAAAGGCCACGAAATTCACCACTTCCACAAATTTAAATATAAAGTTCAAGTCTTTCCGTTACTGTGGTTACGAAACTTTGAATTTTTATGTTTTCACAATTTTCACAACACTTTCACTAATAGTTTAAAACTTTACGCAAATTTCAATTAATTTACAGAGAAAATTTAATATTAATGGTCTTTACACTGTTGAAATGAACGTTTGTCCGTTACGCCGTCTTTTAAATCAAATATTTGGATTACTTCTTTTTTCACTGCTTCGGACAATATAAATCTCTTTCAGCTTATCTGTAACCGATTCTAACAGAGATTACAAAGGTGAAAACCTGATTGATGTTAGAACTTAAATTTTCAAGTAGTTCACAACCACAGAGTTGGAGCATTTAAATGTGGTGTGACAAATGTACACCAAACAGAATTACACGAGATTTATTTTATTTTGGGGTTCCAGTATTTTTAATAAGCTTTTTAAGAGGACAGCAATAGATCAAAACTTAATACAATAACAATTCATTTCTATTTGGTTTGACGGTAATTCTTAATCTACTTTGAACATTCTTACCGTACACCATTTATTTACCGAATGAGAGAATATTTTTCATCGAATAGCGAAAATATAATTATCAGATCATTTTCGATAACATAATTACTTTAAAATGTATAATAGTCTTTGAGTTAATATAGTTCGATACAATGAAGTGAGATTTATGGGGCTTGGTCAGTGGAGAAAAAAAAATCACCATACGATTGTTTGCCAACGTTTCGGAAGATATATTTCCTTTATCTGATACAAGATCTGAAAAACAAGAAAAAGTCACGTATGGCCAAAATAACATGTTAAAACTAATCTCCGTAGGAACCGTTTGACACACATGTGAAAAGACTGTTGAACTTTGCTATAATCAGCAACCTGTAATAACTAACAGCCTACTGTATACGTAGATACACTTTTGATTTACTTTTACATAAACTGTATCAAGTTGAGGTAGGATTTAGTTATTTAATACTTATTAATATTGTTATTGTTGCCTTAAATATTTTTTTTTTTCTTTTTCTTATCTCGTCTATCCCGGATAATGGAAATATATTGTCAGAAACGTCGACAAAGAACAATGCTGTGGATTTTTTCCTCCTACTGACCAAGCCTCGTAAACCTTACATCACTATATCTATTTACGGTCGTTGAGGATTCTCCATGTATATTTTGATATGTTGCTGCTCAAAAACGTCTCCCGTTTAGCGAGGGTGGAGCCGCGGCGGGCTGCCCAGCGATTCGCGGCGTTGTCCGTCAGGGCGGCCGCTCCGGCGCACCGGCGGTAACAGGGGACTGTCGCGGCAACGCGCCCACGTGGCCTGCAGCGGGCGTCCGCCAGAATCGTTGCGGTACCGGGCTCGCGACCTTGCCTCGCCGCGCGAAGCACCGAGGGGCTTGCCTCTCCAAGGCCAAATATCAAGCCCCCAAGCGCCCGCCCTTCCAGCCCGCCCGCTCGTTCGTCTGTCTACCTGTTCGAATGCTGTTTCTGAACAACCCGGCGCCAACGAACGATACGCAGTCCATTTCTTTCAACACTACGCGCCCAATTCGCGATTCTGAAATAAACACATCACGAATATAACTAGTGCCAGTTCCAGATTCCGAAATAACTATTACACCCTACTCTTCACTAAAACGAGCGAATATTCAGGACAGATTCCGGCACTACATTAATTCCATTATTCAGGTCCTATTATATCTGTAATACAAATTTTACGCTTGTTACTCTAATGCATGCTCATATCGAAACTGAAACACGCGCCTTCCGTTTGAATGGTTGTTTAAATCTCACACGAGCTAAACCTGTAGAATATTAAAATTCGGAATCAGAGCAGTTTGATTGATTCTTTATTACAAGACTTTTGAAGATGTTAGAGAATGTTGTTTCTATTATTATCACAATCAGATACGTGTAGTTCCCAACATCACAAACCAGAAGTCTTCAACAATTTTTACGTCAACTCCAAACCACGTCACCGCTGTTCTGGAATATGGATTCGCATAATCCGTATTTTTAAAAAGTTGAAATTCATGAATACATATTTTTGAAGCGTACATCAGCAGACAGCACATCCCGGAACATTATTTCAGCCTCACTGAATCCATAATATGAAAGCACAAACCGGAAAACTCATTATTTTTCCATGATTTAAAAAATGCGTATTAAGAAAAGAATTTGTGCGTTCAGATATTTAATACAAAGTAAACATCGTTTAGTCTTACAGGATATTTAGTAATATTCCGTAATTAATAGTGCAGTCAAAAGAAGTAGGTGTCATGGTACACATGTTTCTAAATGCGATCAAACAGAATGTTAAGATCGTTCGTTAATTTAAACCACATCCCTACAATAAAAAACAATTCCAGCATTTTAGTCGATTTGATATGCACAACAACCCATGCATTTTGCAAATCGAGTAGTTTTGTGCGTAAACAAACAATATGTGGTACAATATCAATGCCATAGATTTTTCATTGAATCATCCTACACGTATTCAATAAATTTTATTTCTCACACATAGTTCAGTCAGTTCCTAATCACAAAAAAATTCGTTGGTTCAAGCCGCCTCACATTTTTCTCGCTCCCGCTCCATCGCACACTTGGCCCGCGAAGTCGGGTCCGGCGGCGCGTGCACCCGCCGCGGGGCGCCGGCTACTCACCGTTGAGCGTTGGGTGCTGCTCGCCGGGCGCGCCGCGCCTGAGCCGGAGGCAGCGGTGGCGGTGGGGGCGGCGGGGGCGGGGGCGCGGGCGGCTGCGTCGGCGACTGCGTGGGGTTCGCGACGCGGGCGAGCGGCGGCGGCGGCGGCGGCGGCGAAGCTGCGGCGACGTCAGCGGGGGCGGCGGCGACGTGAGCGACCGGCGGAGGGCGAGCGGTGGCTGCGAGAACCGGAGCGCGACTGGGTGCGTCGCTCCAGTCGCGCCAGCGGCCGGCCGGCCGGCCGGCGTCGACGGCGGCGCCAGCCGCTGCGCGCGCACGCGCCACCCTCCCCTCTTCGCCCCACCCCACCCCGCCCGCGAGCCACCCTCCCGCCGCGGCCGTCGCTTCCCCGCCACGCCGCGCCGCGCGCCCCGGGAGCGTCGCCGCTCCGCCCTCCCCTCCTTTCCCCTCTCACCCCGACTCCGCGCCCGCCGCGCTCTTTGCAGCGTCGCCGCGCCGCGCAGCGCGGCTGACGGCGGCAAAGGTTCAAGTGGCCGCCCGCAGGGCGAGCAGGTGACGGAGGGAACGCCAGGAGGACTACACGAGGCGACGGACGATGGGTGGCGAAACGGCAGGAGGGAGGGTAGGGCGGGAGGCGCGGAAAGCGGGTACCCAATTGTCCAATTGGAGAACGGGAGAATGAGTGGGAGGATATGACGGGACAGTCGAGGGGAAGGTGTAGGGAACGTGGAGATTCAGATGGAGGATGAAGGGAAGGTGGAACTAGAAATCGAGGAGGCAATTGATATTGAGGAGAAGAGGACGTTGTAATTCCTAAAACTGGCATACAGATTGGTCCACGAAAGGGGGAAGAAAGACGAGCAGGCGTGAAGGAAACGAGGTCGAGAATAGTAAGTTAGGCAAAAATTGGAATGGCAACGGACCAGAATTAACGAAAGAGATGGGGGAAAATGAAGATAAGAAAATTGAATATTAATGATGATAAATGATATTGATAATAAATGTTTGTTGAAAATAGATAAATATCTTAGAGTAGGCTTAGAAGACGTTTTATGAGCAGTACGGGAACCAAAGTTGAAAAAAATAAAGAGACCAATTGATGTACAAATTATACAAGAGAGATAAAAAACGGATGATGCCGAGGTGGTAGAAGCGTAGAGGTCTTGAAAGCAGGAAGACGAAAATATTAGAGATATCGTGATAAAGACAGATCATGAAAAAATATGCTACACTTAGTAAAGTGAAATGGTAATATGGAAATGATTTCAGATAAGTGTTTTTGAACGGAGAAACGCATGATAGAGTATGTGGAAGAACGGGTAGAGGAAGTTGTGAGGTCTAAAAAAACATTCCTTAATAATAATTAGGGCTCGGACGATTTTGACCTAAAATGTTTAGAAATACGCAAGCATTTATTACCTAAAAATATAAAAATATGTCCATATATATGACTTAAATGTTTTGGTTTCACTTTCGAAACCTTCAAAATATTTTCACGGTTTAAGTAACCATTAAATTGAAAATAAACTTTTAAAATCTAGCACATTCGCAGTTCAACCCTGCTCATTTGGTGCCCTGTGAAGACAGTTCTATCCGCCACTGTTATTTATAGAGGTGGTTGACCTTAACGAAAAAACTGACAAAACTAAACTAACACTTCCTTTGCATCTAGCGCTTTCTTCGCTTTCTTTACTCCTATAGAGCTTACCCTCCTAATTCACATACCATGTATATATATTAAAGGAAAGGCAGACAACAATAAGAGACAGTAACTGTAAGAAATTTCAGATAACAATTAGAATATGTGAAAAATCTCTTTGGGACGACTGCAAGCAAGTACACGAAAATGGGATCAAAAATATAAAAATAAGACAAAAATATAAAAATAAGACAAAAATATGAAAATGACAGGCAAAATATGAGCATGGAAATAATACAAAGAAAAATATGACATTTCAAAAGCATTTGAGCTCTAATAATAATGCAAGTCGCAAGGGTAACGAGGGCGCTGTAGGTGGCAGTAGGGCTCGAGGTGAATGTTATGGTGAGAGCGGAGATGACGAAGGTAACGGAGATACCGAAGGTGATGAAGATGATCAAGATAATGATGGTATTGAAAGTGATGAAGAGATGATACGGACGTTGGAATCGAAGATGAAGTTGATGAAACACAGGGGTAATAGCCAGTATTAGTTGTCATCTGTCTTGAAATATCGTACACAGGGTCCTCAGTAGAATAGTTGGAAATAGAATGTGTGTGGTTCGTAGTGCTCGTGGTAGCAGTTGATACTACTTGTGTTTTTGATACTGTAGTAGTTGCTGTGCTATTACGTAATATTGTTGGTAGTGTTGGCGTTATTGTTGGTAGTGTGGGAATTGTTGCTGGTTGCGTCTTTACCACTGATATTGAAAGTTGTGATGGTATTTGTAAAGTTGCCCCTGTCGTTGGTAATTCAGTCGTTAGTACCCTAGCTTCTGAAAATGTAGGTTTTGGTGGTGTTTTGCTAGAAGCACGTGTTAGTAATCGTCGTGTATTTGGAAGGATAGGTCCTGGTGCTGCTTCAAATGTTCGTATGTCTGGTGTTGTGATTGGTATTGTTGTGGGTAATTTCCGTGGTGTTGTTGGTACTCTGATTCCTGGCCCTGGAATTCGCGTTTCTGGAATGGATGGGAGTAGATGTGTGGATTCCAGAGCCGATGATCTCGGTTCTGTTATTACTGCTGCCTGTTTTTTACTGGGAATTTGTCTCAATACCCTGGTACTAGATGCTCGAGCTGTCTTGGAAGATACCGTTGTGGGCAACAGAGGCGGTGGCGGATACCGACAGCGGCAAGTGAATCTTTGTGACAGGCGTGGGGGTGGTGTTGGTGGAAGGGGCGAAATCGGTGTTGGAGGTGGTGTCGGCTGAAGTGCTAAAGTTGATAACGTCGGAAAATTGGCCAAAGTTGCGAAGGTGGCAAAGGGATCAGAGATTGCAATGATGACGTAGATGTCAGAGGTGGCATAGATGGCAGATGTATTGACGGCAGCGGTGGTACAGATGACCGAGGTGGTACAGATGACCGAGGTGGTACAGATGCCCGAGGTGGTACAGATAACCGAAATGGTACTGATGACCGAGGTACAGATGATCGAGGTGGTACAGATGATAGAGGTGGTACAGATGATAGAGGTGGTATTGATGACAGAGGTGGTAAAGATGACACAGATACTGATGGCAGCGGTGGTGCAGAGAACAGAGGTGGTATAGATATCATAGGTGGTACAAATGACAGAGATGGTACGGAAGACAACGATTGTACAGATGACTGAGATGGTACAGATGACTGAGGTGGTACAGATGACTGAAGTGGTGC